>OY998175.1:147651478-147852779 GCA_963921935.1 Galeruca laticollis
ATATATATATATATATAAATTGTTCGTTTTTCGTCAACCTTGTATATAATTTTTTCTCATTTTTCTTGGGCATCACGTTAATTCTGTATAAATTTATATTATTATTTAACGCTTGGCTTCTTAGTTCGTAGCATTTTCAAAAATTTATACATTCATGTTGTTGAACAATAAATTGAAAACAATTGAACGATTAAAATTAAATGTACACACAGAGCCGAAAAAAACTGGTAACTAATAAAATAATGTCAAAAATAATAACATCGAAAGTACCTGCCTTAGTAACAACGATTTACAATATACAAGGGACATTCAACAATTTCATGTTATTATTATAATAAATTATAATATATCTGGCTTAGATTTTTGATATCTTGTTTATCATTTACTGCATTGTTCTCTTTTTTTATATGTATCATTTCTTCTAGTGTAAGTTTTTTGTAATTGGAATCTTGGTTTATTATTTTAGTATTATTAAAGTCAAATTTATGTTTCCCATTTTTCTCATGTTGACTGGATTTCACTATTGTAATATTTATGTGTGCGTTGTTCAATGATTCTGTCGATACGTTTGGATGGATAGTGCTTGTTTTGTAATATTGTTTTTGTTTGATACAAAATTTCTGGACGATATTCAGGTGATGTGAGTGTGATGGCTCTATCTACTAATCCAATGATTACGCTGTTTTTTTGGGAAGTGGGAATTAACACAACAAAATGGATTCAAAATCTATCAAATACAGATATACCTGCCGATATAGCAGAAGTGTTGGCGTTGTGTAAAAATTTTGCGATTCCATACAACACCGAAAATGAGCTACCCTGCACAGAGTATATTGCATGCATTGACACCGCGATTGCAAATCATTATATCAAATATTGATTAATACAAATGTATATCAAAAAATAAAATCTGATCAGGAAAAGTCCTTTCAAGAAAAAAATAATAAATTTGTTAAAGAACTTTTAGATAATCAATCAATTAGTGCAACGGATGCTAAGCAATTACAAACACATAATGCCATACCACCAAGAATTTACGGTTTACCTAAATTACAGAAACCTGACATACCATTACGGCCAATAGTTTCTTATGTCCAATCTTCCTTTTTCAAACTGTCTAAATATTTTTCAAACTGTCTCTCACAAATAATCAACAGGAATGAATTCTATATAAAAGATTCGTTTACACTAAAACATTTTTTAAACACTGTTGAAATACCAATCAATTATAGCATTATTTCTCTATGCGTGGTCTCAATGTATACCAACATTCCAAACGAACTAATAACCCATATACTAAAACATGAATGGAGATTATTAAAAGAACACACAACTCTGACATATGAAGAATTCATAGAAGAAATAATGCTAATCCAAAACAATAATTTTTTTCAATATATAAAAGATTTTTTTGAACAACTCAATGGGTGCACTATGGGTTCACCAATTTCATCATTTCTCGCACAAATTGTAATGGAATAGCTTGAAGAAAATAGAATAAAGTAAATTTCAATATATCATTTTTTTAAAGTTACGTTGATGATTGCTTAGCTGCCGTTCCATCCAATCAAATAAATCATAATATTGACTGCTTTCATTAATTTTCATCCAAAGCTTCAATTCACAATAGAAACAGAACAAAACAATACCATAAATTTTCTGGACATGGCAATAAAACTAGAGAAAATAAAATAACAACAAAACATTTTATTAAAGAAACATCATCAGGCCGCTACTTGAATTACAACTCCCACAATCCTAATTCCCAAAAAAACAGTGTAATCATAGGATCAGTAGATAGAGCCATCACACTCACATCACCTGAATATCGTCCAGAAATTTTATATCAAACAAAAACAATATTGCAAAACAATCACTATCCATCAAGCATATCGACAGAATTATTAAACAACGCACACATAAATATTACAATAGTGAAATCCAATCAACACAAACCAATACACTAGCCCCTGTTACATACATCGCAATACCATACACAAATCCACTATCAGAAAAACTAAACTATATATTATCTAAACATAACATAAAACTTCGTCATAGGGCACAAAATACTCTATCACCATTGTTCTCCAAATTAAAAAGTCAAATAAATGCTTCAAACAAATCTAACGTCATATATTATATACCATGTTTAGACTGTCCCAAAAAATATATAGGTATGACAACCCAACATGTTGAAAATAGACTGAATGGCCATAAATATACAAAAAACGCCTGCACTGCACTTCATAAACATGAGAAAAATGAAAAACATTTGACTTTTATAATACTAAAACAATAATAATCCAAGATTACAATTACAAAGAACTAACAATAAAAGAAATGATACATATAAAAAAAGAGAACAATGCAGTATACGATAAACAAGATATCAAAAATCTAAGCCAGATATATTATAATTTATTATAATAATAACATGAACTTGTTGAATGTCCCTTCTATATTGTAAATCGTTGTTTCTAAGGCAGTTACTTTCGATTTTATTATTTTTGAAATTATTTTATTAGTTACCAGTTTTTGTCGTCTCCGTCTGTACATTTAATTTCAATCGTTCAATCGTTTTCAAATTATAGTTTAACAACATAAATGTATAAATTTTTGAAAATGCTCCGAACTAAGGAGCGAAACGTTAAATAAAAATATTAATTCATACAGAATTTACGATTAACCTGATTCCCAAGAAAAATGAAAAAAATTATATATATATATATATATATATATATATATATATATATATATCAGAATAATACTTTTATTTACAAATTATAGGTATTTTCATTGGAATTCGATTTTATTATCATATTGTTTTTAATTGTTACTGTGTATATTTACAAAAAAAATTCGTTTCTCATTTGAAACTAACGTAAAAACAGTGAAACCATTTTTATTGATAAAGAAGCCAATACAAGTATTCGGCCGACATTTTTCCACGTTGCCAAATTTCGAAAAAGTAAAGGTTTTAACCGCTTTCGAACTGAAAAGTAGAACAATTTCCAGCGTTACAGTAAAATGTACAACAAATAAATCAGTTTGATCTATTTCAACCTCTCGAATTATCATAATTAAAAGCTTCTTATAAGTTGTCTTCGTGTTAGAACAATATATTTCACAATTAATATAAATGTACAATCAAATACCGGCAACGTACCTATAAGTTTATTTCAAATCGTTTAGTGAATAATTATTTCCAGCGTTGACAGTGCTGGTTCGGTCGTATTTGATTTAATACGTTTTTGTAGATTCTGATACGAGAATACGCCGCTAACAAATCTAGTACCTTTTCATATATGAACTAATGTAAAATGAAATACCAACATTTTATCTTTTACCTATTTTTATCTCTTTCCTCTATGTATACAAAACTGTTTAGAGAGCGAGAGGAATACAATTTTTTCGGACACTGCATTGACCGATGTACGACAGTGAAAACCAGCTTACTGCAAACGTAACGCTGAAATATTTGAATCCAACGCGATGAGCTAACAGGCACGATGCAGTTTATAATGAAACCAGAGGTTTGGTGATGTCATAGGAAACCTCACTCGCATTGTCTTGACCTCAAAAAAAGCAAAGAAAGAAACGAGGCGCAACAGTTAAAAAGCAAACTTAAAACTTTTGACTTTATTTCGCTTTTAGTAACGCAGTGTGAAGTTCTTGGCGCACTAAACATAATATCCAAGTCCCTACAATCCGAATCCGCCCCATTTGAATCGGCCGCCAACGATCAGAGCCATATATATCGAACGTCGTAGTCACAGTCGATACCCTGTATATTGAACGTGGTAGTGACGTCACCAGCGCCCCGAATCGCCCGACAATGATCAGCGCTATCTAGTGGCGAAAATTGGAACAGTGCGCCAGGAATGGGCCAGGACCAACTTAGTATATTTATTCCTCTCTTCAGTAAACATGCTGCTGGGAGATGCGATGCTAAGGATTACAGAGATGAGAGGAAGGATTTTTGGTAAATGCCATGGAAATCTGTAAAGTTTGGGGAATAACCGAAAACTTCAAAGAAGGAAGAGTTAAAAGAGTCAAAAAGCATTTTGATGAACTATGTCAATATGAACGGTTAGTTGACCCAGAATATTACTTCAGAGTAACAGTGTTAAATCCTAAGATTGACACTGTCTTCACCCAGTTAGACCACCGCTTTCAAGGTATGAAATCAGTTTTTTATACTTACCAAGACTACTTGGCAAACGCTGCAGAAGATGAAATTCACAAGAAAGCCACTGAATTTGTTGAAAAGTTTTCAAATTATGTTTCTCGTAGATGCCCTTCATAGCTGTGCAGTGTTAAACAATCATTCCAAAATAAGCTTGTGAAATTGAAAAATGTTGAAGAATTTGCGGAACTTTCGATTGTTGAGCATTATTCACTTTCTTTGAGTTATCCTGATGTGGGCTTATTGCAAAAGCCAATAAAGTACTCCCAAGATATTGCATTTTTTCCAAATCAATGTGCACTTTGCCCCCGCCATTTTATTTGAAGAGTAAGATACAACAGAGTTAAACCAAAAATATTTATAACAAATACGATATTCATTTGCAATCATTTTCCGTTCAGCTAATCTTGGCAAATTGTAGAGAACCCCCCTTTTCTGAATTACTAGTAGTGTTAAGACCGCAAGCGGCCATATTACGAACTTTCTACGAATTTTCCTTGATTTCTCTTGGCTGCATTTATTGTAAATATCTTTTTTCAAAATTTCCACGGTGAACGGCTTCCGAGATACAACCGCTTACCTCGCTTAGTTGGCCACCTCGTACAAGAAGAAATGATAAAACACTTCCGTGCTTTGAGGTCTTCGGGATTCTTTTCCAGTACCTAACAAAAATTGATATTGAAAAATTGAATAGTAGACCCTTTCAACAAAGATATTTCTGATATCACTGGCTTGACAATGGTACAGGAAAATCAATTAATAGGCATATCCTGTCAGCCTTGAAGCAAGGAATCCTATTCATCAAGTTTTTGAGTGAATTTAAAAAAATATTATCAGGAAATATCAGAAGTATCTCTGAACATTAACTGCTTTCCACAACTAGTTGGTTCTTTACCCATGCGTCATTAATATTTGATTACATAATCGACAAATGTTAGATTATTTGGTTTTGTTTTCCACTATTAAAAGAAAGGGATGACACATCATCATGATATCGATTATGTTATGATGCATGGATAAAGGACCAACGAACCAACTGTACTTCTGTGAAAAGGCATTATCTGCCCTTGTATATTCTAAAAATGAATACAGACAGAGATTACAAGTGAAATCCGATTTGGAATAATAACACAAATATAGCAAATTGAGTTACAACAAAAAAGGGCAACAACCTTCACATTAACGTATTTTTTATGAAAAAATGTTTTTTAGGCTTTTTTCAGAATGAAATATAGAGTTATTGTAGAGAGTAGCATGACACGACGAAAAATTTGATTGCAGTTTTTCGTTTTGGTGCTCCCTTATGCCAAAAATACCTATTCCAAAGGTTATATCTATTGTATAGGTTTCTATATTATTTATTAGTTGGAACGTAATAATCGTTAAATGTGTATAACAACTCTATCAAAGGGTAGAGTTCGATTGCGCCATTCAAATTCACTATATTTATTAGATTGTGCAATTAAAATGAACAAACTTATGATTTCAGGAATTTTTTTAAACATAGAAGTTTATAAACAGAAAATATGTATACACTCCGAAAAAATAAACTACAATTACTTTGGAACAATGAAAATGTTAATCATGAATGCATTCCTTTTTTTAAATAAAGGCCTATTTTAATTTAGAGATCTCTAATATAATATTTTAAAACGGTACCTTTCATTCACTAAGTTTGTATCCACTTGAAACTAATCTTCACTCTCAATTTCCTTGCTGTCGTACCATCCACGCACCATCGCTCGTCATCAAAGGATGTATTATTGTAGGTACTACTTTTAATGAAGGTTTTTCATTGGGAAAGTCTTTAGGTAAATATACTTTTAAAAATAACTTATTACCTCCAGAATTAAAATATGAATCGTATTCTTCTCCTTTAATAACTTCAGCTACACCTTTTATTTACAATTACAGTTCCAAGTAGTGAACTTTCACTTCTTCTTTCTAGTTTTTCTTAAATGTTCGGTGTCTTCTCTGCCGCATATATAGCACTGTACCACGAATCAAATTGCAATTAACTCCCGTACGGAGATCACCCGACGTTTATTTTCCACCAAAACCTTCCAAAAGGTCAGTTTCACTGTTTATACTATGTTTTTATAAGTTCTTCCTTAAATTTTTCAACATTGACGAGTTAAATTATTATAATAATTTCCACTTTGAAGTTATAAAAATCACTGACTTTTTTCATTCCCCATCATCATAATCAACCTCGTTCCGGGTTGCTAGCGAAACTTATCTATCTATACATTATGAATTGTATAAAAATTGTGTCTTTGTCGACGATTCGCTGTTTATATTACAATAAACCATTAATTTTCAAGCCGTATATGAAGCGTGAAATAACATTTTAGTATTAGAAATTAGAATGTATATAGATGAGGATTATTATACATATAAATATTAACATAAATTATTTACTATTTATTAAAAATTCCTGAAATCTCTTGCATAAAACATCATATTTACTAACTATATAAAAATGTGTCGTGTTTCCTTCAAATTATTTTAAATTTCATTCTAATTTCGACGGATTCTTTTGAAATTACATCATCTACTGAATTATTAGTGTTAATTTCCGTTGAAAGTGAATCGGATTTCAATATTTTCGATTCTAACGGTTCAACGAGTATATTGTCTGTTTCACTATCTTTGGTGATTTTTATTGAGTATGGTTGTGAGGATTTTGTTCACTGTTTTTTACTATCGGCATCTATAATAGATTTATACATGTTTTTTATTCAATTTATAAATATTCGTTAAAATGATGGCTTTGTTATTGGGCTCCTTTTTTTAAGTAAACATACAAAGTATAATACTGTACACTTAAAAATAAAATAACTACAAATAAAAGTGAAATACAGGCCATAAAGACAGTAGCAAAAATATTCAAGAAGTATACAAGAAATATTAGACCGAAGGAATGTAGAGTATTATTATTTAAATCGATTAATCACATATTACATTATAAAACCATATTTCCCATGTTATTTTGTTCCCTATTATATTTATTATACGAGGAAGCACATTTTAAATCTCCTTTTTTATGACCTATGTTTTTTTTAATTTTAAAACCAGAGCAGTGGGTATCTCCAAATAGTTTAAAATCGAAATATCAGCAGCCTTATTAATTTTGTCACAACGTCAATGTATTCAAGCAAATAGATGCAAGGCGCTCATTATACTTGCTGGACGATTCATATCATGATAATATATATATATATATATATATATATATATATATATAACAACAACAAAGAGATTCATAATCCGTTATTTTGTGTTTTCCCATGTTTCGATTAACATCTTTGCTCCCAAATTTCACATCCTTATTTGGTTATGCCGTGCTGAAGAGCCAGAAACATGCATTTCCACGGTTTCCACTCTATTTCAGTAGCCCTCTATTTTGCGTGAATTACCCATGAATCTCTTTGTTGTTGTTGTTAACATATCACGCGATATTCCTACATCTTCTTATATATATATATATATATATATATATATATATATATATATATTTGAAAATTGTGTAATGTTTTTGGGACCTACAGTAATTTCATCCGAGGTATACAGGGTATCTGTGACGTCAACATAGAAGCAGGGACGTCATCGCAATGAAAAAAATTCAATGGAAGGGGGGGCTGTTTATTTTAAATACAACGGTGTATCACAGTGGAGGGTATTGAAGTAGATTATCATACCGTCATTTGGGATGAAATTGTTCACTAAATCATCCGTTTACATATTTGAATTTAGCGCCTGAATCAACCGTGCGAACACACTACTTTCGACCAATATTGAGAGTACAAAGATGGGATACAGCAATATGTGCAAGTGAACTATAACGGCTGCCGGTATAGTGACAAAACTGCAAGTCGTTAATAGTTATTGTTTTTCTGTGAAAGTGAACGTTCAGAAATTTGTCCGGTAAGTCAGAATTCACCTAGTTTTTGTTAATTTCCAATAAATATACATGTGTATTTATGCATTGTTACCTTCGTGTGTTTTGATGTTAACAGTCGGCTCCACCAATTTCATAATATTTGCCATTTTATTATGTGAGGTCAAATTGATCATGTATATGGGGTGAAATTTATCATTCTCGTTGATCAATTTCACCCCACATAATAGAATATATCTATTTATTTTTTGTAACTTAAAATTTACTTAATTCGTCTTATATTTTTTTGTTTGTTTCAGCGATGCCTAGAAAGTACCAAAAAAAGTTAGGGGCACGTTCATACATGGATTATCCAGATGCCAACCTTCAATTGGTACTTCAAAAAATCACTGAAGAAGATTGGTTTATTCGTCGTGCTTCCGCTGAATATACAATTCCATATGGCACGCTACGCAATAAGTACATTGGCAGCCGTATTTAGAAAAGCGGAGGTCAAACAGTTTTTACACTCCACAAGAAATAACATTTATGAGGGCAGCAAACTGCTGTGGAGAGTGGGGATTCCTTCTTACACTTATCGACTTACGAAACTTGGCAAAAAATTACTTAGATAGTAAAGGTCGTAATATCAGCAGGTTTAAATCAAATATGCCTGGGATAGATTCTGAACGAACGAGAAATTCGTGAGAAATTATATTATTTTTTATGAAAAAACACTGCTCTTATTTTTTATTAATATTTTATTACTCTTGACAGGACTGTCACACTATATATTTGCTTCCATAGTAACAAAATAAATGCCACACAGTTGGCTGGACTTTATTAAGGCACACAGACCATCCTATTAACTTTTTTTTTAAATTAATAAATGATAATTGGAAACTGAACATTCCACCGCCCTTAAAAGGCTCGGCTTTAAATGAGAGGAAAGTTTATCTTTAAATAGTGTCACAAAAAAAACACTGAAATAATCATAATCAACTGATTAAGCATACTTTTGATAAATCCCTTAAGTAATAGGGAAGACACATATCTTGTTAATACCACGTTTAACTAGACCATTCTTGGTCAACACACTTACGACGCGTACTATCGAGTCTGAACCAGAATGTGTTTCGACGATTCTGACAAGTGGCCAGCAAAGAGGAAATGCGTTTTCCTCTTTTAATAAGACCATCTCTCCAACTTTGAGTGGTGGATTACCGTATTCCATTTCGTTCGTTGTTGTAGCAAGTGCAGGTATTCCTTCATCCACCTTGACCAGAAATGTTGAACCTTTTGTTGAGTAAGCTGATATCTTTTGACATAGTCGGTTTTTACATCGGTTGAATCTTTCTGTGGAACAGCAGTTAGAACTCGTCCATTACGAAAATGTCCTGGTGTTAAAGCTTCCAGGTCCAGCGGGTCAAGGGACAACGGGATAATGGGTTGTGAATTGAGTACGCCTCCACTTGAGTACATACGGAATAAAATTCTTCGAAAGTTAAAAATGTTTGGTTTAGAACACGTTTCAAGTGATGTTTTGTGGATTTGACAGCGGCCTCCCAAAGTCCACCAAAATTTGGGGATCGTGGCGGTATAAAATGAAATTTAATTTGACTTTCAAATAGATAGTTTCGTACTCTATCAGGATATGTTAATTTTTGGATAGCTAACAGCTCGTTATTGGCGCTTACAAAACTTGTAGCATTATCGCAATATAAATTTGTACAAATACCTCGTCTAGAAACAAATCTTTTTGAAACATTTAAAAAACCCTCACTAGTTGAATCAGAGATGAGTACTAGATGTACAGCCTTTGTAGCCATACAGACGAAAACGCAAATGTATGCCTTCATAATTTTACGGTTTATTAATTTGCCATCTTTTAACTCATAAGGTCCGGCAAAGTCAACCGATGAGGACAAAAATGTCGAAGAAGGGATTACTCGTGAAGATGGTAATTGACCCATTTGGGCAGTTAAACCTTTTGGGTTTGCCTTAAAACTTGTTATGCATTTTCGTATACATTTTTTGACTAAATTTTCATCATTTAAAGGCCAAAACGTTTGTCTTATAAAAGATAGGGTAGTTTGAGTACCGGCATGCAAGCTACGTGTTTTGAGTTATAAGAAATATTATCATTTTCAAGCCTACCGCCGACTCGAATCAAACCGTTTCCCATAATTGGGGATAAAGATTTCAAGTGACATTAGGAACTCACAGAACCATATTTTTGGAGTGAACTTATCTCCAAAGGAAACGCGGACAGTTGCACCAATTTATAAAGAGCTTCTATGCTACTATTTATTTCAGAAGATGATAAAAATTTGAAAAGCTCTCGTTTTTCCATATTACCTTTCAAGTTGTTAATAAATCTTAAAAAATTAGCAAAAACACGAATTAACTTATTAAAATTAGAATATTTTTCAAATATATTAAGGTTTTCGATATCAGTGTTAAAAAATGTCATTGTTTGGGGCTTAAATTCAGGAATCTTATCAGATTTTTTTGCAAAATTAGAAATATTGCAATCGGTTGGCCAGTACTCCGAAGAATTCTGAAGAAAATCAGGCCCATGCTACGATAATTGAGAGGTTTTTAAAATATTCAGAGTACAACATCGAGAAATAATGTCAGCGGGATTAGGAGATGAAGCTATATAATTCCAATTTTTTACTAAAGTTATCGACTGTATTTCAGAAACTCGATTACCAACAAAGGTTTTCCACATTCGGGGATCATCTGCTATCCATGAAAGGACTGTTGTAGAGTCTGTCCAGACATATATTTCATCAATGCCAAGATCTAAAATCGATAAACATTTCGATAAAAGTAGAGACATTAATAGTGCTCCACAAAGCTCCAAACGAGGTAGGGAAATAGACTTTAGCAGAGCTACGCGGGATTTTGCACAAAGTAAATTACACACGATATGACCCTGGTCATTGATAGAACGTAAATATATCGCGAATCCATACGACTTTTCACTCGAATCCGAGAAAGCATGAATTTGAATGTTACGAGAATTGTTTACTAAGATGTACCTGGGTATTTGCAAAGATGGAATTCCATATAAATCAGTTTGAAAATTACGCCATAATGTAGAATGTTGAATAAAAATTGGTTCGTTTCGCTTTTGCAAAGGCTCGTCCCATTCTAATTGTTGTAGTCATAAATTTTGCATAATAAGTTTTGCACGTATTAAAATTGGGCCCAAAAGAGAAAGACGATCGAAAATTTTAGCAATCAAAGAAAGTATTTTCCTTTTAGTTATAACACTAGAATTTAAATTTATCTCCTGGCCTTTATATCGAAAAACATCTAAAAAAGGAATCCAACTTACACCCAACGTTTTAGAAGAAGAGTCATTCGTTATCATATACGGTGTATCTGAAATCAAAGATATGTTGCTCAAAAAATCTCATTGGACTGAAATTTACGTATTTCAAAACCATACTCCAATAAAAGAATAAATAGGTTTTCGCGAATTTTAATTAGGTCTTCACTAGTCGAAGCACCTGTTAACACGTCGTCCATATACATATCTTTATTAGTGTTTTTAAATGAAACTCAAGGTCTCTAGTTAATTCCACAATATAATACAAGTTATTGAAAATTCTAAAAAATTGACAATTGTTTCGATAAATCAATATCATGTTAGAATGACAGAAGTAACATTTCATTTTATGCCTACCTGATGTTTAGTAGTTATTTTTGGCTAGACCAAGAAGTAACCTAACTTGTGATTGGCTTAATATATGTTTATAGAAAAAAGAAGATGTGATATTACAAATATTGAAGCTTAGATATTATTAGCCCTATGGTGATATCCTGGATATCATTTTTCCAATTAAGATCAGTATAACTGTGCAATGATATAGAAAACCAGGAAAACTATATCTGCTGATCTTTACAATTATCACTTAAGAAGACAGTTTATTAGTGGAGAATTCCCTAAATTCAACTGTTCATTGACAACTTCATATTGTGGGTTTCTCAAATGTCTTCTAATTTCCAGTTCTTCAAGGAAATCCAGTTCTTGTTTCTTCTCACAAATATGCAGTACTTCTAGTTCTGTGTTAGGTGTCAATGAATGATTGGTGTCAAGTAGATGTTTTACGTAGTGGGATTTATCTGGCTGTTTCAATCTGTATGCTCGTAAGTGCTCACTGTATCGTATTTCAAAATTCCTAAGGGTCTGACCCAAATAGACAGCATTACATTCTGGACATTTGAGTTTATATATACTTGACTTCATTAATAGTGGTATTTTTGTTTTTACATTTAACAATTTTGTACTAACGTTACTTTCTGTTTTAATAGAAATTGTTGTATTCGTTGCTGAAGATATTATCTTTGAAATATTATTAGAAATATTTCCTGCATATGTGATGGTTTTATAAGTTTTAATTTCATCAGCTTGTTTAGGATATATTAGTTGTAATGCCACTTTTACCTCTTCTTTACTAATTAGCTTATTTATCATATCTAATGGATAACCGTTAGATATTGCTATTTGTCTAATTGTATTAATCTCTCTATCAAAATTACATTTGTTCATAGGAACTGAAAAAGCTCTATGTATCATTGAATTATATGCTGCTAGTCTGTGTGACACAGGGTGGTTAGAATTGAATGGAATTGTTACATCAGTTTGTGTTGGTTTTCGGTAAATTGAATAATCAAGTACATTATTAACTCTTTGAATTTTTAAATCAAGAAAATTGATTGAGCTATTTTCTTCAATTTCTAATGTAAATTTAATTTTCGGTGTAAATTATTGATGTGGTTGAAAAATACATCTAATTGTCGTTCACTACCCATAAAACAAGCTAATATGTCATCTACATATCTATACCAAAATAAAATATTTTTCCAAATATTACTTTCAAAGCTCTTTCTTTCTAAATTGCCCATAAAAATGTTTGCTAAAATAGGTGATATATGGCTTCCCGTTGGTAAACCTTCATTTTGAATATATATCTTATTGTCAAAAGTGAAATAATTCTGATTATTGCATACATCAAATAAATTAAGTATATCTGATATTATTCCTGGATTAATATTTTCATCTTCTAGTAATTTTCTTACAAGTATTAGACATTCTTTAGGAGGAGTTTTAGTAAACATGTTAGTTACATCGAACGATATGAGTTTATAGTTATCTTGTAAGTGGATTGCTTCCAACTTTTTGATTAGTTCTATTGAATTCCTAATTGAGTACTGAGATTCATATCCGTAAGTATTGAGTATATTGTTGAGCTTCTTTGCCAATATATTATTAGGAGCATTAACATAAGAGACTACAGGTCTAATTGGTTTCGTTATTTTATGTAATTTAACTGTTCCATATAATTGTGAACAATGAGGATTCTTATGTATGATAGACCTCTTTTCGTAATCATTTAAAAGATAATTTGAATTATTAACAATATCACTTACATTATTAGAAAACTTCTTTGTTGGGTCTGCTTTAAGAACTTTTACATCGCTGGATTCTATAAAGGTATATACTTTGGAATTGTAATTTTCAGTCGTCAAAATGACAGTAGCGTTCCCCTTATCAGATTTTGTAACTGTTAGGTTATTATTCTCTATCTTCTTTTTCATTACGTTTAAAACTGAAATGTCATTTTTTGTTTGACGTTTAAATTTTGAAGGTTCAATATTTTTGATTAAATTGGCAATTTTTAGTTTCTCATAAAGAAAATTATTTGAATTAGATTTTAAAGCTATTTCTGACTCTGTAGCTATAATTTGTTTATTATTATTCGTAAATTTAGGTGGTATGCTGTACTTTAAACCTTTATTTAAAAATTCTATTCCACTATTTGTAAAATTAGTGTCTGAAAGGTTTTCAAATCGTGGTGCAAAATGTGTTGGTATGTAGGTACTTACAGTTTCATGATGTTTTGAGTATTGAATTTTATGTTGTGTGTGTTCAAGATTCTGTAGCTTCTCTTCTTGTTTCTTGAATTTCATATGCTTCATCGTGCTGACATTCTCTCTAATTTTGTCATCCAAACAGTCAAATTCTACTGGATGTAATTGGAATGTGAGTACTGAATGTACAACTTTTATGTAGTTGTCTAAGGAGTCTCTAACTTTGAACCATTCCTTACATTCTGATTTTATCCAAACTCGTTGAGCACATTTTATAGCTTTTTGTGCTTGTGTTGTTTTAGTGTGACATTTTATATTCACATAATTTGGTATTACCTTTTTTCTAAGGCATTCTTGGTTACACCAAATGTTTTGTGATGCCTTAGAAAAAAGGTAATACCAAATTATGTGAATATAAAATGTCACACTAAAACACCACAAGCACAAAAAGCTATAAAATGTGCTCAACGAGTTTGGATAAAATCAGAATGTAAGAAATGGTTCAAAGTTAGAGACTCCTTAGACAACTACATAAAAGTTGTACATTCAGAACTCACATTCCAATTACATCCAGTAGAATTTGACTGTTTGGATGACAAAATTAGAGAGAATGTCAGCACGATGAAGCATATGAAATTTAAGAAACATGAAAAGAAGCTACAGAATCTTGAACACACACAACATAAAATTGAATACTCAAAACATCATGAAACTGTAAGTACCTACATACCAACACATTTTGCACCACGATTTGAAAACCTTTCAGACACTAATTTTACAAATAGTGAAATAGAATTTTCAAATAAAGGTTTAAAGTACAGCATACCATCTAAATTTACGAATAATATTAAACAAATTATAGCTACAGAGTCAGAAATAGCTTTAAAATCTAATTCAAATAAATTTCTTTATGAGAAACTAAAAACTGCCAATTTAATCAAAAATATTGAACCTTCAAAAGTTAAACGTCAAACAAAAAATGACATTTCAGTTTTAAACGCAATAAAAAAGAAGATAGAGAATAATAACCTAACAGTTACAAAATCTGATAAGGGGAACACTACTGTCATTTTGACGACTGAAAATTACAATTCCAAAGTATATAACTTTATAGAATCCAGCGATGTAAAAGTTCTTAAAGCAGACCCAACAAAGAAGTTTTCTAATAATGTAAGGGATATTGTTAATAATTCAAATTATCTTTTAAATGATTACGAAAAGAGGTCTATCATACATAAGAATCATCATTGTCCACAATTATATGGAACAGTTAAATTACATAAAATAACGAAACCAATTAGACCTGTAGTCTCTTATGTTAATGCTCCTAATAATATATTGGCAAAGAAGCTCAACAATATACTCAATACTTACGGATATGAATCTCAGTACTCAATTAGGAATTCAATAGAACTAATCAAAAGGTTGAAAGCAATCCACTTACAAGATAACTATAAACTCATATCGTTCGATGTAACTAACATGTTTACTAAAATTCCACCTAAAGAATGTCTAATTACTAGAAGATAAAAATATTAATCCAGGAATAATATCAGATATACTTAATTTATTTGATGTATGCATTAGTCAGAATTATTTTACTTTTGACAATAAGATATATATTCAAAATGAAGGTTTACCAATGGGAAGCCCTATATCACCTATTTTAGCAAACATTTTTATGGACAATTTAGAAAGAAAGATCTTTGAAAGTAATATTTGGAAAAATATTTTATTTTGGTATTGATATGTAGATGACGTATTAGCTTGTTTTATGGGTAGTGAACGACAATTAGATGTATTTTTCAACCACATCAATAATTTACACCCGAAAATTAAATTTACATTAGAAATTGAAGAAAATAGCTCAATCAATTTTCTTGATTTAAAAATTCAAAGAGTTAATAATGTACTTGATTATTCAATTTACCGAAAACCAACACAAACTGATGTAACAATTCCATTCAATTCTAACCACCCTGTGTCACACAGACTAGCAGCATATAATTCAATGATACATAGAGCTTTTTCAGTTCCTATGAACAAATGTAATTTTGATAGAGAGATTAATACAATTAGACAAATAGCAACATCTAACGGTTATCCATTAGATATGATGAATAAGCTAATTAGTAAAAAAGAGGAAAAAGTGGCATTACAACTAATATATCCTAAACAAGCTGATGGAATTAAAACCTATAAAACCATCACATATGCAGGAAATTTTTCTAATAATATTTCAAAGATAATATCTTCAGCAACGTATACAACAATTTCTTTTAAAACAGAAAGTAACGTTAGTACAAAATTGTTAAATGTAAAAACAAAAATACCACTATTAATGAAGTCAGGTATATATAAACTCAAATGTCCAGCTCAAATGTAATGCTGTCTATTTGGGTCAGACCCTTAGGAATTTTGAAATACGATACAGTGAGCATTTACGAGCATATAGATTAAAACAACCAGAAAAATCCCACTACGCAAAACATCTACTTGACACCAATCATTCATTAACAACTAACACAGAACTAGAAGTACTGCATATTTGTGAAAAGAAACAAGAACTGGATTTCCTGGAAGAACTGGAAATTAGAAGACATTTAAGAAACCCACAATATGAAGTTGTCAATGAACAGTTAAATCTAGGGAATTCTCCACTGATAAACTGTCTTCTTAAGTGATAATTGTAAAGATCAGCAGATATAGTTTTCCTGGTTTTCTATATCATTGCACAGTTATACTGATCTTAATTGGAAAAATGATATCCAGGATATCACCATAGGGCTAATAATATCTAAGCTTCAATATTTGTAATATCACATCTTCTTCTTTTTTCTATAAACATATATTAAGCCAATCACAAGTTAGGTTACTTCTTGGTCTAGCCAAAAATTACTACTAAACATCAGGTAGGCATAAAATGAAATGTAACTTCTGTCATTCTGACGATGATATTGATTTATCGAAACAATTGTCAATTTTTTAGAATTTTCAATAACTTGTATTATATTGTGGAATTAACTAGAGACCTTGACTTTCATTTAAAAACACTAATATGAGCATATTCCACGAAGTAAGGGTCGAGACAGTCAATTTCATATCTTTATTAATTATATCGCATTCAATGGGGTATTTATCTATATTTTCGATGGCAATTTGTCTGAGACAACGCGTGGCTAAAAATGATGCGGGTTTTTCAAAATAAGTCAATGTTTGTAAATTATAATATTTCACCTTATCTTGGGGATTATCTCGCCAAAGTATCCGTTGCAGATTTCGATGATCAGAATGTATAAATATTTGGCGATACATTTCTGCTAAGTCTTCGGAAACGTAACAAAATTGAAAAAAGATCGTTTTGTAGAATAGGTCCGTTCATTAAAACATCATTTAGAGATGAATTTGAAGAACTTTTAGCGTTAGCATCGAATACAACTTTCACTGTAGTTGTGACGCTATCTAATTTTAAAACGCTGTGATGAGGCAAGTATAAAATCGTGGTTGATGAAATTTGGTCTTGTGAAATTTGTCTCATACGATCGAGTTTTTCATATTCGTGCATAAAATCAGAATATTGTGTTTTTAGGCTTTCGTTCTTTGAAAGTTTTTGTTCTATTGAGTATAAACGATTTACCGCGCGGTTTTCTGAATCTCTGAGACTCAAAAAATTACCTTTCAATGGTAGTTTAAGAAAAAATCTTCCCTGCTCATTTCTGGAAAAAGTATTTAGAAAATGTTGTTCGCATTCGCATTCTTCAAGGATCAAAGAAGTTTCTGGGTTTTGAGGACCTTCCTCGATTTCCCAGAACTTTTCTATTTGTGCAGTTAAATTACACTCATTATTATTATTTTGCGAATTTGGGAAGAAACATTCTGACTGTTGTAGATTTATCAGTATGGGACCTACTACTACCCAGCTAAGAACGCTGTTTTGTAGTATGGGCAGCCCTTTACCAAGCTTAATTTGACCCGCAATAAGTAAATTATAAAACAATGATGAACCGATAAGCATATCGATGCTTGAAGCAACATTATAATCGGGATCAGCAAGAGGAAGATCGGGTATAGTTAAATTCGAAACATCAAATGAGACCTGAGGAGTAAAATCACTTATTTTGTCAATAACTAAACAAGAAATATTGAACTTGTGTGAAACACGAATCGAGGAAAAAGTTATATTAACTTGTTCGTTAATTGTTGTTTTTATTTGATTTATTCCAGAAACCGGCATCTTTACCTTTCGAGTATTTAAATTTAATCGTGTTACCATATTTCGAGTAATAAAATTTGATTGTGAACCACTATCGAGCAAACACGGCACGACACATTATTCACATCAAAAACGTGAATAAGAGCAGTCGATAATAAAACAAAGGTTTCTGAGGTTTTCTGATAATGATGAGACAATACTGTACAATTTGGAACTTCGTTTGGCTCTGGAGTATTTTGATATTGCAACATTTTTGGTTGATGTAAAAGCGTTGAATGGCGTCCATTGCAAATCCTGCAACCAGATGACCTACAATCCGAATTCCTATGACCCTTTCGGAGACAGTTTGAGCATAAAGATAAACGTTTTACTTCATTAAAACGAGAGAACACCGAAGAAGATTCAAATTTTGGACACACATAAATAAAATGTTTATCTTTACAAGAAGGACAAACGGGATCGGTTTATTCAAAAGAATGAAAACTTTGGTTTTGTGCGGTTTACGGGTTTTATATCTAAGGCCTCTAAGACTTGGCACCTAATTTAGAAAAATATTCAATTTTGTGCTTACTAATTTCATTGCTGAAGTTTTTCCACTCACGTTTTGTAGGAAAATCTAGCTTTGAACTCAAAAGATATAATAAAATGGTACTACTACTGTCGATTGGTTAACCCAAACTTTTCAAAGCGCGTAAATTTTTTAAAAATGTAACGAGGAAATTGCGTAAGCTGACGTGTGATTATCTATGTAGAGATGGTAACTCAAATATTTCTTTAAGATGTGCATTAATAATGGCCTTCCGATTATTATACCTTTCAGTTGATAAATGAAAGGCGTAATTGGCGTCAGAAAGAGGTAAAGATACGATAACATGAGCAGCCTCACTTTTTAAGCATGGTTGAAGGTGGTAGAGTTTTTCAATATTTTGTAATGAACCGTTATTATGTACCAAGGCTGTAAAATTATTTCTAAAACCCTGTCATTCAGAGTATTGTCCCAAAAATTCGGGAATTTTTATGGCTCGCAATTTTGTATTTGATTGTACCTGTTGTGGTACTGATGTTACGGGACTAGTGATCTGTATAGGAGCTAAGGCACGTATAGAAATTATATCTTCAGCGGTAGAAATTGCTTTAAAATATTTTTTTTTAAATTCTTCGCGTTCCGAACTAGCTTTTTCTTCATTTAAGGTACCTGTAACGAGTAAAATATCTTCGAGCTCACCCTGTATAACTTTAAATTCGGATAAAATATTTTTGTGACTTCGTAGCGAGTTTCGATTTCTGTTAGCGAGTATTTTTCGGGACTATATTTATCTAAGTAAGTTTGAAAACGCGTAAGTTCAGCTTTAATTTGTGCGCAACGAGCTATTAACCTTCTTTCTTTATTTGCATTTTCCATTGTATTGAATTTTTGGGTCCGGTGCACTTCGCGACCCTCCGAATTTTGGAGCGATTTTTTTTTACTAGAAAGCCCTATTGTTATAGAACATTTTAAGAGAAAAAAATTCTTGGATTATGCACTTTTGAAAGAGAAAATCGCAATTGAAAGTACTAAAAAACCGCCATTATTTAAAAAAATTTGACATTTATATCTAGATTTCAGATAGTCACAAATTTTAGGAGGAGAAGGAGATGCACAACGTTGCCAGTTCTCAATTCCGTGACTCGTGACGGCTTGGAAATAATTTACACAAGACTTAATTATCTTCATGATTTAAAATATATTGAAACTGTACTTTATTGGACGTTTTGTGTATGCTCCACAGGTACTAACTTAGTTCGTATATTTTATGTGGTTGGGATAAATATAAAAACTATGTATATGTTTGTGATTGTTGAAAATTAACGTTAAATATTCCAATAAGTATAAATATTCTTTTTATAACGAAGGTATTGTTGATTGTTGGTGGATTGTTTTATTCAATTTTAGTCATATTTTATATTTATATTGGTATTATTTTACATTTGACAAATGTTCAATTGACAAATATAATTTGATTTGTGCTATAGAGCACGCAAGCGAACTGTCATTTAACTTTAAACAAGACATCTGTGGGTCATACTATAGACAAACCAAATATGGTTATTTTTTTATGGGTCGTACACAGCTGTAGGGTGCTTTGTATACAACGCTTGTTTAAAACCCTTTAACACGAATTTGTATCATTTTTATAATGGCTAATCGTGAAAATGCCTGCTTTTTGTTGTGTTGAGGGATGTGAAAAACGTGGGGAAAAAGACAACGTGAAGTTTTTTCGAAAACCCTCGGTTACAAACGCGCATTTTCAAAATCTGTCGATAGCTGTTCACTCAATTGCGTATATGTTCGTAATAGTATACCTATTTGAGCACGTATTATTTCATAATAATGTGGATAATCATTTGAGTTATTGAAGATCGGATTTCCGTTTGAAATAGTAAAGCAGATTGATATCGCGAGCGAAGCGAGCGCGCCGGTTCGACGTTTCGCAATTCGCGCGCGCGAATTGCGAAACGTCGAACCGGCGCGAATTGCGAAACGTCGAACCGGCGCACATTTTCAAAATCTGTCGATAGCTGTTCACTCAATTGGGTATATATTCGTAATAGTATACCTATTTGAACACGTATTATTTCATAATAATGTGGATAATCATTTGAGTTATTGAAGATCGGATTTCCGTTTGAAATAGTAAAGTAGATTGATATCTTCATTATTAAGCAAATACTTTTCTAATATATTCATATATCTATTACAACACAAATTAATTCAACTGAAAGAAAATAAATACCATTTGACAACGCCGCTAAAAATCACATGATGACAGAAAAGTCTCCTAATTTGTGACCCTGGCTGCCTAGACATAAGATGTCAGTGTCTAATTTATAACCTATAAATGTCAAGTGAAAATAATGATGCCTAAGAATATTTTTTTAAAATTGGCAAAATTAAAGTGTTTTCTTCCGGTTTTTTTGTGAAACATACTTATATTTAGTTCAAGATAATAACCTTAACTATTTAAAGTGAAAATATTTATCGTAAAATAGCATTAACTAGTGTTGAAAAAGTACCATTTTTCGAACTAAATTCGTGATTTTTAAAGTAATTACTGAATGATCCAGCGAAATTTTTGTTCTAATCTACTTTATTTAAGGTAAGCTATCAAACAAAATTAAAATTAACATAAAATTCGGAGGGTCGCGAAGTGCACCGGAACCGAATTTTTTTTTTAAATAAAGTAAATTAAAGCTTGAAATTGATTATATAAACGAGTGTACGAGAAACTTGGGTGTTTTGATAAATTTTAACAACCCAAATATTTTATTCAATAGAAATGTATTGAGACTAAGTGAGTTTTGTTGTCTATAGCCTGCCGAGAAATGCACGAAATTATCACAAGTAGTTAAAAATAATGCGAAAAAATTAAAAAATACATATCAAAACAAGTGGAAACGCGACTAGGTAACGTAAAATCAGCAGCAATGCAAGGATAATTAATAAATACTTTGTACCTGACCTCGGAAGTAATTATTCCTGTTCTGTCAAGAGCTGGATTGGTAGATGTGGCGTGCTATCACAATGGTACAACTAAAAAGGTGCTTAACTGCTGAATACTTATCGTATGCGTCGATTCAATCTGTTTTCCAGCTCGGTTTTCAATGATTACATACACGTGTGTCTGACATCTGCTCTTCGATTCCAATTTTCGCTTCGGCAAAGCTTTGTTTTCTGGCTAACTATCGGCTGAGAAGGACCAATGTTGCGTTCCCTAGCCGTCAGTTCCTTATATGGTTCTGAACGAACGAGAACTTTATAAGAAATTGTATAATTTTTTATGAAAAAACACAGCTCTTATTTTTGATTAATATTTTTATTACTCTTGACAGGACTGTCACACTATTTCAATATATTTGCTTCCATAGTAACAAAATAAATGCCACACAGTTGGCTGGAGATTATTAAGGCCACACAGACCATACTATTGACTTTTTTTTTAATTAAAAAATGATATTGCGAAACTGAACAGTTGGAAAGACACAAAGAAGAGATAAGTCAAAAAGTGTCGGCCAATATTAAAAGATCTCGAGCTAATATTTCAAGAGATATCACGGTAGAATACTTTAATAATCTGAGGGAAACGCTACAGAATGTACCAGCCTGTAACCTGTTCAACTACGATGAAACAAATATGCAAGATGTACCTGGCAAGCAAAAAATGTTGTTTCGTCGTGGAACCAAAGATCCAGAGCGAATATGAAACTTTAACAAGACATCAATATCAATTATGATGTGCGGTTCAGCCTCTGGAGTACTATTGCCTCCTTAGGTCATCTACAAGGCTAAGAAAATGTGGCAGCAATGGATAGAATTGGGTCCAAAATGAGAGCCTTGTTGCAAGGACAGGTGTGGTAAATCAGGTTCTCGTTACAATTGTACCCATCATGGTTGGAAGGATGCCCAGACTTTCACCGATTGGTTCGAGTCGACATTCTCACCTCACGCGAAACGTTTGCCAGGTCGCAAAGTGCTGTTGGGCGATAGCCTCTCGTCCCATTTCATGGACGCTGTCTTAAAACAAAACCCAGAAAATGGCATTGCCTTTGTTTGCTTTCCAAAAAATTCGACACACCTCACCCAACCTCTTGATGTTGGATTTTTCCGCCCATTTAAAATGGCTTCGAGGTCGGTGTTACTAAATTGGAAGAAGACCCATTCACAACAAACTTCTATTGACAAAAAATATTTTGGAACTGTCTGTGGATATGGTGTACACACTAGATGTAAATTGAGTGAATGAAAACGACGAATACTCAGTGTGTATTTGTTTATTAATTTCCAGCTAAGCGCTTTCGGCTATTAAGCCATTATCGAAGCTGTCGTCATTTAAAATGTAGGTGTCAAAACCATCAAGTTGATTAAGAACAATGTTCAAAGTTGAATCATTGTTATGATTAAGTCATTGGAATAAAAACATTAAAATAACCCTATTGGAAGGGTGTAAAATTATAATTTACATGATGTAAATTCATTCAAAATTAAAAAACAGTTTTTTAGTTTTGAATGAATTTACATCATGTAAATTATAATTTTACACCCTTCCAATAGGGTTATTTTAATGTTTTTATTCCAATGACTTAATCCTAACAATGATTCAACTTTGAACATTGTTCTCAATTAACTTGATGGTTTTGACACCTACTTTTTAAATGACGACAGCTTCGATAATGGCTTAATAGCCGAAAGCGCTTAGCTGGAAATTAATGAACGAATACACACTGAGTATTCGTCGTTTTCATTCACTCAAAAAATATTTTCCCCATTTAATGGCTTCCACTTTTCTTGAAATGAATAACAAATTGGAAAATGATATAAAAAAAGATCTGATAGCTTCATTTAAAGCAACAGGAATTGTACCTGTTGATCCCGAACGAGTCTTGCAGAAAATCCCAACTGAAGATATTGGCAATGATACTGATGGCTCTGTGAATAATATTCTTGTGAATTACTTGCAGCAGCAATGTTTTACAGCAGGACCATCAAGAAGGAATATTAGAAGACAAAAACTATCTGTACAACCTGGCAGAAGCGTTACAGCAAGTACTGATGCAGATTCTAGTGATTCAGATGTAGATGATCCATTAACCAATGACAACGCCGATAACGAACCCCTGGAAGATGAGAGTGATGACGTGCGAGCAGAAATAGAGTAGTTACGGCGAGAAAATTTGTATTGGTTGAGGTTTACGGTGGATCAAGATAAAAAACTATCTATCAGTACACAGCTATTGTACAGCAGGTGAGAGTGGACGAAGAAGGAAGAAAGGAAATTGATTTATTGGGTATGAAGTCTTTGGACACATCCAAGAAGATTTTTGCAGTTGAAGACGGTGACGAATTCATGTCAGGTGTTTCTGATGTGTTAGCAATTTTACGAAATCCGACAATAAAACAACTTGATGGTACTGACAAGTACTTCTTCGAAAAAGTGATTGACATTTTTGAGATGAATTAGTGATTTTCAATTAGGTTCAGTTTTCTTTTGAAATACCGGAGAAACAGTTTTTTTTAAGTTTATGTATTTTCATTTTTATAATGTAATAAAAGGTTTCATAACAATGATAAATCTATCTTAATTTGGTGACTCTTAATTTGGTGAAAAAAGGTAATATATGATCAATAATTCTCATGATCAATCTCACACTCACTGAACAATTTCACCGCCCACAGTATAAACAGCTATAACTTCGAAAGTACTTGACGTACAGCAGCGTGGTTGGGATTGATCATCTATGGTCTAGCCTGCTTGCAGCCTGTGCAATATAATGTTTGTGAACAATCACACCCCAAGACGTGTATGAGATTGTTCAAAACTTTATTTCTGTATCATTTTTATATTTCAAAGTTGATGTTCGTGATATTTTACAATTCCATTCCTATCAACATCTACTAGATTTCCACATCTTCTTTGGCCTATTTTTTCTAATAACGAGCGCAGAATATGGAAAAACTAACTTGTTTTTGATCAATTCCACCCCAAATGACGGTACCAAATTTTCAATTTATCGTATATTTGCAACAATAACCAGTAATCGTTTAAATGCAGCAATTATCATGTCCAGATTCATTTCAGATAAGCCCATTTTTACTTTTTAACTAGTTTTATAAAAGCTAACGAAAACAGTCGGCATTGGAATTCTACCTTAATCGCTTTTTGGTTAATAATAGTAAAATCTAACGTCACATTGATTGTTGTCACTTTGTCACTATAAATTTGTGAATTACAATTCGTGAAATTTGATAAAATTCATACATACATGTCAAAATCCCAAGACAGGGGCTTCCAAATGTGTACGTCTGTTCATTTATTTATTTCGTGGTTCACATTGTGGGTTTTGGAACAGTGTAAAAAATATGTTTAAAAAATTAAAATTCAATAAAATATTGAAATCTGTACTAAACGTCTTTATGATCGACCATTTTGCCAAGTTATCATTAAAAAAATTTATTCACAAGAAACTGCAAAAACCCTAATTAGCATTCCATTCCATCAAGTGGGTTACGAATCGTCGGAACATAGACAAACATCGTGGTAGTATTGTTAAGTGAAGAGATTTCGTGACCCTCAACTGACAGGCAACTACCATCTACCAAAAATAATAAATTTGGAGACAGAATTGATGTCCTTCTGGTGAGGGCGGCGAAATCTATGAAAACATTGGGATGCGCCAGACACGCGAATGAAATGAAAATAAATTGTAGGCCAAAAAACGGATCTAGGAGAAAAAATAATGGATAAGAATTCGAATAAATGATAGATGAAGCGTATGAATGGGAGGATGCAGAATGGTAGGAATTGAAACAAACGAAAAAGTAAAAGCTTATGTGGAAAATAATAAAAAATAGACAATTACGATGTGGTTGCGGATGTAGTAGCTTTAGGCCAGATGGGACAGATATAGAGATGGAATAGTGGTGATACTGAAGCGTGTTAATTTACAGGGAGATATAAAATTCAGATAAAAGGTGAGCAAAGGAAAAGGCTATATTAACTTGTTTAGTCGAAATATTTGTGGAAACAAAAGGCTAAGGAGTTTACAGATGTTAAGAACTTTCAATGCGAAGGATTTTTTATACATTCAAATACGCGTTTACACACCCCATTGCATTCTGAAATGTGAAATGTAATGAAAACCCAAAGTTACCTCATAAATTATGTGAAAGTTAAGGTGTATAAGGTGTCGACAAATAAAACAAATGAAAAACTTACAATCAAAAACCGGAACACATATTTCAAAAGGAAAAAACGAAAACAATAGTAGAACCTTTGGTCTTTCCATTCCTTATTTCAGCGTAAAAATGTCATCGAGGTACGTACCACAATAAAACTTACTTTCGAAAAAATTTTCCCGCATATGAATTAGGAAACTTTTTAATTTTCACTTTTTAATTGCTAATGTCTTCATTGTACACCATCAAATTTCAATTTAATTCCTTTTACTCGTAGGTACTGTTGAACATAATAAAACAATATTCGTAAAAGCATACTATGATAGGCGAAACGTTATAAGATTTTAGTCGTATTTTTTCCATGAAACCTATACCCATGAAAACTCCAAAAAGATAAATATATATATATATATATACAGGGTGTCCCACGACGATTAAGACAATTAATATATCAGAATTGGGCAGTAGTAGATAATTATAATTTTGGGGATTTAAATTAGAACGAATCTTGAATCTTTTCTATTGTGTTTCCCTCTGAGGTATTTGTTTTTGGTCACGCGATGTCGCATTCAAAATTATTAATGGGACAACCTGTATATTAGTGTCTTCCTGTGTTCCTCCCGATATAACAATTCCAACTAACTAGCACACTTGGGGTCCAAAGTGATTAATTCAAGAGCTACAGGTACTTAAAGGATTGTAAGTTAAAAAATTCGTAATTGAATCCCCTGTAATTTTCGGCAATCTTACATTCGTACGTAATGATTAAGACAAACCAATATTATAATTTTTAATAAAACTTGAAAGTTAATAATTAAACGACTTGTATATCAAGGAGTAAAATTACATAGAATAATTTTTTTCTTCCACAAAAAATTGTTTACTTATTAAATATCGGATAAAAAGTAGCATAGCAAATCTTATAAAAAAGACTGCATATTGTCAAGTTTGCCATGATAATGACAAAAGTGCCAATTACTGTCAGAATAGTTAGTTTTGAGTTGTGAAACGGTGAGTCAATATGCCTTTTCTTTAAATGGCTAGTGAATATGTTGATATGCTTATTATTTATGGGGAATGTGAAAGAAATTGTAGAAGAGCTAGAGGTTTATACAGAGCTCGTTATCCCAATCGCCGAATACCTGGCAAAGATACATTTAGGTATGTGGAACAAGAATTACGCAATTGTTCTTTTCCCAGTGGGAAAGCCAAAGTAGAAACATCTAGGACAAAGTCTGTACAAACTGAAGACAATGTAATTAATACTTGAGCATATTTACAAGCATATCCTCATACATCCATTCGACATTTGGAATCTGAACTTGGTATCAGCAAATCAACTATCCACAGAATATTAAGAAATCGTGAGTATCACCCCTTTAAGAAACATTTGGTACAAGGTCGGAATCATCAAGATTTTGATTTACGATGTACATTTATTGCAGATATGCATGTACGGTTAGGCGATGAGTTATCTTTTTTGGATAAAATTCTGTGGTGCGACGAATCGAGATTTCATAATAACGGAATCGTCCATCGACATAATTGCCATTACTGGTCAGCAGAAAATCCAAAATGGGTGATGGAAACCCGATATCAGAGAATTTGGGAGGTAAACGTTTAGTGTGGCCTATTCAATGGGCGTTTGATTGGCCCGTACTTTTATGATGGTATACTAACGGGAGAGAGATACCTAAATTTTTTGCAAAATATACTTCCAGACCTACTTGAAGACATTCCATTGAATGAAATAAATACAATGTGGTGGCAGCAAGATGGTGCACCTACACACTATGATCGTAGAGTGAGAAATTATCTGGACATGATATTTCCAGAACGCTGGATTGGACGAAACGGTATTATTTACTGGCCTCCAAGATCGCCAGACCTGACAATGTTAGATTTCTTCCTCTGGAGATATCTTAAAGGTATCGTTTATGCAACTCCGTCTACAGATTTAGACTATTTGAAAAGAGAAATACGCGATGCTTGTAGAACTGTGACACCGGAAATGATTAGGGCAGCATGTAGCCGAAATCTATTACCAAGATTTGAGAAATGCATTTGAGAAGGTGGGCATCAATTTGAACATCTCCTTTAAGATTGTAAGTTTTGTATGTGACAGTTGATTTGAATTATTATGAAAAATTAAGATATTGGTTTGTCTTAATCATTACGTACGAATGTAAGATTGCCAAAAATTACAGGGGATTCAATTATGAATTTTTTAACTTACAATCCTTTAAGTACCTGTAGCTCTTGAATTAATCACTTTGGACCCCAAGTGTGCTAGTTAGTTGGAATTGTTATATCGGGAGGAACACAGAAAGACACAAATATACAGGTTGTCCCATTAATAATTTTGAATTCGACGTCACGTTACCAAAAACAAATACTTCATTGGGTAACACAATAATAAGAAAAGATGCAACATTTGCTCTAATTTACACCCCCAAAATTATAATTATCTAATACTGCCCAATTCTGATATATTACTTGTCTTAATCGTCGTGGGACACCCTGTATATATATATATATATATATATTAATATTTTCAATTTATATATATATATATATATATATATATCGAAAAAGGGATAACGCGTGAATTTAACAAAAACAAAAGAAAAAATCATGGGAAAGCACGCAAAAATAAAGAGGTTACTGAAGAGGAGTGGTAACCGTAAACATGCATGTTTCTAGCTCATTAGCCTTCATCAGTACGGTAAAACCAAGTATGAATGTGAAGCTTGGGAGCAACGATATTGAATGAAACATGGAAGATAACAAACAACGGAAAATAACAGGAAAACCAAACGCACATTTGTGCCATCAATTGGGAGATTCCGATTTTGGAACAACACCCAATATCAACACGGAGGCGTATAAATCCCTCCTGTCTGGAAAAAACCAACCCAAGGTGGGAAGCAAGATCGAAAATTTTCGGGTTGGTTTTTTCCAGACAGGAGGGCTTTATACGCCTCCCTGTTGATATTGGGTGTTGTTCCAAAATCGGAATCTCCCAATTGATGGCACAAATGTGCGTTTGGTTTTCCTGTTATTTTCCGTTGTTTGTTATCTTCCATGTTTCATTCAACATCGTTGCTCCCAAGTTTCACATTCATACTTGGTTATACCGTACTGATGAAGGCTAATGAGCTAGAAACATGCATGTTTACGGTTACCACTCCTCTTCACTAACCTCTTTATTTTTGCGTGCTTTCCCATGATTTTTTCTTTTGTTTTTTCTTTTATATACATATATATATATATATATATATATATATATATATATATATATATATATATATATATATATTGTTGTAGAACGAGCATATAAACATTCGTAAAATCCCAATAGAGTATAAAATTATAATATCTATCAATAAAGTAATTTGTAAATAATGTACCAAATTAATAAAATATATATATATATATATATATATATATATATATATATATAACAATATAATCAATTAGAATCAGTGTGCATAATCAAAGAGAAAATAAATAGGAAAATCAGGAGAATTCATAAACAATTATTGATAAACATTTTTTTAAATAATTCTGTACCTTAAAACAACCTCAGACAGAACTTAACAAGCAACGAAGCTCTATAGAATAACGTGACGCCACACGGAATATTAGACACCTAAAGGATCTGTTTATATTTAAAGAATAAAATAGAATAGTAATAATAAAATCGACAGTGCTACGAATGATTGATAAATAAGTGAAATTTAGAAGTAGAAAAATATATATAAGATATGTTAATCAAATATTCAATCATAAACGTTAATGGGAAACATAATAATAAAATGTAGAAAACTGTAATTAGTAGGTAATGTCAAAACCAAAACGAAATATAACAGTTGACGACAAGTATACCAACATAAAATGCAATCTGATATGAGATATAAGAATAAAAATAAATGATTACCGACCTAATTTATGTATATAGATTTAGTAATTAAGAACAAAATAAGAAATAAACTGTATCCATATGTATTATGTAAATATTTAGGTTGTAGGAAGTGAACACTCTGTATATTTGCATTACCAATCGGAAGATTTCAAATAATTAACTAACAAGAAAAACAATGATAAATACTATATTAGTGAATAATTCAATGGCGATAATATTATAGTGCATAAAAAACAACATTTAGTAGCAAGTCAGAAAAACAATAAAATATTAATAAAACAAAGTGACAGTTGAACAATAATCAAAGATTTTTCTAGAACATTACGAGCTTCCGGTTATAAACAAAAAAGAGGTTTTGGCGGATAAAAAAAACGGCGGTAGAGTCAAGCGTTGGTAACCAGAGAAGAAGGAAGTAAATTCAATGTATTGCAGTTTCTTGTAAAATTTTAAAATAACAAGTGTTATTAATATAAGAAGTTATAGAAGTAGTTAAAAGTTAAAATGAGTGCAGAGACAAAATTTGTGTAAAGAAAGTCAACCCACGTAGTAGAATTATCACCCGATAATACTAAGAAGGAAGATTGCTGGATTGATGGAGCGGGAAAGGTCGGTGGTGTGTTTAATTAATATATTTGGTACCAAATTTTGACTAGTGAAATTCAAATAAAAACACCTGATAATACAATTTTGAATGATAATAATAAACAAGGAAATGTAAAAAACTCACCTACCAAATTTGTAGATACCTACATGTATTATTTATTTTATGTTGCATGTTTCTCTAATCACATATATATATATATATATATATATATATATATATATATATAAAACTGTCCACGGAATAACAAGGCACAACTAATATCAGTTTTATCACGTGCACAAAGTTTATAATACGTTAACATATTTTTTTCAAGATTGAAATAAAGTAGATTAAAAATTTCAAATATCCTCTCCATTTCACGAATCGATTGAAACTAACGTAGTGTATAAATATTTCAATAATACTATTTAGAATAACAAGAAAAAAAGTTACAATATTTGAACAGTTTTAAAAACAGATGTTCATCTTTCAGAGAAATATAACGTTTCCAAACGATTATGTAAATTTATGCAAATGAGTCTGCATAGCCGTCACAAACAAATGAATAGTTTCTAAAAATATATGATGGTTGTGTGATGTGGAAATTCAGATATATATAGATAAAATCCATATTTTTACGTTTATGGTGTAAGAATAGTTCATATTTTAATAAGAGGATAATCATTTATTTCCTGATATAATAGTTATATGAGTCCAATAACAAAATTAAAAGCGTCAACTGCATTTTATGAATAACCAATATTATAAATTTCAAATTTTTTTTGTTCCTTTTTTAATCAATAATATAAAATAAATTACATTGAATAGTGATGTTGATTTTCTTATGACTTCGCCCAGGAACCCTACTGAGAAAAAGAGTGGTGTATAAATAGGAGTAGCCGAGGTAGAATTTTGAAATTAAATGAAACTACATGATGCAAAATAGCAAAATGAATAGGAGAAAATATTGATAAAATGTATATATAGATAAAAATTTGTTTTTACATATCAATTAGCTAGCCAAAAGTATATTATTATTTCATAAGTAATATTGCATCTCATATTCAATTCAAATTCTTAATTATAATATAATAAGCCACAACAATAAAATAACTTATAAAAAAATAACTATTAAAATAATTATCATAAATAATTGTCTCCCAACGTGGAGCAACCATACTATAAAAATAAATAACAATAAAATAATAATAGTAAGTAGTTTCATAAACAACTGTCGTTCCCAACGTGGAGCATTAGGGGCATTAGGAGCATTAGTAGCATTAGGGGCATTAGTAAAAGAAAATCATAAAATAATTTAATAAAATAAATTATTAAAATAAATTAATAAAATAGAATGAATCAAAATGGAGAAGAAAATGACGCTAAGATATGGCAAACAAGTTGGAATAGAAGATGGATCTGATCAAGAGGGTGAAGGAAGAGGACCAAAAACCAGAAATGGGTGATTTCCAAGTACATTACATGGAACAAGGAAGAAATAATCAAGAGAATGATGAAGAGACAAATGGAAGTGAAAGAATGGAATCAATTGAAGAAATTGAAACAATGAAAATGAGGGAAGAGATACTAGGACAGAATCAAGAAAAAGGAGCTAGTAATAATGATGAACAAAATATGATGATGGAAATTTTACAAACTATGGAAAGAATGGAAACAAGTAATCAAAGAATGGAAATAAGTAACCAGAAAATGAGAGAAGAAATAAAAGAAGAAATAAAAACAAGTAGTCAAAGAATGGAAGAGAAGATAGAAGATATAAGAAAACAATTAGATGAGTCAAAAGAGTACACAGAACGAAGAATACAAGAGACAAAACAAGAAATTAGAGAGGAAATGATAGAGAGAATAATGGAATTAGAAGAAACCCAATCAACAAAAATAGAAAATTTAAAGAAGAATTAACATGATTTAAAAATAGAAATTTGAGAAAATACCAAGAAAATAAAAGGAAATATTGAAAGAATGACAAAACTAGACAGAGACATTATAAAAACGAATAAAAATATGCAAAGTATGTAGGCAGATATAAATAAAGAAATAAAAATGAATTTTCGAATAGCAGAAGAAGAAAACAACAAAATAAAGAGGGAATTAACAATGGAAATGCGAAATATTCAAGGAAAAGTGGAACAAATAGAAAGAAAAGGCGGAAATATGGAATCCATTGAGGGAATACAAACAATTCATAGATCAGCAAATCAAAGATTCGATGGTAATATAAAGAAGTTGCACCCAAGAATATTTATTAGGATAATAAAGAACAGGATAAGAGGTATCAACAGTATTGAGGATATCAAGGAAATAATAAGAGATCACCTAGAAAATCATGCACTAATATGGTTTGCGGCAAGAGAAAAAGATATGATAGAATTTAATGATTTCGAAACAGCGTTTTTACAATATTTTTGGTGTGAGAATGCACAATCAGCTGTGAGAGAACAGCTATATTTCGGCAAATTTTATGAAAACAGAAGCCATAGTTTAAATAACTATGCAATTCATATGCATGCCATGACACAATATTTGGAACCACCAATTCCTGATGAGGAAATTGTTATGGTCATAGCAAGACATTTTAAAGCAGAGTTAGCTGAAACAATTGCGGTGCAGAACATAAGAAAACTTGATCAATTATCCATGTATCTACAAAGAGTAGAAAGGAATATAACAAGACAGGACAATTAACAAAATAGAAGAATAAACAATACAAATAAACGAAAACTATTCAAGAAACACAAATAATGATACAAATAATCAAAACAACAATTGGAATAATAATAGACTTAATTATAATACAAATAATGATAATTATAGACCATATAATAATGACAATAATTATAATAACAACAGAAATGCAAGTTACAGAAACAAATAATTATACAAATACAAAAAGACGGTTTAAGTTGTTAAGATTACCATCATTTATTTACGTTTCGGCTTATTCAGCCTTTTTCAAAATAAATCTACATCTAAAATAAAATGATTTTCTCACTAAGAGATACAATACTACAAAAAAAAAGTTACAATATTTGAACAGTTTTAAAAACAGATGTTCATCTTTCAGAGAAATATAACGTTTCCAAACGATTATGTAAATTTATGCAAATGAGTCTGCATAGCCGTCACAAACAAATGAATAGTTTCTAAAAATATATGATGGTTGTGTGATGTGGAAATTCAGATATATATAGATAAAATCCATATTTTTACGTTTATGGTGTAAGAATAGTTCATATTTTAATAAAAGGATAATCATTTATTTCCTGATATAATAGTTATATGAGTCCAATAACAAAATTAAAAGCGTCAACTGCATTTTATGAATAACCAATATTATAAATTTCAAATTTTTTTTGTTCCTTTTTTAATCAATAATATAAAATAAATTACATTGAATAGTGATGTTGATTTTCTTATGACTTCGCCCAGGAACCCTACTGAGAAAAAGAGTGGTGTATAAATAGGAGTAGCCGAGGTAGAATTTTGAAATTAAATGAAACTACATGATGCAAAATAGCAAAATGAATAGGAGAAAATATTGATAAAATGTATATATAGATAAAAATTTGTTTTTACATATCAATTAGCTAGCCAAAAGTATATTATTATTTCATAAGTAATATTGCATCTCATATTCAATTCAAATTCTTAATTATAATATAATAAGCCACAACAATAAAATAACTTATAAAAAAATAACTATTAAAATAATTATCATAAATAATTGTCTCCCAATTAACAAAATAGAAGAATAAACAATACAAATAAACGAAAACTATTCAAGAAACACAAATAATGATACAAATAATCAAAACAACAATTGGAATAATAATAGACTTAATTATAATACAAATAATGATAATTATAGACCATATAATAATGACAATAATTATAATAACAACAGAAATGCAAGTTACAGAAACAAATGATTATACAAATACAAAAAGACGGTTTAAGTTGTTAAGATTACCATCATTTATTTACGTTTCGGCTTATTCAGCCTTTTTCAAAATAAATCTGAATCTAAAATAAAATGATTTTCTCACTAAGAGATACAATACTACAAAAAATCCTTTTTACTTACCCCAAACTTAGAATAATAGTTGTCAATATACATTAAAATGTCCAGTCAAGAACATCGTCGAAACATAAAATATTCTTATCACTCTTACTAAAAACAACATTCACAACAAAGAATCCACACAAATTATATTATTTTTCACTCAAGTGCCCCAGTTTACAAGATGAGGTGAAAAAGAATTACTCAATACTTATACTATACTTGTTATGAACTACTCATTCCTCTATCAACTATTCTTTCGCTAGTTCCCAACAACTACTTTCAATTAAATTTGGTAATTATTCTTATGAAGTAAACTGTTGTTTCCTTAGTTTTCGTCATCCGAATCGAACGAAAGGGTATCGAAATCTTCGTCACAATCGTCGTCGCTTTCAGACCTAATGACAAGACACCGATTCAACACCGACACGACAGCAACAACGACGCGATATAGGCTATGGGCGCTTTCAGACCTAAGTACACGATACCGCCACGACACCGGCAACGATATCGGAGCGTGTACAAATATAATAATGCAATGAAACGCTTTCGTACTTACCGAAATATCGGCGCCATGTTGTTGCAAGTACCGACATGTCAGTGGGTAGCCGCCTTCCCTATCGTGTCGTCGGGCTGACAGTGCTTTTTTAACACTACGAGGGAAGCTTCTATATTAAAAAACAACAAACAAATAATATAACATATTACCATTATGGCGAGTAACTTTAAATGCCATGTGGTGATGCTAGTCGAATCAAAACTTTATATTGAGGACAACAGTAATGACAACAGCAGGAACAAATTATTAAGAGAAAAAAGCTGGATGAAAATATCTCGAGACTGTACTGTCAAATAAAATTTTGGAGTATCTGGTTTCTTTTGTAGGTTTTTAAACGGCCGCACTTTCACTTTTCCAGCATGCTTACCGATTACTCGGTATGAAAAACAGCGATCTCCGACCGTTATGATAACCTCCTTACCTTACCTCAGATAAAAAGCTCACGCGAGAGCTTCATTGAACTTTCGTATGCTTTTCAAAAAATCAGTCGGTCTAGTTTTATTCGATACTATAGGAAATATTTTCGGCATAGCGTTTATCGAGGGGAAAAATATGTATAACACCATGTGAATTCTGCTCAAAATATAAAGCCAAGAAATTTTCATGTTTCAGGTAGTCTTTATTTGAAAATATAAAGAGGAAGAGATTCGTGGGGGCCACGAGAAATTATAAATGGCTAAAAAACAGCTGAAAAATCCCCAACTTTGAAATAATGTATAGAATCCTATTCGTTGAAACACTGACACAGTATTTTTTCACAGAAGACTAATTTACCTTGGAATGTAACGAAAGAATGTATAAAAAACACAATAAAAACGGCTCAAAGTCGAAAAATCAACGCGTTTCAAACTCTGCTGCCGCCATCTTCTCAATTGTTAGGAAAAGGCTGCAGTGGTTTTTCTTACACAACAAATGATGACCTTTCAGAAAAGCTTTGGTTTTTGGAGGAGGTCAATGATGGGTCCGAAGGTGTCACTTATCTGTCGGCAGCAACTGATGAGACTTATCAGCGGGCTGGTAGAACTGCTTTTTCATATATTCCTACCCCTCCCCTGACTCGAGGAACAATCACAATACGGGAGACTTATCATTACAGAAACCTAAAGAAATATTTTTTCATTTATTTTTTTATAGCGTTGGCCGGTCCTGGACATGGCAGCAGGGGTATTTTGTGTTCTCCTAAGAATGAAATGACGAATTATATGTGTGACCTTTGGGAGCCCTATCATTACAGGCTTAGGGTCGTAACCTGTTTCTTGTGATGTGTTGTGATGTGTAATTCAAAGTCGCTATGACGAGTACCTTAGCGTGAAGCGAGTAACCCAAGTAAACTCCTCTCGCTTCTTACAGTTTAAACAGGGTCCTGAAGATATTATGAATGACGTGATCACATTCTTTGCTGAATGGGCCCAAAGTCAACAAAAACATACTTCCTTCCCTGTTTTTCGCGAAGTTTTCATGGACAATATTCCAAATTTCTGGATGTTGTTCCATTTTGCATAATTTGTTTAGATACTTAGCCACAATATTGGTAGCAGAATTGGGAACTTCCTGCAAATTCTACTATTTTCTATATTATTACATCGGCTAGTTCTCGGTCAAGTACGATTTTATTTGTTAACATCAACCTCACCAGTAACCTTTTTCCGAGGGAGTCAATTAGCTAAATACCCTATGCATCCAAAAATACGAATGCCGTAACCTTGCCAGCATTCGGTTGCGCTTTCGGCGACATTCATCGGATATGAATTTTACTTTTCCGCCCAACCTATCTAATATGCGAGAAAAGTATTGGTTTACCCCAAAAAAAGTTGGAATTTTGAAATTTTGTTTTGAGTTATTTTTACGTTTTCCATCAACAACACGAGAAAACGGTTTTTAGAAAAAAAATCCTGTGTGTATGTCGTCGTCGTCGTCGTCGTTGTCGTCGGCCACTTTTTCTTACATGTCTTGTTAGCACGATACAGCCTCCGGAGTGCAATAAGTCAACAATTTTATGATTGAATATTATTCAGGACATATCACCGATGAACCCTATTGATTTTCAGCTCACCAGAGTCAGTACAACGGGTGCTATGGTACTTGAAGTACGAAATGTTGTCATTTTTTGAGAAATTTCAGTTTGTCAGCACGATACAGCCTCCGGAGCTCAACAAATCACCAATTTTATGATTGAATATTATTCAGGACGTCTCTTAGATGAACCCTATTGATTTTAAGCGCACCAGAGCCAATACAACAGGTGCTACATTACTTTGGGTACGATATTTTTGTCATTTTTTGATAAGTTTCAGTTTGTTAGCACGATACCGCCTCCGACGTATATACAAGTGACCAACTTTATGATTGGATATTATTCAGAGCGTCTCAAAGATGAACCCTATTGATATTCAGCTCACTTAAGCCAGTACAACGGGTGCTATGGTACTTGAAGTACCAAATTTTTGTCATTTTAGGAGAATTTTCAGTTTGTTAGCATGATACAGCCTCCAGAGAGTATACGATCGATCAATTTTATGATTGGATATTGTTCAAGGTGTCTCACAGATGTACCCTATTGATTTTAAGTTGACTAGAGCGAGTACAGCGGGTTCTATAAATCCAAATATACTACATTTTTGGTTATTTTTGGAGAAATTTTGGTTTGTTAGCATGATACATCCCCCGAAGTGTATACAAGTAACAATTTTATGATAGAATATTGTTCAGGGCCACGGATGCGGAAAAGTTAGTTTTAATCTTTGAAACCGTTCATTTTTTATAGCGTTGACCGATCCTAGACATGGCAGCAGAGCCATTTTGTGTTTTCCTGTGAATGAAATGTCAAATTATATGTATGACCTTTGGGAGCACTATCAATACAGGTTTAGTGTCGGGGGCTCTTACACTAAAAACTATAGGAAAAAAAGTAGAGGAATCAAATTTTGATTCTTTTTTGGTTTGTTTCAGGAACGAACATTCCTTTGTGCAGCAATAAGTTTAGAATTAGCTACTAGTACATTGTTTTACGTAGCTCGTATCATCATCCTGCCCGGACTTCATCCAGATTTAGTATTAATAATATATTGTGTAAGAACTCATATATCCCAAACGATGGCACTTCTACTGATTTTCGTCCCGAAATTCTGGTATCAACAGAAACAAGTTAGAAATTTAGCACAAGAATATTCATGTAGACTACCTGTGGACGCGTTCAAGGTGAGTTGAAATAAAGCTGCTAATATATTTACTATTGATAGACTAGCCAACTTACGCTCAGAAATATTTAATATGAGGATGATTCTAATAAAGACTGTTTTCCAAAGCTTCTCGTATATATATATATATATATATATATATATATATAGAGAGAGAGAGAGAGAGATGAGAAATGTACTATATAAGCCTTCGTGACAGACCCCTATTTATACACAAATGAAATGACAAATTTTTCAATCTTCCTTCTATGTGCAACTGCGTCAGTTTGTCAAACAATTTTCTGGAACACGTTCATATTTTAATCCCAGTAAATTTTTCATCTCTCTACATACTGTTTCTGGGAAACCACTTATCGGTGATGTTATTATTCAATGGAGTCTCGGTATGTTTTGTGTAGACTATAAAAGAGAAGAATATGTGCACAGTATAACGAATGGAGAATGTTTAATTCAAACGTTATTTTGCTTTGGAATTTACTCGTTTTTATGTTTTGCTTACACTAAAGTTTTTGTATCATTTATTTGAACTGTTTTGTTGTTTTTATAACCACTACCAATTTCTTATTCAATTTATACAGAGTGTTCAAGAATAAGTTAGAAGGTTTGGTTTAAAATACTATTTATTCAAAATAGTTTGGATCCCTGTTTACAATAAGTTTAAAGGATTACAATATAAACAAGAAAAAAGTAATGCCGATGATCTGGCGATCCTCGGGCCTCTTGCGTCTACGACATTATCCATATGTTCTGATTAAGTTTATAAGCTTATAACTTCGTCACCGGTATATACTTTTGGCTCGGAACAAGGTCTCAATAGTTGATAGGGGTTTTATCAGATGTTTATTTGATTTGATTTTATTGTTTATGAATTAGGGGTGGTTCAGTCCAGTTTGTGGAACTGGGCTGAATTTACTCCTGGTGTGAGAAGTATGGGTTTGGGATTGAACAGCCAAGTTATGTAATGAACGAACCATTGAACCATTCAGAAGCCTACACCCACTCTCTGGGGTGTCTTCTGCGCAATTTGCGCCTTTGAGTGCATTTTCAAGAATTTCTGGTAAAAATTTATTGAAATTTTAGACGTGAAGTCTTTAATAGTGGGTATATCGTCTTTATTATGTAACCATGATGTTCCTGGGAGTTTGGGATATGATGTTGGGTATTTAATTGCCATTCCTAGGCACTTGTTATGCACTACCTGCAGGGAATGGAAGTTGTGTTTAGTTTCTGTAGAGTAAACTGGTGCTGAAATGTTAAAATGGGTCTAATGATATGTTTATAAATGAGTAGTGTGCAATATTCTCGTTTAGCTATACCAATATCAAATAATGTATTTGTGATTCTTTCAATTTCATTAGTATATTTAGTGAGATGTAGTGAACCTACTCTATCTGCAGAGCAACTTGGTTCGTTGTCTGCAATATTTTGGTTACTTTCCCAAACACTTTTTTTAATGATTTTTTGTGAATCAGATTTTAATGGTCTTTTTTCTATTCTGTTCTTTAACCAGTACGATATTGTCATTTTTTTGTTTATTGTCGTATCAACGTCAAAGGTTATTAGCGAAATGTCAGTTTACAGTTTGTGATACAAATTCGTGTCCTTTAGATACTTAATTATGTTTGTAATATTACAATTTTCATTTAATAATTTATATTGTTTGAACATTTGTTAAGTAGTCTTTCGTTTATGTACTTTTGACAGTTTAACAATAAATGTTATACATTTAGGCTAGTATTACAAGTTTCATATCTCGGTGGATTTTCTCGGACAAATAGGTATGAATGTGTTACTTTAGTGTGGCCTAGTTTCGGCGATCAATTTTTATTTGATCCACACGACTTTTGAAATTGCTTTTCCACGGTTTAACGCGTGGTTTCTCTGAATCCGTTTTCTAATTTATTGTTTTTTTTTTTGTTTTTTTTGTCTTTTTTGATTATTTGTTCGATTGGTTTATGAAATGTATCTTTTGCTTGTGGTGTAGGTGAAGATGAAGTTGTGATGTCTGAGAGAGTGCGTTTTGTATTCATTATATATGCATCTATATGTATTTCTGTCGATATTGTTAGTTTTTTTTGTATTTCTGTTATCGCTCAGGGATTGGATGACTTCTGTTTGAATAGCTAGATTTCTTGAGCTCGTTGTGGTAGAGTTCGAAGTTGGAGTGTTGTTTATTTGGTTGACGATGTTTGCTGCTATTGCTGTATTCGAGTTTATTGGTGTTGATGTATTATCGGATGCCGTGCTTGTTGATGCATTCTGACAATTATTAGAGTTATGTCCTGAGACATTGCATATAGAGCAAAAATGACTATCGTACGTTAAAAAGATTCGATAAGGTGTGTTTTCATAGTTGATAAGAATCGAGGTAGGTATTGGTATTTGGTAGGAGATATGTAAACAATACGGCGAAAATTTAAAATATGTTTGAGGTTTGGATTAGATATACCAATTTTGAGGAATGTTATTGTAGAGGACAGGTGGAGGCCTAAATGTCTAAGTTCTTGTTCGATAAATTGGTTTGTTTGTTTTAAAATGTCTTTATTTACAATATTTTTGAGTTGGATATTTACAATGTATGAACAGAACTATATATAATTACATAAACAAACATAAATATATACAATGCCGATGTCCTGGCAGTCCTGACATAATTGCTTATGTCTGGATACATATATGGCACCTTGCTCTTCGCATGATCCATTTGTTTTCGCTATTCAAGTTACTTTGTCCCGTATTGATAAATTTGGCTCCACTAGCTATTCGGTGAGGTATAGTTATACAGACGTTGGAAAAGAGTGGTCTTTCACTAAGTCTACGTACAGAAAGAATTTCATCATTGACTTTAATTTGTCCACTGCATTTTGTTAGGAATTCGTCTACCTCTTCTTTTGTCGATAGATATACGTATTTTCTATTATTGCTTATTATTGATGAAAATATAATTTTATTGGGGTTAATAATAGTGCCTATGGCTAACAGGTATTCTTCTAGTTTTACTCCATTCAGTGAGCTAATTACTGTTGCTTGTTATATTGTTGCAAAAATTGGTTTTTGTTGTTTTGTAATCGTTGAATAAGATTGTGGAAGGTTATTAAGTGAGATAGTAGTGTAATTGCTGGGGTTATTATCATCCATTGTCTTTGATTTCAATTTTCATAATTTCGTACTTGAAACCGGTACTGTTTACTGAAGGTTATTTTGCTGATAAGCGACAAGTTTTGTACCTCGATTAATAACAATCGAGTTTGGTTGCTATTATTCAAATACTAAATTCGTTGTTATGATGATATAAAAGATGCTTACTTTTAGATGGATATATGGAGGTGATGATTTACACTAGTAGTTATAGTTCTTTAGTAGATATACTAAGCCGGTTCTGGGACGGAAGACGGCCATGTTGGATTTCGTTGACTGTGCGCGCGCACCGGAAGTGGCATCCATCTTTTGTTAATGGCGGATGTGTTGGTGTGACGTGTGTCGCGACATTCGAATCACCCGCCAACGACACACCCCACTAAAATGGAAGTGCTACGTCACACATGTGGATGGACCACGATTGACGTCACAGAAGATGGATGCCGTCACAGTCGCGACATTCGAAACACCTGCCAACGACCCGCCATTGACACAAGATGGATACGACACACGTCACACCAACACGTCCGCCATTAACACAAGATGGATGCCACTTCCGGTGCGCGCGCACAGTCAACGAAATCGAACATGGCCGACTTCCGTCCCAGAACCGGCTTAGTATATCTACTTTCTTTCACTAAATAACTATGTTTATTCTTGTAAAAATGGTTTACCGACGGGAGCTGATTTTTACACGACTTTATGATGTTTCACCAGGACCGGTCTCTTATATTTTGTCATTTAACTCGCACTATATTGTCATTTAACAAGTTGTCACACTTAAAACGTTCTGGCTGTATTGCATTTGATTTATGTATTTTCTCCCTGAGACGTTTAGTATATTCTGTCGAGTATGGTGTCCTCTTGATAGGGGAGATGGGAGGTTTGGGAATTCAATTAGTAAACCTCTCGAGATGTCAATGAACACTTTATTCATTTATTAGCACTTGAAAATTCACTATTTTGTTAATACTTAGGAAAATTTTACTTCACGGGTCAATTGTTGGCAAGAAAATGTTAGGAGGTGTTCACTTTTGGTACATGCTCTCGCAGTTCTATTGTTTGCGACGCGACGTTTATTGCGATCGCATAGCTCATCAACTGTGTTTGCGAAGGTTTGGTAGGCCAGTATGGAAACTGTAGCAATGTTACCAGCCAGTGGAAATTGGTTTTCAAGAAACGTTATTCCTGGTATTCATCTCTGCTGTTATCGATCTCATCTGAAAATTGGTCTTGAAGTACTGAAAGCCTAATCATATTATGTTTTTTTTCGTTACATGGACATTTACTTAATTCCATAATTTTCTCTTCCATAAATGAAAAATTTTAGTCGTCCATTTGCTTTCCATTAAATTGATTTAAAATGTCGTATAGTGCTCGTCTGCTTAACTGTTTGACGTCTACGTCTAAATACGAAATAAAAAAGAAAATATATTAACTTGGTAGAATTCAACCTCTTATTAATCAACATCAAATTGCAAAAAAACAAAATGGCAGATGCGGGTGGATAAACTCATTGTGTAATATATTTGTAAAAAAACTATATTTTAGGTATTTTATCGAGTAATAGCCCGACAAGATCCGACACATAAGCAAAATAGATAGAAAACTGCATTAAAACTAGTATGAGAGATATGTATGTCATTGGTAATTGACATTTTCTGTTTGAACCAGGAAGATCTAAGTGACTAGCGTCCTATCTAGGTGGTATTGTTTGCATGACTATCGTAACGGTAGGTAGTAGACAATAAAAATTGGTTGTTTAAAAAAAAGTCATTGTCCTAAATTATTTGATTAGAAATGAGCTCTGAAGGTGAAGACGAGTATTTATCTTAAGAAGTATTGTAGGCGGCACAAAGTGTGGTTTCGCAATTAATCCCCCAATAATCACCAACACAGTACGAAGTTGCCTATACCCAATTCAAAGTACCTATACCCCATTCCAAGAGTATTCAGAAATTGTCCCAATCTGTATTATTGGCCTACTTGGAACATAAAATCAAAAAAGTAAAACCTCCAACTTTATGGTCAATATATTCTATACTAAAAAGTACATTGAATGTCAAAAATAATGTAAATATCATTTCCGAAACTAATATCATATTTAAAAAACAAATCAGTTGTATACTGCCGTCCTAAGAAAGAACACCGTATGTTGCATTTTTGTCGAAAATGAGATATTGGTAGTTTCGAATTCATCATGTCATTAAGTGTATCAAATATTTTTTTTTATTTTTTTTGCATAAAATTTTAGCAAAAAAAAATTGATTTGAAATTAAGCAAATTGGACGTTCTCTATATTTATGATCGAATTACTAGCCAAGAACACCGTAAGTAGAGATTTTTGCCGTAAAAAGAATGATATATCTGATAATACTAGTCATAAACACCGGATGTTGTGAAATTGAAATCACATACGGTGTTTTTGCCTTGAAACGTATATCGTTTTCTAATTTGTGACTTACCGTACAAAACGACCACAGACATACGGTGTTCTTGCTTAGGAACTAGTTCATTTCTCTATCAAGAAAGTGCTTGCGTATCTTGTTCCAGCTGCTTTTCGGAAATAGAGCCGTGTATATCGTTCTCTAGTTTTAAATCATGGGATCAAGATCGCGTCGAATGGTTTTGATGGCAGTTAGTGAAAATAATAATAACGATAAAAGTTGTTCTAGGAGTGGTGTTGATGAGAGTAGTTGTAGTAGTATTATTAACAATACTGAGTTAAGTTGTTGTGGTGGTGATTTATTTACACTAGATGAGAATATGATTATTCTGGACAAAAACCTACAGCCTCTGATAACTAGCAGTTTCATAAAGAACAATAATGAGATATGTGAAATAGTTAAATCTTTTGAGACAAAACAAGTTAAGTTAAATTATTTATTTCAACGACAAAGTTAAAGATAATCACAAAAAAACCGGGGTGGGGCAGATTGTATCTTGTATATGCGAGAAATTTTATTCTTGTTTTTTCAGAACGGAGCTCGATGATTGACAAGAATCAAGAAAACCATGTCGGGACTGTGGTACATGTCGAAACCGAAGTATCACACACTGAAGACAGTATTGTTTCAAAAATTACACAGGTAGCATTGTCGCAGTTTCAGTACTGTTAGTTATATTCTCTAATGTTTCATTTTGTTCTCTATCAATAGTATCAGAACCTGTTCGTTTCACTGATGATGATGTTATTGAAAAGCAAGCCGAAGCATCCGAAGCATCCGAAGCAGACAGCTAGTTGTTTTGAATAATCAAACAGGTAACAATACCCACACAATTTAACAATATTATGGCAGTTGGTTGAATTATTGTTTCCTTCCAGAGAACTACAACAGCAATCTAACAGATGATAGTCTTACAAAAAGTGGAGAAATTGGATTAAGGAAGAGATACTCACTACCTAAAAAAGGAAGAAATGAGATTCGGAGAAAGGAATTGATTGCATGTCACGAAGCCAAGGAAGGGTGCAAATGCAAAAAGAGATGTTCAGAAAATATTAACGATTCCTTACGTCATAAAATTAATGAAAAATATTGGAACAAAGATTTCACCGGCCAGAAAGCATTTTTTAGTAATTACATAGAGTGCGGAAATGTGAAAAAAAGGCGTCAAATGAAAAATGAGGAAAATTACAGAAAGAATGTGTCAAGAACTTATTTTTTCAAAGGCGAAGATGGAAGTAGAATAGAAGTTTGTAAAGTAGTCTTCCTAACCACTCTAGGATATGAATCAAACAATGCATTCTTCGCATTTTAGGAAGTCCACTTCAGGATAAACGTGGGAAACATCGAAAAATCAAGAAAAAAATAGACCACCAAATAATTCGAAATCACATTATGAAGTTTTCGCCATGCGTGTCCCACTACCGACGAGAGCACGCTACTAAAAAATTATATTTGCCAAGTGATGTCTCTATAGCCCAAATGTACACTGATTTCAAAGAATCACAAAACTTTCCTATTTTTTACGAGCTTTATCGAAAAGTGGTCAATGAAATGAACATTTTGTTCACCAGACTTGAGCATGAAGAATGCGGAGCATTTACATTACATGATCCGAAGCATTCAAAAGTAAATACTACCGAAAACAAAAACTGTGATCATTAAGAAAATTGGTTACAACGTATCAACGGAGCACTAATGTCAAGAAATATGTACAAATTAGACAAGGAGAATAAGGATGATGATACGCTAATTTACTCGTCTGACATGCAAAAAGTTGTTATGCTCCCGAGAATCGAGATATTCAAGCAAGTTATATTTACACCAAGAATAATCGCTTTCAATCAATCCTTTGTACCATTAGGAGCTATGAAAAACAAAAAATAAAGCTGTTGCTGTTATTTGGCATGAAGGAGTATCGGGCCGAGAAAAGGAGGACGTCATAAGTGCTTATAATTATTTCTTGTCCATTCATGCTAGAGATAAAAAGCACATTTGCATCTGGGCTGATAATTGCAGCGGGCAGAACAAAAACTGGTCAATCTTCAGTTTCTTCTTGTTTATAGTCAATAACCAACATATCATGGCTGAGACAATCACTATTAAATTTTTCGAGCCGGGTCACACATTCATGTCTGCCAACAGTTTACACCATTTAGTAGATGAGGGATTGAGGGAAAATTCTGAAGTATATGATTTCCAAGATTTCTCCACTGTAGTTCAAGACCTCTCCAAATAAAATACCGTTTTTGTTAAAGAAATGGAATTCAAACATTTCAGATATTGGCCCAATCTGACTACTAATTACCAGTTGAATAAACTCAATAAAGATCGCCCACTCTTAAAAGAAATCGTACTAATACAAGCTAGAAGAGGATCCAAATTACTTTATTTTAAAACAAAATTTGATGGCGAATACGGAGAGTTGAATATTTTACCCAAAAAATGCACACTGTTGAAAGAGCCTAAGGCACACGAAGGAAATCGGGGAACAGCTGCTGAGAGAAATCGAAAAATTTTAGATAATCTTGGAGACATCATTCCCAAGCACAAGTTAATTTTTTGGGAGAATATCCACGAAAATAATGTCCCTGACCTAAATCACAACATTGAAGTTGATTAGGAAGGTACCTGCCTAGTTTTAGTTTCAAGTGGATAATAATATTAGTTTTAGAAAAAAACTTGTTTCTTATTTTCTATTTATAGATATTGCAAAGGCACATAATACGTTTTGTTCCTTTTTGAATTTATTTAAATAAATGTTGTAATTTAGTTGTAGGCGTGTTATACTAAGAAAAGCTCACATTTTATAAGGAAACATAATGGGCGTAATAGAGAGACTTCAAAGTTCGATTAGATTGGATAAAGTTGGGCGGTTTTTGAAACTTAAAATAAAAAATATCGCCGATATCACACTTAAGCCGTTTTCCTAAAGAACACAGCACATTCTCAATGCTGGTAGCTAACTGTCTATTTTGTGAAATATTGTACATACGGTGTTTTTGTCTAGTGAGATGACCGCGTTTTAGTCAACTACCACCCGTATGTTTGAAAAATTGAGCATACGGTTTCTTTCCCTAGGAACGAAAAGTTCTTTTACTAGACCATATCCACGTATGTGAACAATTTTTGCTATAAAAATGAAATTATAGGCATCACAAATAGAATTGATATATCAACATAACAAGCCAAGTCATGGGTGATATGGTATAGAATTTGAAGAAACTATTCCCTTCCATTCAACCAGGAGGACCACATATATTGCCCCAAATTTCAATCGCTGTTTTTACGAAATATAAATTCTTCCCCATACGAAAGAAGAAATTGAAAGATTTATACAAGGAAGCACCAGAAAATAAATGTTGTTGCCATGGTAACGGGTAAACAAAAACCTAAGTCATATGGTGAGGAAACGCGCGGTTGCCTAGTTGACTACTTTCCATTTAGGTGAAATCAGTTATGGAAAAACTGTTCTCGTGGTAACGAGTGAATAATTATCCAAATCGTATAGTGGGGAAGTGCGTGGTTACCAAAATTGATAACTTGAACTAAGGAAATTAAGGAAATTACTGTGTTTGAAACATTATTTGTACTTTTTTTGTGAAATATGATTTAAAATCTTTCAACGAACTTCAATGTAAATTAACTCTTCAATATCAACAATAAAACAAACAAGATTAAAAAAAATTATCCTACCTAAAATCCCTATACTCTTTCTTATTGAGGTTTGAAGATCTAACATTGGATCGAGTTTCTTTTTTCTGCAATGTCTTCTCCACAAATATTCGCAAAGTCTGTCTGCAAACTCGTTTATCGGAATATGTTGACCCCTCAGAAACTTCTTGACGGCACTCCATTGGGTGTGCGTATCATCAGCAGCAGTAAAAGCAACACTATGTTTGACAGTCTTATGATGGTACCCACACTCTGACAGTTTAGGAAAACCATTCCACATGTCCTTGTTGATAATTGGTCCTCGCGAAACATGCTGCATTAGGGTATGTCCATTCCTCTTATTGTCAGGACAAACAATCAGTCTTGAATCGTTTGAATCTTGTGCAATAAAAATCCAAACCCAGTGTCCTTCTACAATCCCTTCTCGATTATGCTTTCTTTGTCAAATTTGGATTGGTTCCGGTGCACTTCGCGACCCTCCGAATTTTATGTTAATTTTAATTTTGTTTGATAGCTTACCTTAAATAAAAAAGATAAGAACAAAAATTTCGCTGGATCATTCAGTAATTACTTTGAAAATCACGAATTTAGTTCGAAAAATGGTACTTTTTCAACACTAGTTAATGCTATTTTACGATAAATATTTTCACTTCAAATTGTAAAAGTTATTATCTTGAACAAAATATAAGTCTGTTTCACAAAAAGAACCGGAAGAAAATACTTAAATTTTGCCAATTTTTAAATATATTCTTAGGCGTAATTATTTTCACTTGACACTTATAGGTTATAAATTAGACACTAACATCTTATGTCTAGGCAACCAGGATACTTTTCTGTCATCATATGAGTTTTAGCAGCGTTGTCAAGTGGTATTTATTTTCTTTCAGTTCAATTAATTTTGTGTTGTAATAGATATCAAGAGTGACTGCTCGTCACTCCCATGTCACGTCTCGACCCCGCCCTCTTTAAAATATTTTTGCGCTAGACGACAGACACACTTATACCGAAAATTTCGTCTTTTCCCTCTCCTTGCAGTTCTATTTTTTTTAACTAATTAAAAAGTATATTATCTACAGGCAAAGTATGCATATATTTGCCATATAATTCATATATGATATTCCATTTGCAGCATCAATGATAATTTTCCATTTATTTATTGAAAAGATATTCAGTTCTAAAAAATAAAAGTAACTTTTGTAAAAATATTTCTAAAGTTTAAGGTTTGTCATGTGTGGTTTCGATATTTCGCTAAAAAAATCAATGTTGCTACCGGTGATTCATTTATTGCAGGTGTGGTGGTCGATTAAATTTCATTCACCCTGATATCCTGAATCTCGTTATTCTTACCGTCGTTCCCAACGTCATGCATACGCAAGGCTGTGAATGCTCTATTTGCGAATAGTTCCTAAAAATGATATTCTCGAGCACCGTTCCCAAAAACATCGAATTGTATCGTCCCTCACATCAGCGTCAGTTGACGTTACAATACAAATGTCATTTGTCATTTTGTTATGTCAACAATAAATATAAACAAGCTTTTCAAATATGTTTATCAGTTTCTTCTATGGAAATGAATTCTACAAACCCAAATTGAAGAGGCATACACAAATAATAATAATTTACTCATTTGGAACATTTTAATGCAAATTAGTGCAATTTATTGCAAAAAATCAAGTCTGTTCTGTAACTTGTCGTTACGGTAACGATTATTATGTGAAGAATAATTTTTCAGAGTAGATTCTGTAATATCGTTGCATTAAAATCTAGAGACAAAACATAACGATAATATTTTTACAATTTTATAAGGGTTGGTATATTTTTGACATATTGTGCTAGGTAGCAAAAGATTACGGATTAATTTGTTTATAGATGTTTGGTTAAATAAGCTTTTTATTCACTTACTCACGTAATTTTTATTATGGATAAAGACAAAGTTAAAACACCAAGACAATATAGGCACAATGTATTTGGATGAATTGAATACAAAAATGAACCGTTTAGGAATAACAAATTTGATGCTATAAGCTCTGTTATTATTAAAAACATAGAGAAACAGCTTTCAGACAAATTAAATAGTTTAGGTGGTTCTATTAAGGATTTAGCAGAATAGGAAAGGGTATGTACAATACTTGATTTTCTGTTTTTATTAGTATTATCCATAAAAGCAGTAATTTCATATGTTTTTTGTTAAAATTTTTACCAATTTCAGACATTCACCGACAGGAAGTGTCAAGTTAAAGCAAAGACAAGAAAGAATAGAATTATCACAAAAGAAACATTAAACCTTTATGAGATACTGAAGAACCATTACTAGATGTTACAGATTGGGTGGTAGTCAACAGCATATTCTATATTCATGAAATAGGATTAGGTATGAATTACGTGATATTTTAAATTTGGTTATATCCACTAAAATTTTAAAATTGCAGACAAACCAAATAATGAAGAAATTAGAGAGGAGTCAGACAAAGAGTCCCTAAATCAAAGTAGGATTCCTAAGAATCAACTAGTTGAACACTCGGTTGAAGAGTCACTTAAAAGACCATCGACAAAAACGTCAAGTACTGGGGTGCAAGACTCTAAAATAAAATAATTGTAATGATGAAAGTGAAAAAATAATAATCCTGGAAGAAATTGCAAAAAATGTCAAAGGAAAAAACGCTAAACCTGCGTTAATTCAATCTTCGAGTCAAGTATCCTGAGTATCATTTTCTGTTGGACTTGGATTCTTATTCTTAAATTGCCCACAGTGTGCCACCCTGCCCGTAAGTGGGTGTCAAGTTTTTTGTTATTGATTTTAGTTATTAAGTTATTCTTCATTACTACATGTTCTAAATTCTAAAACGCAATAACCTAATATCAATATTTATTAGTAGTAAACAAGATTTGTCAAAAAATATCAATATAGCTCAAGAGGAAAGTACTTTTCTTTTTGAAAATATCAAAAAATTGCACTTTGAAAAGTTGTTTGCAATTGAATTTAATACTCACTTGCAGAGTTACAGCTACCTGAGTCTAGTATTATTTTACTTTCTGTTTCAAACTGTTTTATTAATAATTTTACGAAAAAAGTTACTAGCTATAAAATTTCATATTAGGTAATTGCATTTTATGTGTTAGACTATGCAGAGTTTTCACAAAGAATATTTTTTTTTCTAAAATCAATAGTTTTTAATATGATGTTAATTTAACGGGATACACTGAATAATCAGTTTATTAAAAAAAATCTATATTTCCAGATATTTGTTGGATTGTGATGTTATGTTTAGTACAATACTTTAGGTAGGAATTTTGCTTGGACCAGGTTCCTGAGTCACCTATACTTTAATCAGTGTTATTGGAAAAAATCGTATACAGTGCAAGTTCTTTAAAACCCGACAGACCAATTTTTTCATTCGAAGTGATAGAGTAGTACTTCCTAAGTAATTAAATTATTTTCTACTACTTTGCCTTAGGGAGTACTACTCTATCACTTCGAATAAAAAGTTGTCCTATGTAAGGTTTTAAAAAACTTGCATTGTCGTTATGTTTAGTAAATTAACATAAAAAAATAGTTCAATAAAACAATTTCAATTTCCATCGTATAAAAGAGTTAATTTGAATTTATAGCACATTATCGTATTAAAATGGACATTGTAAATTTTCTGGAATTGTTATTTTAATAATTTATATTTTCCATTTTTAATTCTTATAAATGGTACCATGTTAGAGTCATAACACAAGAAACTTAAGAAAATTGTTCTTCAATTATTGTATTGAAATATACAATGTCTTGCTCAATTAAAGAGATTATTTATAATTTGATTCCAAACTATATTATTAACACTATTTAATAAATGAGCATCGTCCAATCGGCCAATATCATCTTCATCAACAAAATTGTTGTCATCTTCCTATAAAATTAGATATTCATCAATTTGTACATTCCGAAAGAGGGAGATTGGAACTTACGGAAACTGTGGATGGAAATAACAGCGAACTCATAATATGGCAAAATGCCGAAGAATATGAAGAAGGTATAATCCTTTTTATAATAATGTTGTGGAGCATGACACACGCATATACAATTCTTGACACAAATGCAGGATCGTATTGCACACCTTTGAGCATTCCATTTGTTCTTTCAATGCAGTTCCGAATTGATGAATGTCGATGCGGTGTATTTGGTGCTGCTGCAACTACAGGTGTCAGTAAATACGGAAAACGTGGGTAACTATGGGAGGTGTTCTAGTATTTCGATTACCACGATTCACAAATGATAAGTACCAGAATAATTCATTAGCAGCTTCACTGTTTACTCGATACATCTGCCACTGGTAACTCAAAGAAGTTACTTCGGTGTCTTAAGACATCAAAGGTAGTCCTTCGTGTCTGTCTAAAAATATTGCATTTGTATATAGTTTAAATTATTTAGCAACCCTTATATGAACTTACCTTATATTCAATTCATCCAAAACAATACGTAACAGTTGAATCATCTTAAATAAAATGTGATCTTTGTAGAAGGAACACCTTAATCAACGACTTGCTAACCCAATAACGACTGCTGGAGAGCTGACGTTTGACAACGACATAATATCAGCTATTTTGTCATTATCTAACAGCAGTCGTTATCATACTGGATATACAAAGTCGTTCAGTATCGATAATAATAGGAAGAATTTGACATAATAGTATATTAAAGTATATGTGGATAAAGAGGTCTTTCAAACACGCGCGATTTTTCGAGTACGACGGCGCAGCCGAGTGCTCGAAATAGAGCAAGTGTTTGAAAGACCAGTTATCCACGAATACTTTACGCTATTTTTTTTATTGGTGCACTTTGGAATCATAAAATATTATTATTATATTATTACTACAAAAAAATGGAAGTCCATCCTCGATGCCCAGCCAAGTTTCGTGAACGTCAAATAGTATTTATTTTTAGTTGACGTCAGATCAATAATCAAAAAGTTTCTTTATTTATATTTAAAGGGAAACAATGTATATATGAATATATAAATACATTTTTCAGAAAAAACCAAATAATACATTGGTTCCCAATGATAATATACAATTTAAAAACTAATAAAAAAAGTTGTTTCTCAAGTTGTTGTTGTTACTATGGGGACTTTAAAAAACGCGCGTGTTTGAAAGTTCGATTTAAACACGCTGACGCGTGGTTTAAAAAGGTTATATGCGGCATCAATAAAAAAAAGATTTTGTCATCATAGGAACTATATTTAAGTGTTTATTTCTGGATTCATATGTATGTGCAGGTAAGTCAATTTTATTTTTCATAGTATGATATTTTGCAGATGCACACAGAAAATATAATTTCTTCAAGTCAAAGATTTCGTTTATATTATACAGTGTATTACTAGGTCACATGCTGAAATTAGACATAAGGTTTGTTCCAACCATACAAAAACCGTACAATGTATGATACAAATTCAGTTGACCTGTTGGTTAGTGGTCTGACATCAAATTCACGAAACAGCAGGTCATCTGAATTTGTATGGTACATTGTACGGTTTTCGTGTCAGTTGGAACAAACCTATAATAATCTAAATAAAGCTTCTTTCTCTAGGGGACCTATAAATGTTCTGGAAGCACATTTCCAAGACAATAGACCATACCTGAGATGGCTTTCAACTAGATAGTAGTACAATGTCTGCAAATATTGACATGACAAGTGCGCCACCACTGGAAGGGTAATGAGATACAGGGTGCTGAATTGTTTTATTATTTCAACTTTGGTGTTTTATAACTCTGTTTGTAATGCAGGTGGAAAGTGCAGTATTTTTTTATGATTGTACTTACTCCCCTATTTCGATTTTCAATCATTTCATTCTTTCCAATTCATAAACGTAGCCGCCCAATTTGGCTAAATTTTTTTATTAAAAATCACCCTAAAAAAATCGTAGCAGCTACGTTTGTGAATTGGAACGAGTGAAATTAGTAGAAAAAAATAGGTGCCTACTTAAGTTTTACAGCATTCAATTTATCAAAATTTCTATGTACTCATCTGTTGAATACTTCTGGTTCATTCAAAGCGATAGTGACTTCTTCTATACATCTGGAAACAGAGACACTGATACAAATATTTTCCTATGTCCAAAGGCAAAAAATCGACAAGCTACCAAAAACTATTCAATGAAAATTTTTGGAAAGGATAAAAATGTAAAATAATTATTTTGTTTGTTATACTCAAGTCCGTAGGCCTTCTTTGAGGTTGCAAGAAAGAAGTTCATGCTTCAATTAAATATCTATAATCCTTTTGCTTACCTTAATATTTGTAAAAACTGATGTTCAGTCAATGTCTCCAATGGGTTAATATATACAAAACGGTTGTGTCTGTTGATTTGTTCATCTGTATTTTCTAAATTTTTCAAATTGGCTATATATTGTAGGTCGTTCCTTCCAAAATTGTTTAATCAGGCCTCTACTAATATTCTCGGGAATTTGTTTTAAAAATTGTTGGAAATATAATTAAAATTTCCAATGAAAAAAGATCTAATAATTATCAATTAATCAAGAGTGACTGCTCGTCACTCGCGCCATGTCACGTCTCGACTCAGCCCTCTTTTATATATTTTTGCGCTAGACGACAGACACCCTTATACCGAAAATTTCGTCTTTTCCCTCTCCCCGCAATTCTATATGTATCAATTAATTGAAAAGTATATTATCTACGGGCAAAGTATGCATACATTTGCCGTATAATTCATATATGATCTTCCAGTTGCAGCATCAATGATAATTTTCCATGTATTTATTAAAAAGATATTCAGCTCTAAAAAATAAAAGTTGTAACTTTTGTAAAAATATTTCTAAAGTTGAACGTTGGTCATGTGTGGTTTCGATATTTCGGTGAGAAAATCAATGTCGCCTCCGGTGATTCATTTCTTGCAGGTGTGGTGGTCGATGATTGAGTTTCAACCGCACTGATGCCCTGAATGTCGAATCGGGACGTTATTCTTGACGTCGTTCCCAACGTCATGTATACGCAAGCCTGTGAATGCTGTATTTGCGAATAGTTTCTAAAATGATATTCTCGAGCACCGTTCCTAGAATCATCGAATTGTATCGTCCCTCACAACAGCGTCAGTTGACGTTACAATATAAATGTCATTTGGTTATGTCAAATGTAAAGGTGCAATCAGATGCTACGTCGGGCGCGTTTTATGCGATCAGATGCTCACATCTGGTAAATAGTCGGGTCGTTCAGATGCTAGCGGTAAATTTTACCAATCGGCCAACCATTTAACCCAGTCGCCACATCGGTAGAAATTGACCCGCATGCGCTTTGCATCCTATAATGCATGATTGAGAAGTTTGGGTTATGTTTACAAAATTTCAAATAATAGATTAATATTCAACGAGACTGTTTACATTTTTTTCTACACCAACATGTATATTATTCATTTTCTGCACAATTTACAGAATGGAAATGTGGGCTATTTCGGATATAATTTCATTTACATCCTAGAATGTATATGAAGTCTACAAATCAGCATTTGCAATTAGTACCCGTCAACTCTTCTTTTTTTCAATTTCAATGTAACGTCAAGATAACTTGTCAAAATATTTCTTCAGTTTTCAAGAAAAATATTTTAGTATAATGAGTGATTCTATTGATTAATCAAAAATCAATAAATTGTACTCCATTAGATATTCGTTTAGCCGCAAAGGAGACGTTGTTACTTAAAAAAATATGTTGCATGGAGGGTAAGAAGAGGCGACTTTATTTGCCAAAATTTTTCTCTCAGGGTAAGGGTACGGATTGATTATTTGAGGTTACAAATGAAACGCCGTAGTAGTTTGGTTACATTTTAATTTCTCCCTTTATCAGCAGCACTCGTGCGCAATACAAGAAATAGCGCTTAACTTTTTTTAGGCCACTAGTGGCTGAATTGCGTACTCTGGAACAGGCCGTACAGTTCAAACAAACCGCTAAGAAGAGGCGACGCGATAGATCTATTAGGTTACAAATTCGAATTGTTTTTAGAACAGCATTTTTTATAGAATGAAGACAAGGTATGCAAGTGTAAGACTATTACAAACTGGCGTGTAAGAATTGCCCCAATTACTATTCTATATGCAGAATATCTACCGCAGAGTATACTTTGCGTTTACAACAATAGTTTACCATGTAACAATGAATAATCGTTTTCAGGGTGAGGTACGTAAAAATTTAATATAAACTGTCCCTATGTGTCTGTTAACCTATGTGTTGAAAGTGTGGTTTAGTTCACAAACAAAAACAATAAGACACACACAACTTATAACTAAGGCTTAGCTGATAAGTCACAGTGGATGATTCCTTCAGCACTGCCGCAAGCTGTTACCGTAGCTTCCGGACCTTCTATGAGGATGGAAAAGTAGTTTTCCGACAATCCGATGCAAGCCCCTGAGGTATGCAAGTATCTTTGAATCTTGGGTCCAAGGTACTTCCAGAAATAAATAGGAACAGAAGTTCTAATTATGAACGGTATGAGAAAGAGGTCTAAAAAGCATAATTCGGTATTATTCGTCGCTGACATGATTTAGGTACTAACAAAAAATATATTTTCAACTCAAATAGGTAAATCAATTAATCAATGTCTCAAGATATCTTCTTTTGATTTATAAACTTTTATCTAGATAAATTCAAAATATCCAAGATTTCATCATGAAACTCTGACACAAACATATTTATGACATACTAAGCACATTCTAATACCTAATTGACCTGAATCCCATACAATAGTCTAAATATTGTTCACAAATTAATAAAGTTAACTTATTGAAATCTGCTGAAAAGTATAACTTTTGCTTTGTAGAATTGGTTAATAAGTTGAATTGTTTTTGATATTTCTTTACTATAATGGGATGATCAAGTGTTAGTTCAGGATCTGATTTTATTAAATATATTGTTGAGAAGCTAAACTGATTATATTTGCAAAATCCGCAATTGCAGATCAGATGTTTGATGTGAATTTTACAATTGTTTGAATCTTTGGTTTATAGAGTATAAGCCAAGTTAAAATACTTAATTTTATGTCTAGGTGCAGATATTGTATTACTTTAAGTACATACCTTCGGTCTCGGTTGACCTCAAGGTGGATTGAATTTCAAGTTTTAGTTGAATTTCCGCAAGTAATTTATTATAACCTTCAGGGTACTTAAAAGTGCTTCTATCACCAATTACTCCTTGAATTTAGTTAGACACAGTAATGCGCAGTACTGACCGAAGAATGGCCATTACTGTCCCAACAATACCCAATATTGCTCTAGTAATCAGTGGCGTAGCTTTATAGTCAGAGGCCCTGGTGCGAAAAATGGGTGCCCCCCCTAATAAATTGTATAGTTTTTATCAAGTCGAAATATAAATACTTCAAAGAAGCAAAGCTACTTTATCATGCACTGCAGCGCAGGGCACAGCAATGCTATTTACTATAAGTTTGTGCACGAGTGTCTTACCTGAGCATAGTTCTACAGTTGAGAAGTTCAGGAATATACTTGAATAAATAATGTTATTACGTAATGAAACAAAATTAATCGATAGGTTTATTTATGTATTTATATAAAATATTCAATTGTGGATAAAAATAAAACATAGAAAATAATGTATTGTATTTCCCAAGCATTCAAAAATTTCATTTTGAATTGTTGGTCTCAGACATTTTGTGGATCCTAGAAACAAAAAAGCATGATTTTGAATGATAATTATTCTTAAATATGTAATTTTAAAGGGTTTATCAAATAAAATAAAAGAATAAATGAAATGGAAACAAAAGTTAACAAATAAGTAAAAATACCTTTGGACATATGCAAAGCTTGCTGTAATTTTTAATCATATCGGGCAAGAAGATGAACAACAGACAAGAACTTTCCAAGATGCCCTTCCTCATTTAAGTTCTCTCGATGTATTCTAAAAGCCAAAGAATTCTTTGCTATAGTAAGTATGACATTGAATAATCTTCTAAGAACCATTTTCCAAAAAGATTGTTCTGTATTTATTTCATCTTCAGGTTCCTTATCAATAGTATAATTTTTTTACAAAACTTCATACACAACATGACCATTCACAAAACTGTGTTATTTAATTATTTCTGATAAATGTCCTCTATCACGAATGCCTGTACACCATATACTTTTTCTTTGAAAAGAAAATAACCAGCAGTGTTGATAGTAGGCAGCATCTAGTATTTTAGTTTAATAGAGCCAAAACCGATGAACTGATCTATATTTAGAAGTAGAAAAGTAGGATGATTGAGGTTGAGGTTGAGAACGCCAAAATTATGTTAACAATGAAATTTTAATGTGAGACTTTAAATTTTGACGGTTTTGTTAGTTTTGACTACAACCAGGCAGATGTACTAAAATTTTAATATTGAGATGACTATCTACCCATATAAAAAGGTTATCTATGTTCAGTTTATTTTTATGGGCTATCGTATAGACTAAGTTCAGTGTATATCTACATTATCTTTAGTTACTTTAATACATTTTTCCTTTTCTGTACAATTATATTTACTGTTAATGTATAATTTGGTTGAAAAGCTTAATTATAAATATATATTTTTTAAGTTCTGTGTATTTATTGACAGCATATAAATATTTATATATACTACCAAAAAAAGACTAGCCAAACTATATATAGTTGACTTAAACAATAGTCGAAAAATTGAAGAAAATATTTTGTAGATAGTGTAGAAAAAACGAATCACTAAATGAACAATAGAGCGATTTAAAAGATTAAACTACAAAAATAATTGAAATACTACCAAAACTGCCATCTACGGATGTCAGTAAAACTTTGCGCCATATACACGTCTCAAGTTACTCTAGAAAGAATGAAATTTCCATTTAATGAGTAATTAAAGTACCTAATAAAATTTGAATCACAAATTTTTTTGAAATCATGTAAAATACCATGTCGTATATTAAATTTATTCACCTTTTACTTTTCCGCCAACCTATCTAATATGCGAGAAAAGTATTGGTTTACCCACAAAAAAGTTGGAAATTTTCTTTTAAGTTATTTTCACGTTATTCATCAACAACAACACGAAAAAACTGTTTTTATAAAAAAAATCCTGTGTGTATGTCGTCGTCGTTGTCGTCGGCCACTTTTCCTTGCAAGTCTTGTTAGCACGATACAGCCTCCAGAGTGCAATAAGTCACAAATTTTATGATGGAATATTGTTAAGAACATTTCACAGATGAACCCTATTGATTTTCAGCTCACCAGACCCAGTCAACGGGTGCTATGGTACTTGAAGTACGACATTTTGACGTTTTTCGAGAAATTTCAGTTGTTAGCATGATACAGCCTCCGGAGTTCAACAAGTCACCAATTTTATGATTGAATATTATTCAGGGCATCTCACTGATGAACCCTATTGATTTTCAGCTCATCAGAGCCAATACAACCGGTGCTACAGTACTTAAAGTACGATATTTTTGTCATTTTTGGAGAAGTTTCAGTTTGTTAGCACGATACAGCCTCCGGAGTAGATACAAGTGATGAATTTTATGATTGGATATCATTCAGAGCGTCTTAAAGATGAACTCTATTGATATTGAGCTCACTAAAGCCAGTACAACGGGTGCTGTGGTACTTGAAGTACCAAATTTTTGTCATTTTTGGAGAATTTTCAGTTTGTTAGCACGATACAGCCTCCAGAGAGTATACGATTGATCAACTTTATGAATAAGTATTTTTCAAGGTGTCTCACAGATGTAGCCTATTGATTTTCAGTTGACTAGAGCGAGTACAGCGGGTCCTATAAAACTAGATATACTAAATTTTTGGTTATTTTTGGAGAAATTTCGGTTTGTTAGCACGATACATCCCCCGAAGTGTATACAAGTAACAATTTTATGATAGAATATTGTTCAGGGCCACAGATGCGGAAAAGTTAGTTTCAATCTTTAAAACCATTTATTTCTGTTTTCAATTGATACTTACAAAGAAACATTCTTCCAAATAATTCTCAATTTATTGACTGAAATTTATTCAGATAAAATTTTTATATATACATAGTTATTTTCCAACTAATTTTAAGCTGATCTAAAAAATCATTTGGCAATAAAATAAATTTATAAGACTTGGCCCAATTTTTGCTGCCTTATACCTTAGTTTATAATTGAGATTTAGTTAGGCTGGATTAGGATAGTTCAAATATTCATAAGTAGATAAGTAGGCTAGAATGGGTTAGGTTGGGTTGACCGAATTCACATTTCTAAAAACATATCAGATACAGAGTTCGGACGGATTGGTGGTAGGTTTTAGCAGGTAGGCGATCGACCATGGCTCTTTATAATGACGTTTCCTTGTCCCATTAAGGGTTGAAGATGAAAACATGGTTGGTGGAATCCAGCTACTTGGTGCTCATTTCCAAGGTATATAGAAGATTTCCCCCACAACAAAAAAATAGGTAGTTAATCAAACTTCGACGCGTTATCATCTCTAGTTCTATTTGGTCTATATACTTAAGTTAGGTGATTAATTTTTTTTATATTTCTTGTTTCATATTTAATGATATTCTAGTTACATTTTGATTTGTCAGTTGGTCAGGAACCGATATTGAATTGAATTAGGTAAATTATGCTGATTCGGCAATAATAAATTCCATTGAAGTTTTACTACAAATATTTGTGACTGTTGGTCGGATTATAATTGGTTCGAGGAGTGGAACGAAATATAATCTTGGTATATTCCCTACCCCTTCTCGAAAAAATATCAAATAATTTGTATTCCACTTGAAGTTTGCTACAACCTATAATGGATCTAATCAAAATGATAATGTACGTCTTAAAGACATATTTAAAATAAACATTTGTGTGTACTTAAGATTATCTTTAATGCTTCTGGTGGTCCAATAAGTGTATACATACTTTATATGTAGATTCTATTCTCTATAGATCATACTAGCACATTAACAATAATCTTTAAACTCGTATTTGGGATGTCATTATATGCCTTAGACTAGGAAAGAGAGGGGACGCGTAACTCTATGCAAGCTGTGGTGACGGTTTGATGCATATTTCAAAGCCGACGCCATTTTTTGGTGGTCAACGCTATAGTGAACACCTGAAAGTTTTTTGCGATTATTGAGCGATTACAATGATTTTAAAGTGGACTATTGATTTTGTTAAGATAGTTAATTGTTGTGATTACCAGTGTAAGAGTTCTAGCAGAAAGAAAGAACCTGACATTTCGTTTCATAGGTAAGTTAATCCTAACTTATTTTTTTGGTAGCTACTTTTTTCTTTATATCTTAAAAAATGAGCCTTTAATCATAAAACGTCACTAGTGAGTTAAAACGTATTTCATAATAAATTCAATTATGTTAGTAGAAAAGACATTACGAAACTTTTTCATTGAAAATTAACGAATTTATTGTTCAGTTTCTCGGAATTCCTAACCCCAAAAGATCATAATTACTAATTCCTACAATTATAATATAAGTTGAATAAATCAATATAGTTTCATTTTTAAATCTCCCATGTATAAAGATTAATTTATAAAATAAAAATTTTAGTCCTTTAGAACTATCATATAACGATAATGAAGTTTATGATTTGGGGGGCATTGGTATCACAATAGTTGACAGCGTTACGAGTCCCCTCTCTTTCCTAGTCTAAGTTATATGCCATACAAGTTTGCTAGGGACGACAAATGTTCCAGAATTGTATGTAGGTAATCTCAGATATAATAGTATACCAGAACTTAGTGGAAAAGTTGCACAAAGCTAACGAGAAGAAGGCTCAAAACTTGCGAAAATTTATCACATTTACATTTGCACTCAAATTAACGCGGAGAAAACAAAAAGGACATTAAATTAGAACACTGATCATATTACTTCGTTGTTTTTAAAGATTTAAACTATTAGGTTATGTGTTATGGTGAATCGTTTCTTCTTTTCTCGCCTTGTCTATCGCCCAAGCTAGCTAGGTTTTTTGATCGTTTGATGGAAACTATATTTTTCCATTTGTTCAAGTGAACATTAGTCAAATGTAAAATAATAGCAATATATAAAATATGACTAAAATTGAATAAAACAATCCACTAGAACTGCGATCTCGCGATTATTTTAAAAATACTTCTTTAATTATCAACAATACGTTCGTTATAAGAAGAATATTTATACTTATCGGGACATTTAACGTTAACTTTCAACTAAAAATCACATATAAATACATAATTTTTTATATTTACCCTAACTACATAAAATATACGTACTAAGTTAGTACCAGTGGAAAATATATAATACGTCCAAAGAAGTACATTTTCAATACATACATTTAAATCATGAAGATAGTATTAATCTTGTATAAAGTATTTACAAGCAGATACAAGTCACGGAAACGAGAACTGGCAACACTCCTCCTTCTAAAATTTGTGACCATCTGATATCTAGACATAATTGTCAAATTTTTTTGGAAAATGGCGGATTTTTAGTACTTTTAATTGCGATTTTCTCTTTCAAAAGTGCATGATCCAAGAAATTTTTCTCTTAAAATGCTCTATAATAGGACTTTCTAATAAAAAAAAATCGTTGCAAAATTCGGAGGGTCGCGAAGTGCACCGGACACTTTGGATTCGTCAATATGAAAAGTCAGTATTAGAACCGATAGCTCAGGGCCAAAATTCAACGTGATAGAACACATGTAAATTTTGCACTTGAAATTATAGTATTTGATTGAACTACGAAAATGCCACATTACCAGCAAGGTAAAAAACGTAATAAGACACACGGATGAAAATTGGTTTCTGCATGGTTTTGAGCAGTATAATGAAGGAAATAAACTGCCAGCGGTGCAAACGGTAAGTAAGGGGTCGTCAGCAGTGGTATACTGCTACCCATTGACATGTTTATTTATTAAGTCATTTAAAAATTACTTACAGAATTCCAGCAGTGAGATCGATAAATTTCGTAGCGCAGAAGATTAAAGATATGCTCGGTGCGTGGTGTACGCTTATCAGCCGACGTCGCGTCGGTCTTTTTCCGCTCTTATTGTCGTAAAATAATAATCCTTAGATATCGAAAGATAAAGGCTATTTAGATTTAGCAAAACTGTGACATTACAATTAAACACATAACGTCAATGGTTGTCAAGGCAATGTGAACATGCAATCACCTCATTCTCCCTCCCAGGAGAAGAGTGCATTGGAGACATAGTCTTCAAGATGCTTTGGAGGTCTTCTGTTTCTTCTAGATCGATTTTCACGCGGTCCTTTTTGACCTGGGGTTGGAGGATCTTGAATATCTGACCTGGAAGGCCCACAGAAAGGGGCGAACAAAGACAACAGATGGCTGAAAGGCCTGTGCAAGGGGCGGAGAAGGTGGTAGGTCTATTGGACCCGGGCGTACCAAATTCAAGTCTCCACTAGGGGCCAATTGTTTGAGATAGACTGTAGATTCACGTCCGTCATCGAATCGGACATGGGCATATTGAGGATTGGCCTGGATCAACTCGGCTTCATCCACAATGGGGTCATATTTACTGGTTCTGTTGTTTCGCCAGACAAGGACAAGTCCAGGTTGAAGTAACAAGCTTGGAAGAGTCGTGCCATAAGGGGATCGTCTCGGATGAATGAAGAACCTCTCGTGTACAGTTTGTACTAGTGTTCAGCAACGATCTTATTGAGTGCAAGGCTTCCGGTAGAATGCTTTCCCAATGGCAAATCTGCAAGTTATTGATTTTCAGAGCAAGATTGATCGATTTCCAAATGATCCCGTTGTATCGTTCAAGCAGACCATTTCCGGCTGGGTAATATGGTGTGGTCATGCTGGTGGCAACGCCACGTTTATGGAAGAATGAAATCATTTCCTTTGGAAGAAATGAAGTTCCCCGATCTGAATGTATGTAGCTAGGCATTCCAAACATCGAAAATAGGTCATTCAGGCACCGTATTACAGTTTCAGAAGTCATGTCCTTGCAAGGGTACGAGAAAGGGAAACGCGAGTATTCGTCGACAATGTTGAGTAAATACCGATTGTGGCTGTTAGAAGGTGAATGGCCCTTGAAGTTAATATTAAGCCTTTCAAACGGCGATGTTGTTTTAATCAGATGTTGGTTGTTATTTCTGTAGAACCTTGGTTTGACAGCAGCGCAAGTAGGGCAGACAGCGCTAATCTTTTTAATTTCATCTATTCTGTAAGGTAAATTTTTGCTTTTAATCCAGTGGTACATCCTGGTAATACCAGGGTGGCACAGTACTTTATAGAGCTCATAAAGTTTGTCCTGAGTGTGTAAGGTACCTCAGACGCGTGAAAGAGCGTCGGCTGAATGATTTTCAACACCAGGTCTATACTAAATATCGAAGGAGTAGGGAGATAATTCAAGACGCCAGCGGTGGATCTTATCATTCTTTATTTTGCTTGTAAGTCGGGAATTGAAGATATACGACAGAGCTTCTTGGTCCGTGAGCAGCTGAAAGTGTCTACCTAGTAAGAAATGACGCCACTTTCTCAACGATAGAACAATCGCTAAGGCCTCTCTATAGCAGAATGCCGTTTCTCGTTATCGGATAAGGTTTTTGAAAAAAACGCAACGGGGCGCCCATTCTGACTAAGAGTAGCCGCTACAGCAATGCCCGATGCGTCAGTTTCAACTGCAAGTGGTAGATCATCTTGAATTGTCATGAGTAATGACTTGGCTATGTCTTCTTTAATTAGCCAAAAATTTCCAGCTACAGGCGAGTAGAATAGGGAAAGATTTGCAGTCAACCAAACTCCTTATCTTTTCGGAATTTCTTGCGACCCATTTTGAGTAATGAGAGAATATCCCTAGTGCGCGTTTCATGGCTGAAGCGTCAGAAGGAAGAGGCAGCTCCTGTAATGGTTTGAATCTATCTGGGTCTGGACGCATAGACTTGTTAGAAATTTGATACCCAAGGAGAGTTATTGTATTTTGAGAGAATCTGCATTTATTTAGGTTCAACGTTAAATTATGTTTTTTTGCTGCACTCAGAAATCGTTCAAGATTCCTATCGTGATCATCTTGCCCCCTTCCACCGATCGTAACGTCATCAAGACAGTATTTCCTTATAATATCGTCAATGATCTTCCGAAAACAGGCTACTCTACATTTGTTACCCCGAAAGGAATGCGACGAAATTGGTAAAGAGTTCCATTGGCTTCAAAAACCGTATACTGTTTTTCCGAGTCTAGTATCGATATCTGATGGTATGCATTCTTCAAGCCAATCGTGCTGAATACATCATAATTTGCTATAGTTGAGACTAACTTTTCTAGTAAAGTGAATTTGTTAATAGAGCAATCTATTACTAAGCGTTTCTTGTGATTTTCGTTTCTCGTTATTAAAACCTGAGCTTTCCAAGGTGATTATTAACTCTCCTCTATGATCCCTTCACGAACTAGTTTCTCGACTTCAGATTTAATGAGTATTTCATCAGCTTCGGAAAATCGGAGAGATTTAGTAGCTACGGGACGGCAGCCGTCAACTAGGTGTTTAAATAGTCAAGGGGGTTAACCTTCGGCACAAGCGACGTTACAAAGAGAAAGAGGGGGTTGGAACCACCGAATTGGAGTCGAACTGAAAAGTGAAGTTTCATAATGTTCATTCCCTATAAGAACGTCATAACATAGACTGTGTATTACTAAAAGCTTAGTTTTGGTGTATGATTCGCTTTGAAGATGAATGTACCCATTAATTTTAGATTGGAGGGAAGTGGAAGCCATCTTCACCTCTCGGTTCTCATTTGAATTTTGAATTTATTTCTCTTGGCATAGAGTAGTCAACAAAGCTGTCAGAACTACCAGTGTCTACAAGGATGCTGGATGGGATATCATTCACTCATCCAAAAACGACTGCTCTGGAGAGCCCTCCTGGAGAAGCGGCTGATGTGATAGTAGCTAGCAACGTAGAAGCGGATGTCGACTTACCCTTTGATCTGGATTGGCATACCTTCTGGAAGTGGCCCTTTTTATCACAAGATTTGTAAATCGTTTCTACAGCAGGACATTCATGTCTAGAACGATGTCTGGTCCCACCACAAAAGTAGCATTTTACATGTCAAGATTGCTCAAAAGTAGAGGCTGAGTTAAGTGTAGATTCACAATTATCTAATCCGTCAGAGGCTGGAAGAGATGTACGAGTTTCCAAATTATTACAGTTAGAATCAGAAATATAGGTTGCTATTTTGTGAGATACTGCGAGTTTTTGGGCGGATTCTAGGAAACGCGCTATCTTTTCCACTTGCTCAAGATTCAGCGTAATGTCTTCCAAAATGCGTTGTCGGATTAGAGGAGAGTTAAGGCCGCTTATGAATGCATCACGTAGATACTAATTACAGTACGTCAGCGCATTTACAGATTTGAAGTTGCAGTCTTTGCTTATTGCTCGGAGGGCCTGCAAGTATTGGTCAACTGACTCTCCATTCTGCCGTCTTCGATTCGCTAATAGGTGCCTAGCAATGAGTTCATTGGGTTGGGGAGCAAATAGTCCTTTAAGAACGTCAATGGCCTCAGTATAAGTCTTACTCTCGGAAATGAATTCGTAATTTTCGAATGATAAAAAATTAACCAATAAATCGATCTTGTTCTCTTCGGGTACCTTGGATTCCTCAATGAAACTTGTCAGTGTTTTAAGGAAGTATTTCCATTCCTTAGCGGAAGTTGGCGAATCAGGCGATCCGTTGAATTTTTCTGGTTTCAAAATTCGGCTATCGATTACGAAGGTTGTATCGAATACAATTTTTGCTAAATAAATTGTCGTAAAATAATAACCCTTAGATGCCGAAAGATAAAGGCTATTTAGCAAAACTGTGTCATTACAATTAAGCACATAACGTCAATGGTTGTCAAGGCAATGTGAACATGCAATCATCTCAATAGTGATAAGGTACACTGCTGTCCATTTGTAATTTTGATCCTTGAGGTACTTAAAAAGTATCTGTTCAACAATGAATTTGAATTAATGATCAAATAATTTGTGCTTAGATCCTCTGGTTTTTAGGATGTCATTACTTTTATTTTCACGAACATGGCGCGAGTTACACGAAACTCTCGATTAAGAGACTGTGTATATATTAAATGAAACGTGGAGATTCTTGTATACAATTATTTATAGGAATCAAACAAATTAAGGAAAAAGTTACAAAATTGCATTGAGAGAGTTAGAATGAGGATCTTTTGGAATCTGTATGTAAAATTCTCTATTGATCATGAATTTGAATGTAATTAACTTGGGTTTTACGTTGCACTTGCATATGTGTTAAAATAGTTGTTGCAAACTGTGTTGCCGTTTGCTGTCTGGGGAAAATATATTTAATTTAACTTTAAAGAGATTTGAACAATCGAGAATATTTTTTACTTATATTTTTTTGCTAAATAATTTCAATATCAAGTATTACTGTTGTATATATAAGAAATAATAGACATGTTTTCCTTCTTAAAGTCAATTTCTGTTTTAAAAGGTTTTACTCATGATTTACAATAAAGTGGCACAACAAAATATTCACAATTAAAAATAGGAAAATTAATTATTGACTTGTAACCGAGTTAACAGGTCCCATATCTTCCTCAGAATCGCTAACATCGTCGCTATCATAACCTACGTCTTCTGCTTCATCTATAAAAGATTAAATTATAACAAATTAGAAAGTATTTAAAATGATTAAGCAAATGAAACTTGCGCATGTGTATGTATACTATACTTTCTGATTCCCAATTCTCGACAATAATATCTCCAACAAGCTTTGGCTATTGCTCTCCATCAATTTATTTAAATTCATAGGTAAATTATCTTCAGTATAATTCCATCCGCCCTCTTCTGGATCAAAATGATGACGAACTTTCTTATGAGCGTTTTGCCAAATATTTGCATCTAAGTAATTGCTGACGCAGTTCTTCTTGACAAGGTGGCAAACTTGAAATTAGTAACATTTAGTTCAGCTGACGAAGTGCATATTTGATCGCTGTTTCTGTCCTTCAATAAAAGATAACGAACGATCAATAAGGGCTGGATCAGTGATCGCTCATGATAACGTTATTTCTTGACCAAAACATGTGTTCCGTTCCGAACCATCGTTTAAATCCCACCTCCTGTTACAGAAGCATGCCACGTTCCAAAGGAACGTTTTCGTCCCACCTCCAGTGACGAACCAATAACGTTCGAGAATATAGACGTTCGCGGGGAGATATTGCGGTCTGTTGACGTTTTCATTCAAGTTGTAAAAGTTTTGTTTTTATCGATGATTAAAACCTTTTTTTTATTGATGCCTCATATTACCTATTTAAAACACGCCTCGACGTGTTTAAATCGAACTTTCAAACACGCGCATTTTTTAAAGTCCCTATGGTAATAACAACAACTCTAGAAACGTAAGTATCCATGACAACTTTTTTTATTAGTTTTTAAATTGTATATTTTCATTGTGAACCAATGTCTTATTTGGTTTTTTTCTGAAAAATTTATTTATATATTCATATATACATTGTATCCTTTTAAATATAAATAAACTTTTTGATTATTGATCTGACAGCAGTACCTCGTAACGTCAAATAAAAATAAATACTATTTAGGATGTACTGTCACGGAACTTGGTTGGGCATCGAGGACGGACTTCCATTTTTTTTGTAGTAATAATATAATAATAATATTTCAATGATTTCAAAGTGCACCAATAAATAAAAATAGCGTAAAGTATTCATGGATAACTGGTGTTTCAAACAATTACTCTATTTCGAGCACTCCGGCTGCGCCGTCGTGCTCGAAAAATCGCGCGTGTTTGAAAAACCTCTTTATCCACTTATACTTAAATATACTACTGAATGTTACTGAATTACTTCTACATCATTTTATCATATCCCATGCTGAATTAAATGTGCATAAAACTATATTACAAAACATTGTCGTCCTTGGTTAGCCCAATAATACAATGATTTGTGGAAACTGCCACGCTAAAAAATTGAAATATTTGTCGTACGGTAAATGTGCATCCTTTATCCTTAATTATACCATCCTAATCCTATTTCATTCTGAATCAACTAATGTAAAAGCTCTCTTAATCTTATTTAACATGTCTGATGTAGCTGAAGATATCAATACCTTAAAAAATATTAGAAAGTCTCTTAAAGCTGACTTACTTAACTCATTTCAAAACATTTGTTAATACTAAAATACATATATTGTAATGTTTTTCTTATTTATTTAGACAATAAACGGGTGGGATAAATTTTAAACACTCGGTATGGCTACATACTAATTTATTGAAACACTAACGCACTAACACTTAATTTATATATACTTAACTAATCACTTAATTATTAATTTATATTAACTGTATGTTCACTCATACTAATTTATATAAACACTTTATATTCACTTATTTACTGTTTAACTTACGATGTCAAATTATAAACTAAACTCACTCCTCCTGATCAGTCCCTTATATATTAAAGCCGTTTTACTAGTAAATTCTGGGCTGCGGCTTACACAGTCACGAATAATTTTTCTGGCCTTTTCTAGATAACTCTGGTCACAAAAACAACGTTTACATAAGATAGTCGTAAACTCGTAAACAGTTTTTTATAACTGCGTATCCGCCATAATTTTAACTTTTATACCTGGCTTAGACAGAGTCGGTTTTAGGGACTATACCAGTGTGCTGTTTCGTAACATTACCCTCTCCTTAAATGGAAGTTCCTCCTGGAACTTTTATGTAGCCGAGACTGGATATTTGAATCGGCAACTGGCCCCATTTCTACACTTTCCGATCTTATGGAAATAGCAGGGCACCGTCTTCATCGGATACTGATAACGGGGGTTGTAGCTGCAAATTAATATCTGGACACCGGTATCTTGAAAGATAATCCAATCCAACTGGTTACTTGCTATCTTAGGCATAGCCAGTTTCTTCACGTTGGATTCCAACACATGGTCTCGGAGGTTTCGAAGTGCTTCCCAAACATCGCGGTAGGTAGATCGATCTTGGAATTCATTTTTAGTTACCACGTAGAAGACGTACCGCGAATTATGTTTCAGTTTCAGTGTCTTGCCAGGGACTGGAATCTGGTCTTCAAGTTTTTCTAATTGCCCGAACTTCTTTCGAAAGACGGTTGCCAACCAATAGTCCTGTTCATTCTCTCGACCATTCCATCTAACTGTGGATGTAAAGCTGTTGTCCTGGTCTTCTGCATTCCCAACTTCTCGCAAATCTCCTAGGATAGATGGCTTTCAAAATTTCTCCCCTGGTCACTGTGGACTTCCAAGGGTACTCCATATCGGCTGATAAATCCCCTCACCAATACATCCGCGACAGTTGTGGCCTCTTGGTTGGGAATAGCGTAAATTTCTACCCATTTTGTGAAATAATCCATTACAACCAGTATGTAGTTGCTACCATTTTCTGTCGTCGGAAATGGTCCAGCGATATCTAAAGCAATCCTTTCGAAAGGGCTTCCAACATTGTACTGTTTCATGGGTGCCTTTCTCTTGCGATGTGGTCCATTACTCGTTGACTACAGTAGTTCTTGAAACTGGAGCTTCCACCTTGTTGCAGTGGGAGCTGTCTGTTGGACACGGCCGTCTGGACAGGGAGTCGGCATTTCGGTGACTCACACCAGCTCGATGTTCGATGTTGAAATCATACTCTTGAAGTCGTTCAATCCATCTAGCGATCTTGCCCTCGGGATTCTTGAACTGCATCAACCACTTAAGTGCTGCATGATCAGTCCGGATTAAAAACTTCCTACCATAGAGATACTGGTAAAAGTGTTCCACGGACTTCACTACCGCCAAAAGTTCTCTTCTTGTGACTCAGTAGTTTCGTTCTGGTTTGGAGAGGACTTTACTAAAATATCCCAGCACTCTTTCTTGCCCTCCTTGGATCTGTGAGAGCACTCCACCAATTCCTACGTTGCTTGCGTCAGTGTCCAGAATAAAGTGTCCCTCTGGTAAAGGGTAACCTAATATCGGCGCCGTGGTTAAATGCCTCTTCAAGGTATCAAAAGCCGTTGAACAATCTTCGTCCCATTGGAAAGCTCTTGCTTCTTCTGTAAGTCGAGTTAGAGGCTTAGCAATATCTCCAAACTTCCTGATAAATCTTCTATAATATGTGCAAAGTCCAAGGAAACTCCTGATTTGATGTTTCTCGGTTGATTGCGGCCATTGCTGAATGGAAGCAATTTTCTCTGGATCCACCGCCACTCCTTCATTGCTCACTATATGACCTAGATAGTTGACAAGGTTTTGGAACAGCTGACATTTCTTCAGGTTTAACATAAGCTGGGCAGCTTGGAGTCGTTTGAATACGTCTTCCAAATTCTTCAGATGTTCGTCAAATGTCTTCCCCAGTACTACGATGTCGTCCAAATAGACCAGGTATGTCTTCCAAGACAACCCTCTCAAGACATTTTCCATGAGTCTTTCAAATGTTGCAGGCGCATTACAGAGCCCAAATGGCATGACGTTGAATTGCCATAATCCAGATCCGGTGGTAAAAGCAGTCTTCTCTTTGTCTTGTCTTTTGGGTCCATTTCCACTTGCCAATAACCAGACTTCAGGTCCAAGGTGGAAAACAGTTTGCTGCCGGCCAAAGTGTCTAGCGTATCGTCAATTCGGGGCAGACGATAGCTGTCTTTCTTCGTCACGTTGTTAAGCTGGCGATAATCCACGCAGAATCTCGTAGTTCCATCCTTTTTCTTGACGAGCACTACTGGAGACACCCATGGATTGGTAGATGGTTCTATTACTTTTTCTTCTGCCATCTCTCGAATTATTCTTTCAGCTTCCTCTCTCTTCGCTCGTGGAAGTTTTCGAGCTGATTGTCTAATTGGCTTAGCATTACCAGTATCGATTTTGTATTTGACGGCTGATGTTCTGCCAGTCTTTCCTCCTTTTGGTACGAATAAGTCTCGATACTGCAAGATAAATTCTCTCATTCTCTTTTTTTCAGCTCGATCCAAAGATTGACCAGCTACTGATAACATCTGTTCGAATCTGGCTTTAGAATTGTCAGTGGTCGTTGTCTGACGAACTATAGACGTCACTGGTACGCAGGATCCAATCTTGGTTTCCTTCTTGATGGTAATTGGGTAATCGTTCACGTTTATCAATCGTACAGGGATCTCCTTCGCCGACGTAACCAATCCTTTCCCAATTAGTACTCCTTCGCCAACCTCCTCGTCGTGTTTCCTTGGTTCCATCATAACCGGTGTACCTTCCTCCATGATTCCTTGTAGCTGTGCTACTATCATGGTTTCGCTTCGTGCATGTAGAACGGTATCTTCCTGTACAGCTGCCAACACCGCGCTGCCTTCATATGGATGCAGGAATACCTCCTCGGAACCCACTTTAATGGTTCTGTTTCTAAAGTCTAATTGGAAACCATGTACATTCATTACGTCCATTCCCAGAATCACGTATTCTTCAATGTCAGCTACGATTACCGTATGCGTGAACTTTTCTGCGCCAATTCCCAATTGGATTTGTGTTTCCCGTGAACGTTGGCACTCTCGCCTGTGGCGGTCCGCAGTCGCAGTCTCGTTGGTAGAAGTTTCTTCTTGGGGTTTATTATCTCTGGTCGTATAATGGTTCTAGTTGCCCCAGTGTCAACCAGCAGAGCATATCCCTTGCCATTTACTTCGCCATCCACATATACACTGTCGTTGCGACATCTAAGAGAAACTATCAGTATGAGAGGTTCTTTGGAACAGTCATGGGTGGGTGCTGCCCCCTCGTAGCCGATCCGTTCTAGTTTTCCTGTGTCTGGGGTTCTTGGTTTGCAGGAGTCTTGGGGCGCCACAATTCCAGCATCTGATCTTTCTCGGCTCCTTGTCAATAATACTTTTTATTAAACTGACGAACTGGTCAAATCTGTCTTCGTCACCTTCTTCTTGGATGGTCCTAATTTTGTTATATCCTAAAAGCCTTCGTTGCTGCTTCATATTCAAGAGCAGCTGTCAATGCGTCAAGTAATGTTTTTGGATGGGCTAAACGAAGCGTCCTCTGCATATCGGTGTCACGTAAGCCATCAATAAAGGCCTGGATGCCCAGACATTCCATCATGTTCTCTGGTGCTGACGGATAAGCAAATCGAACGAGTCGGGCAATATCCACTTCATACTCTTGAAGGGCTTCGTCACGTTTTTGCCTTCGGTTCTTTAGCTGGTGCTGGTACAAATGTTCTAGATGTTCGTGACCGTACCGCATGTCCAACCTCTTCTTCAGCTGCTCGAAATCGTCCGTTTATTCCAGAGGTATCGTCTGAAGTACATCTAAGGCATCTCCTCGAAGCGCGATAGTTAAGTTCACTGCTTTCTCCTTGTAGGACCAATTATTCACTCTAGCGGCTGCTTCAAACTTTTTTACATAATTGGTCAACGACATCTTTTTCGTCGAACGTTGGGGCCTTGACTCGGGTAAAACTGCAAATATCATCTGTCTTGGGTTGTGTTCCTGGCTCTATCTGCTTTTCTTCTGCTGAAGTGTCTTGTGTTCTTAAATCGGCCACCTTTGTCTCTAACTCCTTAATTTTCTCTTCCATCTCATTTTCCATCGTTGTCATCTTATTCTCCATGTCTGATTTTAGAGACGAAATTTTATTCTCGACTTCAGCAGCAATGTCATTTTTCAATGATAAGATATCTGCAGAAATATCATTCTTCATAGCAGAAATCTTCTCGTCCATGGCAGAAAAATCGTTCTTTATAGCAGAAATATCGTTTTTCACATTAGTGGAAATCTTTTCTTCCATGGTAGAAATATCGTTTTTCACATTAGTGGAAATCTTTTCTTCCATGGCAGAAATATCGTTCTTCATATTAGCAGAAATTGACGAGATTAAGGTGGAAGCCTCGTCATTAAATAAAAATGATTCTGGATCAAAGCCGTCATTTTCCAGTGCCACTTTAAGTCTTTCTACTAATTCGCTTTTCTTACCGGACGTTTCCAACTCACGATCTTCCAATTCTGCTCTTAATTCCGCCATTTTCAGATCATATAGTCTCTTGGCCATTTTTACGTTGCAATTTATTTATATTATCCCACTTCTGACACCAATGTAATGTTTTTCTTATATATTTAGACAATAAACGGGTGGGATAAATTTTAAACACTCGGTATGGCTACTTACTAATTTATTGAAACATTAACTCACTAACACTTAATTTATATATACTTAACTAATCACTTAATTATCAATTTATATTAACTGTATATTCACTCAAACTAATTTATATAAACACTTTATATTCACTTATTTATTGTTTAACTCACGATGTCAAATTATAAACTAAACTCACTCTTCCTGATCAGTCCCTTATATATTAAAGCCGTTTTTACTAGTAAATTCTGGGCTGCGGCTTACACAGTCACGAATAATTTTTCTAGCCTTTTCTAGATAACTCTGGTCACAAAAACAATGTTTACATAAGATAGTCGTAAACTCGTAAACAGTTTTTTATAACTGCGTATCCGCCATAATTTTCACTTTTATACCTGGCTTAGACAGAGTCGATTTTAGGGACTATACCACTGTGCTGTTTCATAACAATATGTGATAATGATAAATCTGATTTGATAAATCTAGAATCTCGTCTAAAATCAACATTCTATACTTGATAGATTCAATGATACCCAATTAAAAATTGAGTTCAAATCTCATATGGGTGATGATTAATTCCAGACGAAAAAGAACGTACACGTTTTGAGGATACTTTTTATGGCATTACCAGTGAAGCTCAACAAATTCTATTAAAACATAAATCTCCAGCTAATACTAATGCAAACTCTTCATCTCCACAAAACTACAATATTAAACATCCTGACATAAACCCTCCTTCCTCTGATAGTCCAGTCGGATTAGACTGAAAAGGTACTGTTTCAACAAAAAACGTTAAGAGGCATTTTTCCTGCAGAAAGTTCTTGGGCAGGGTACGAGGATATTATATTATAAGAATGTGGCCACGAGTTCGGTCTCAGTCATTGTTTAAATAATGAGAGAAAGTACAAAAATCGGTTTTTTGCATATAACTTTGGAACCGTTGTTGTTACCGAAAATTTACAGGAATATCAACTTATAGGTATTCAAAACACCTACATAATACGCCCGGTTGGATTGAATTTCGTTGATATGTTTAGTTGTAATAAACAAAAAACCGCCAATTTCAGCCATTTTTTGTATGTCACATAATTTAGTTATTTTTGCTTCTAAATAATCGTAGTGCAACTTTTAATGAAGGTCTTTGTGTACTTAATAAGTGGTAAAAATTTTTGCTTGAAATATTAATAACTTTTTGTTCAATTCTATTTCTTGTGTAAAAAGCTGTTTTACAAAAATTTATTTCCCCAGCCTACAGGCGTCGTACAGACTTCTTTAACGTCTCATTTTACTCGTAAAGGGTTGTAGTATAACGTACATTACAGGAAATTTTAATTTTTCAACTGTAAGTTGTTTAAAAATGACGTTAAAAATGAAGTACTTTAAACAATTAATTTTGAGCAACAATTTTTTTTAAATTTTTCTACAAATTTACAGCTCTACGATGCTCTGAAGCGGAGATATTTTTTTTTCGCAAAATCATTGCGGCTTTGTTTATTAATATTATGAGCTCAAATTTACAGGTAGTCTACAGTAAGAGTTGAACTACAGTGTCATACATTTGCGCAAAGATAAATGTCAATATTTCAGTGAAGTTATTGAAAAAGCGGCAGCGTGGAATTGACGCCGCTGCGGAGAAAGTGGGGGGAGGGGCGCGCTGCAGCCGCGCGGCTGAAACTGATCACGCGTCTTATATTTGGAAAAGTAGAAAAATGATGATTTTTTTTTGATTTGAGGTAGCATGAAAAAATAACAATAACTAGCGAACTAGATTTTCAAATTACAAATTATTTGAGTGGGAAGTTTTACATAATGCATACAAGATTGACATTTATCTTTGCGCAAGTGTATGACACTGTAGTTCAACTCTTACTGTAGGCCACCTGTAAATTTGAGCTTATAATACCAATAAACAAAGCCGCAATGATTTTGCGAAAAAAAAATATCCCCACTTCAGAGCATCGTAGAGCAATAAATAATGGCTGTAAATGTGCAGAAAAATCATAGCAATCAACTAATCAATTTGTGTATTCAATTTAAAAAAAATATTGCTCAAAATTAATTGTTTAAAGTACTTCATTTTTAACGTCATTTTTAAACAACTTACAGTTGAAAAATCAAAAATTCCTTTATTGTACGTTATACTACATCCCTTTACGAGTAAAATGAGACGTTAAAGAGAAGTCTGTACGACGCCTATAGGCTGGGGAAATTAGATTTTTGTAAAACAGCTTTTTACACAACAAATAGATCAACAATGTGCCAATGATGTGTTTAACGGCAAAATTTAAATACAAGGGATTCTTTAATAGAGTCTTTTGAAATTTCTGATAGAAACTATCAAATTTCTTACGATTGTTTACTTGAGAAATACGAAAACATTGAACAACTTGTCAATAATCAAATAAAATAACTTTTCAATTTGCCAGCTTCAGTCAGGGAATCATATACCACACTTTCTCAATTACGTGACGAAATCACTAGAATACTTAAATCATTGAAAGCCCTAGGTGAACCTGTCCAACATTGGGACACCCTGTTAGTATATTTGCTCAACAGTAAACTTAATTTCGCAGCTCGTAAAGATTGGGAATTTCAACGTGCAAAACGAACAAGTTTGAAATTGGACGATTTCTTAAAATTATTACGTGAAAGATGTGATATTTTTGAGTCTCTCGAGGAACATAAACACACATTAGGTAAAACGGTAAAACTTTAACTTCTATTTTCACCCCAAAGTGTACATTTTGCGAAAAAGTGCTCATTGGCAGTGCTAGAAAGTAAAAGTATGTATTTTAAAGCAAGTATGGAACAGTCGCAAAAATGTAATACTTATACTTCATTCAATTTATTGAGAGAAATTTATAATCAAAACAATATGTTTGGATTTATGAATCGGTATCGATACATAAAGTAATTAGTGAGTAAATTTAATAATGAACGATGAAATAAAACAATTTGATTTGTTTAAAACTTCATTTATTTGAACTAATGTTCAATTTAAACTGGTTGCCACGTTTCACTAACACAGTAGCTTTCTCAAAACGAATGAAGGTGTAATTTGAAAATGTCTTAATATATACAGTGCATAAATACAGAATTCTATTATACTAATGTTAACAAAAAGTATTGAAAGAAACTACCTGAAAATTCATTACTTATTTGGTCGTTAAGAAGGTTACCTGAATATTTATTTTTGTTTATCTCTAGACCCTCTAATAAATTTGTTGCGCGATCGTTATTTTTTGTTTATTTACAGCATCGGTTGTCAGGACGATAGGTTGTGTTTACTGGTTTCTAAGTCCAACACGTCGGTAAGTGATTTACTTACCGTTCAGATGTCGGTAAGTATATTACTTACAGACGTCTTAGCCCTACATACATTTAAGTGGTCCTAAATAATATAAATAATATATTACTTCATTCATTACACAAAAGGAACAGAAAAAAATAAGAAGATTCATATTTATTAATAAACAGAACCGAACAGAACAATATAAAAAGTAATAAATTAGCATAAAAACAATTTCACAGTAAGGACAGAAAAATCAGAAACATTGTTTGAAATATTAAAATTAAATGTACGATTGGTACATTGGCTAATTTTATTACGCTTGTACCTGCCATGATGGTATCGAGGGTATTCATATTCGTATTACTCAGCGTAACTGAAGGAGAAACTAACGAGGCACCATCGTGTGAAATTTTCTCTCCAAATTCAATTTTATTTTCCAGAGAATCTTCCACTCTGCTACTGTGGAAGATCTCCAACCCCCATGTCTCTTAAGACCTAAGATATCTACACCTTTATTGGCCAACAGTGTCGCTACGCTCAGCCTCCAAACATTGCTGTCGACCGATGAACAACCCTTACCGTTCTTAATAGTTAATATACTATAAACTAAATTTTAAAATTTGGTTCGAAAATGTGTTGGTTTTCTAATAAATGATTTGAATAGTTAGAATCTAATTTCTTTTGTCATAGCTACGTTTGTGTTCCGAAATTCTAGTTTTAAAATTTCTAAAAGTTCTTCCGATATAAATTTTTTCACAGTTGTAATTTCCACACTTTAATTTATAAACTCCTGATTTGTTTAATTTTGAAGATGTAGATTTGTTATTTTTAATGAGTTTGGATAAATTGTAATCAGTTTTAAAGCAAATATTCATGTCTAAAGTTTCTAAAAATGATTTAATTTTTAGGGATGGTGTTCCAAAGTATGTTAAGCTTTTAAATTGTTCATTATTATTTTTATCAGAAGGGAATACTTGTTCTAAAGTCTGTTTTTTTTATCTTCTTATTAATGATATTGTCAATTAAATTTGTATCGTAATTATTATTAACTAGTATTTGTTTTATGATATTTAATTCTTTGTTATAATTATTAGTATTTATTGGGACTGTTAAGAGTCGGTGTATCATACTATTGAAAGCTGCTAGTTTATGACCGAATGGGTGGACCGAACTATTATAAATTGTAATATCTGTATGTGATGAAATATAGAAAAATCATGTTTACTATTTATAATTGAAATTGTAAGGTCTAAAAAGTTTATAGACATATTTTGTTCAAGCTCTACGGTAAATTTGATATTATTGTGAATTTAGTTTATGTAAGTAATGGAGCTGTCTAATTGTCTATTTGTACCGGTGACGCTAGCTAAAATGTCGTCATCAGTAACAGTACATAACGCTGAATCAGTAATAGATGATAAAGGAAAATATAAATTATTTTTACCCAATGCGCAACACCCTGAACTATTTTCATTAATTAAACTCTATAAAAAGGGATACCCAATCAGACCAGCTGTTTCTTATTTTACAGCACCTTCATTCAAAATTTGAAAGATTCTCATATATGGTATTTCTAAATATTGTTCATTCAAACCTCGATTTTCAGTTAAAAACTCAACAGAATAAATTAATAGTATTCAAGATATAATACTACCCCATAACTCTAAATTCATATCGTTCGATGTAACAAATCGATTCCCTAGTATACCTCCTGAAGAAACTATAAGTCTTGTTGATAACTTGCTCACATACAATAATGTTAATCCTATAATTCACTCTGATATCATTACTTTATTAAAAGTTTGTTTGAATCAAAATTATTTTCATTTCAATGGAGAGGTTTATGCCAGTAAAGAGGGTTTAATTATGGGCAACCCCCTCAGGCCCCTACTAGCTGAAATTTTCAAGGATAATATAGAAAAAAGAGTTCATAAACACCCTCTCAGTGAAAACTTTATTCACTGGCACCGATATGTGGACGACATTTTAGCTAGCTTCACCGGTAAAAATAGACAATTGGACAGCTTCATTACTTACATAAACTCAATTCACATTAATATCAATTTTGCCGTAGAGCTTGAAAAAAAATGCCTATAAACTTCTTATACCTTACAATTTCAAATATAAATAATAAACATGATTTTTCTATATTTCATAAACCATAATATACAGATATTACAATTCATAGTAATTCGGTCCACCCATTCAATCATAAACTAGCAGCTTTCAATAGTATGATACACAGACTCTTAACCGTCATATTAAATACTAATAATTATAACAAAGAATCAAATATCATATATAAGAAGATAAAAAAACAGACTTTAGAACAAGTATTCCCTTCTGATAAAAATAATAATAATCAATTTAATAGCTTAACATACTTTGGAACACCGTCCTTAAAAATTAAACCGTTATAAAATTTCTATCGGTAGAACTTTAAGAAATTTTAAAACTAGAATTTTGGAACACAAACGTAGCTATGACAACAAAAAAATAAATTCTAACCATTCAAATCATTTATTAGAAAACCAACACATTTTTTACCCTAATTTTGAAATTTTACATGTAGTCGGTAAATCCTTTAGTATAAATGTATTAGAGGCTCTAGAGATAAACAAAAATAAATATTCAGGTAACCTTCTTAACCACCAAATAGATATCAATCACTCCTTTATTAAACCTTTTTACCTAGAAGATAACTAAGGAATGTTTGTAGTGAATGAATTTCCAGGTAATTTTTTTCAATACCTTCTGTCAACATTAGTATAATAGAATTCTGTGTTTATGCACTGTATATATTGTGACATTTTCAAATTACACCTTCATTCGTTGTGAGAAAGCTACTGTTTTAGTGAAACGCGTCAACCGGTTTAAATTGAACATTAGTTCAAATAAATGAAGTTTTAAACAAATTAAATTATTTTATTTCATCGTTCAGTATGGATCTTCATAAAGTAAAAGCCTCATCTATTCAATTTCAATAATCACAAATAGTGAATCTAAGATTAAAGCGCAAAAGAATACCTACTATTCTTTTGTTTTGAGATACGTAGTTAAACTATTTACAAAGATTGAATAATAACAAATATTATGTGTGGCAGTGATTAATTATTAGTGAGTAGCTTTAAATATAACAAACATTGCCCAAAGTTTGGTAGGACAACGTCTGCCGGGTTCAGCTAGTATAATATAAAATATCATTCCTAACAAAAAGAAGAGTCAATATCAATAATGCGTCTCAGTGTAGGCAAGTTCTAATGACTCCTGTAAGTCGAAAACACTATTTTTCGGAAACTGCTCATGAAAAGAATACGTCAGGCTACTAATTAAAAGAGAATTAAACGCCCATCAAAATGATGTGCCACTTGACCCCATTCTCATTTATGATTCAAGGATAGCATCTACCTCTCTTAGGGGATTGAACCACGAGAGCTACAAATATCCGTTTAAAATATCCCCCTTGAAACTAATTTTATCTCTGTTTTCAATTTCTCATATTATTTACTGGAAGGAAGATATTTCAAATTGACACCCCGTATTATATTCGCTTATGAAATATCAAGATCTATTTTAGTCCTTCTATCAGTAATAAAGAAAATCGGATAATAAATGATCTCTAACCCTACGACTCTCATTAGATATCTACAACAACGTGTTGCGTGATTTTTTTGTCTCCAAACACATTTTGTTAGTTATAAAGATAAAGAAAATCTATTTCAGCTGAAACAAATTAGATACCAGATAGAGGATTAGTGCCCCTCCCGACCGAATCCCAATTTTGTGACTTTACGACACAATAGGCCCATTAAAACGCTTAAGAGGCTTGCGTTATAACAAACACATTAGATAAGGCGACGACTACACATTATTTCGGCACAAAGAGACATTATGTATTTTTTTACGATCCTTGGTCGTCTGGAGTTGGTATTATTACGTATACTTCTACTCTCATGAATATCTTAAAAGGTTGAGACCTCTCGAAAGCGCCTATACCGTTCTGAAAGAGGAAACGAGTGATATGTACGACGATGTCGATAAATTGAATAAAATTGTTTGTGCGTGAGTGTGCCTCTTATTCTTCGTAGATCTACACCAACAGTAGCACGTTTCACACGTTTCGATAAGTTATAATCTTAAAAGGGCGGAGATAAACTAAATCTATGCTGAATTTTTAGCCTTATATTGAAAATATGAGCATGATAGATAGGTGAAACTGGATTATTATTGTAATGTTTTTCTTATTTATTTAAAACAGTTTATCCTGACGGGAGATATAAATTCATACACACAGTAGGTTCACTTACTTAATTTATTTATTCACTACACTCTTCACTAATTTATATTATATACACAGTATATTCACTTACATTAATTTATATAAACACTTCACTACTTAGACTACTTACTTGTTCGCTGTTTATATCACGAGATAACTTTAAAAACTGACTTTCCCCGCTAGTCGGTCCGTTATATATTAGTTCCCTTTTCACTAGATAATTCTAGATTGCAGCTTACACAAAAACAATCGGCACCCTGGAATTTTCTTGAGAAGACTGGTCACAAAAATCGTAAACAGTTCTAAGAAATCCCTGCCTATCCGCCAAAATTTTAACTTTTATACATGGCTTAGACAGAGTCGGATTCAGGGACTACACTAGTGTGCTATTTCGTAACAATATTCTATGTGTTTTGTCCAACTTATCACAGCAATAATAAGACGTTATTTGTCCACTTTATAGTTTATTTTTCCCCACCAGGTACAATTTTCCAGATAAATTCTTGATTTGGATGCTAAAAAAGTTAGTATATAAGACTAAAACTTTTAGCATAGCATCAGTTCAAATTATCTTGTTTCCCAGTGTAGTCGAAGTTTCCATCAACTTTTCCATACCTATAATCCTTCCACGACACCAAAGATGATGATCGATGCTTTATTATTTTCAGGACGGGAATGCACACGGTCCTCTGACAGGTAACAATAGCGACGTTGAAGTGGGAGAAGTAACCCTCGCTGATATGAGTCCCGATGATATAAGAGCTGAATTGAAAAGGCTCTATCTTCAATTAGAGATTTTCAAGAGCAAAACTTTATGCAGGGATAATCCTCACATATCGAAGAGGCGTGGAGGAAGGAAAGCGCAACATCGAAGATTTAGCCTACAGGTAAATATTTGTGATCTAGAAAAAAGGAGATATCTTTTGAGAAACTGATTCTGACTGTAGAGTTTGTCTTATATGTCGTTTAATATTTTTTAAGGTGGTAAAAATACGTAAATTTGGGAACAACTGATATACAGGGTGATTCATTACTAATAGGAAATAACTTGACGCTAGAATCGTGACTTATGAATATTGTATCCAAAGTACCTAAATAAAATGTAGCTGCTTATTGAGTTATAAGGCGTTTTATTCAAAAATTTAAAACGCTCAGTACTTTAAACTTATTTTACGTATCCATTTCATAAGTGGCAGGAAGTGTAGAGAATATACACCCTACTAAATTATGTTACAAACGTTTCTGGTCACTTCCAAAGGCCTACGGCAAGGGGTAGTGACTGGTTAATCGTTCCCAAATTCTAGAATAGAAATTTTAGCTAATTTTTTTGTTTTTCACATACTTTTTACATCAATAATGTCAAAGTCAATTTTTCTCGAGATATTTTGATTGTAATAACTCTTTCGATGTTTTGGGCCAGTGGATTGCATTTAAAACGCAAATGAAACTTTAATCCGTATTAACAATATATATATATATATATATATATATATATATATATATATATATATATATATATGTTTTTTTTTATTAAAATTAACGTGTCTCGGCATCTAGCGGCCACTGACACGGGATCTGTCATACATTTAGTTACAAATAAAAATCAAATTAAATTAAACAATTGGCAGTCTTTGAGGAAGTGAATCACAGCACTAAACTGGTTAGGTTGTCCGAGAATGTTTTTGAGACTTCCACTGAGCTTGTGTTTGCGACGAGTTGGGCTGTAGTGTTTGCAATCTGTAAGTATATGCTCTATTGTAAGTCTTACATTATCACAGGATTCACAGATAGGGGGATTCTCTGTAGACATCAGGTAACCATAGGTTATCCGTGAGTGACCTATTCTGAGTCTTCTTATAACACTTTTGTCTTTTCTTGTCATGGGAGGCATCTTCTGGGCGGTAACTGTTGGTTGTATTGTACGGAGTTTTGTGTTACATGTATTCCAATGTGTTTGCCATGTTTGAGTCATAATATGTCGAGCTGCTGATTTTAAATCTTGATGAAGTTTAATTTTCTCTACTGGCAAGTCGGCTGAACAAGTTTGTTTCGCTGCTTGGTCTGCACGTTCGTTGCCTGTGATTCCTACATGAGAAGGGATCCAGATGATATTCACAACGATACCTCTAGTGTGATGGTCGTGGCAGGTGTCGAGGATATCATGGACTAAGGGATGTTGTGAACGGTTGTGTTTGATGGAGTATAATGATGAAAGGGAGTCTGTACATTTGGCAAGTTTGCTGTTATCCTGTGTTGGAGTCCTCAAGGCTTGTAGTATTCCATATAGTTCGGCTGTATGTATGCTATATACGTCAGGAAGTTTGTATGTTGCTATTGTCTACTGTAGTAACAGCACATCCGATACCATTGACTTCTTTGGAGGCATCAGTGTGAAACATTTTGTCGAACTGCTGGTTATTTATCAGCTCACTGAATATTTGTCTAAGGACTATCTTAGGCGTTTCGTACTTGTTGTAGTTGTTTAGGCTTGTATTCAGTAGTGGCGGTTTTTTGGTCCATGGAGGAGTATTCGAAAGTTTTATGGGAGTTGTATCTCTAAGATTAATGTTCCTAGAAATAGGGTATAGCATTTGTGGAGATGAGAGCGATGTTTTGGGTTTGTTTTCAGGAGCTGGTTTTATAGAATCAAATAACTTAAACACTGGGTTTTGTGGGTAGGCGGATATTCTGGAAAAATTGGATAATAGTTGGCATTCTCGTCGTATAAAAAGAGGTGGTCCAGAAGATTCAATGTAGATGCTTTCGGTAGGACTGGATCTAAAAGCGCCTAGACATATTCGTGATGCTGAGGTTTGGATAGTGTCAAGAGATTTGAGATACGATTTGCAGGCGCTCATGTAGAGGATACTTCCATAATCTAGTTTGGAGCGGACCAGTGATCTGTAAATCCTTATTAGTATTTCCTCTTCTGCCCCCCATTGGTGATGTGCTAATGATTTTAAGATGTTAATCCTATTCAGACAATTGGCTTTAGTTTCTTGGATATGTTGCCTCCATGTGATCTTTTTGTCAAATGTTACTCCTAGGAATTTATGTTGAACAACCACTTGTAGCAAGTCGCCATTGAATTTTAGTTGTGGAGGAAAAGGATTTAGTCTTTTGCTGAACTGGATTACTTTGGATTTGTTTGTTGAAAAGTAAGAAACAGATTTGAGAGACCAATTGTGGATGTTATCTAGAGCCTTCTGAAGTAAAGTACAAGTACTAGTAGTGACTTCGTCGGCATATAGTACATATTTGACAGGTGGATTTATAGGGGAGCAGATATCGTTGATACTCATCAGAAATAGAGTGGAGCTAAGAACCGAGCCTTGTGGTACTCCATTTTCTGGCGCGTACGAAGTAGACTTTTGCCCATTTGTAACGACTTTGAACGATCTGTCGGTTAAGAAGTTTTGTAGAAAAGAGAGAATATTTCCAGTTAAATTAAAGTCTGTGAATTTCTTAAAAATGGAAGTTTTACGGATTGTGTCGAAGGCGCTGTCAATATCTGGACTCACGGCGATTATATCTTTTTTGCTTTCAATGGCTTGTGAGATGTCTGTGTGTAGAGTAACCAGATTATCCAATGTGCATCTGTTTGATCTAAAACCTGCCTGCGCTGTAGATAGTAGGTTGTGCGATTGTAGGTACCAGTGTTAACCAATTTCTCGAGAATTTTACACAATGTACAGGTAAGAGAGATTGACCTAAATGAGCTTGGAAAATTAGTATTGGAGTCGTTCTTTTTGATTGGTATAATAATTGATTCTTTCCATTGAGCCGGAAATTGTTGACTGCACCATATTTTGTTGTAAAGTTCGAGCAATTTGGTTTTTGTTGCTGGATGTAGGTGTTTTAGAAAGATCATAGGGATATCGTTCGGTCCTGCAGCTGTGTTCTTCAGTGAAGGTAGGACTGAATTTAATTCAGAAAGGGTGGAAAGAAAATTGAGTGGGTGACAGTTGTGAGAGATTTGTTAAGGATGTGAGTTATTTGGTGAGTTTGGAGGTTCGGGGTTGGATTTGGTTTTATTTAGAAAGTGTTGGGCAACGATATTAGCAATTTGTTGGTCATTGGTAATGACTTCACCCTCATGGGTTAAGCCAGGTATTTTTAAACTAGTGTTATTCCCTTTTATCTGTCTTATTCCCTTTTATCTGTCTTATCTTGGTCCAGATTTGAGATGGAGAGGTTTTAGAGGTTATAGTGCTTGTGTATTTATTCCACGACTCTCGTTTACTTTGTTTAAGAACCCTTTTGGATTTCGCTCTCATTCTTTTGAGGATTATCAAGTCTGAATCATTTCTGGTTCTTCGGTATTTATTAAGCGCCTTTTTGCACTCCTTTACTGCATTGTTACAGGATTCATTCCACCAGGGAACGGTTCGTTTTGGAGGGTTGACGGAGTACTTTCCTATACATTTATTGGCTGCAGAAATTATGGAGTTAGTCAATTGGTCAACAGCTTCGTCTACATCATTAGAATAATTGGTATTGTCTGTATTTTCCTTCAGCGTTTGGCTGTGAAGTTCCCAGTCTGCTTTTGCGATTTTCTACTTTCCTTTAATGTTAACTTGCTTTGGTTCGTTGTCTGAAATTAGGATAGGAAAATGATTGCAATCGTAGAGGCTATCAAGGGTTTGCCACGTTAGTAAGGGTGCTGTTCCTGGATCTGACATGCTGAGGTCTATTGAGGAAAAGGATCCGGATAGTACATGAAAATATGTGCTGCTGCCAGTATTTACTAGATCAATGTTACTATTGTTAATTACGGTTTCAATCATTTTACCACGGGCAAACGTACGTTCTAAACCTCACATTGTGTTGTGAGCATTAAAGTCGCCTACTAAGATAAATGGTATAGGTAATTGACTTATGAGATCCATTATATCTGTATCTCTTACAATGTAGTTTGGAGGGACATATACACTACAAATAGCAATTTTATTAGGGCACCATGCGCTGATGGCAACTGCTTCTAAGTTTGTATTTAAATTTAATTTTTGGTGAAATATATCATTAGAGACAAAGACTGAGGATCCACCACTAGCACGTAGATGAGTAGTTCTTATAAAATTATAACTAACGTAAATTTTTAAGTGAGGGTTGTGAGACTTGGTAAAATTCGTTTCCTGTAAACAAAGAAAATTTGGCGAGTAATCAGTTGAAAGCTGTTGTAATCGTTCCAAACGAGGGTAAAAACCGTCGCAGTTCCACTATATCAAGGAGAGGGGCATGATAATAAGAAATTTAGTATGACGATTCATGCGACTGCTGTGAGCCTTCGGAACTATATTCTTCATCACTTGGTTCATTAGACATATCCAACCTCTCAGTTTCTTCAGTGTCAGATTTAAGCTTTTTTTTTAACCTGTTCGTTATACGGGTAGGTAATTATGTTCTTTATGGACCTATTTGTGAGATCCGGGTAAATTAGGTGAAGGTTTGAGACTAGACCGATGATGTTCTCTGTGTGTTTTAGGGCTTCCGAGTACGGATCAGAATTACCAAAAGTATTTTCTAAGAAGTCATATAGGTTTTCGATGGGAAGTATGAAGGCATCTGGCGTTTTCTGGTAGGTTTTTGCTATACAATCTTTTATGGACGTAGAGAGGTTTGATTCCGTAGATACACTCACTTTGCGCTTCTTCTTTACTGCTTTATAAACTGCTGTGGAGAATGGAGGGGGAGGCATATCGTCCGTGTTAACTTCTGCTTCTGCAGGTACACTTGAGTTTTCACTGGGTGATGAAAGCTGGGAATATCCGCGTTTTTGGACTGGAGGCAGAGCGGCAGCAGGCTGGTTTTCTTGTGGGGTTATCGGGTCTTCGTTTGAACTCACTTCGTTGCTTTCTATTGTGTTTACAGAGTCTGTTTTTGAGGATACCTGTTCAGTTTGTTCAGTCAGAGTGGATTGGGACATTATATTGTTGGTTGGGGGATTTGGGCAATTTGTAGCGATGTGTCCGGGTTGCTTGCAAATGAAGCACTCCATTTTGTCCGTAGATAGAAAGATTCTGTTTTCGTTGCCGTTAAAAGGGATGATTAATGAGGTCTGCAATTCGAAGTCGTCTGATGGGGAAAGAACGTAGGCTTGTCGTCTAAAACTTTATATATGAGAATATTCGTCGCCTGGGATACCAGCTCGCAGAAACGAGACAGGGGAGGTTAATTGTAAACCAAGGCTTTTTATTGCATTTTCAGCAAGATCATGGGGTATGTAAGGAGATATGTTCGAGATGATTATCCTTTTTGTCGGAGATACGAGTCTGCGGATGTTTATGACATTATTGTTGATGGTTACGGATGGATGGGATTTTAACAGATCGTCTACAAGATTAGAATTGGTTAGATATATGCAAATTCTGTTATTCGAGATTCTCGAAGCAAAAGAAATATGTTTGGGGCCTACAATATCGCCTATTGCCTTAACATAGTCGAATAATTTTAGGTTGTCTTCGGCGTGCATCACTATGGCTTGATCCTTTTTTGGGAAAGATGGTTTAGGTGCTGACTTAACGGCTGATACATAACTGTTGCTAGTCGTTGGGTTGTTGATATTTAAATTGTGCGACATTTTGGTTTCTGTGGGTTGAGGAAAAACTGTTTGATTTATTCTTGCCCTTGTACTCAAAAGCAAATTGTTAGGATGGCTTAGTTAATTTCAACTTTATGGTTTCATTTTAGTGTTCAGCAATATATCCATAATGAAATGTTGCCTACGCCTCTGGTAATGAGGAGCAGGCAAAAACTGAATTTATCGAAACTCGGTTGATAAGTTGGCGGTTATCAGTTCATTTAACGAAAAGAAACGAAAAAATGTAAACAATCAATCAGCGCAATGACAAAAACTCGATTGAAGATACTTAAAAATGTTCAATACATACGTCGGTTTTTGTAACACTGATTAACTATCAATTTAATTTGGTAGATCACTCAGTACTAGAAATAACTGAAGAGCAAAAATTCAAACGATGTTGACTCGTTTAAGCACACGCATCGACTCCTATATATGTTTTAATTTATTGACAAAAATGAAATAGATCTGCTTTAGAATTACTTCCAAATTATTTAAAAATATTTCAAAACAAATAGTCAATATTTTTTGTCGATTAGGAGAAACTGGACAAATTAAGCGGAACAGTGGTACGGGACGACCAAAAATAACTGTGGATCAGGTGGATGATATTTTAGTGCGAGTTGCTAATAATCCGGAACTAAGCACTCGGCGTTCAGCAGCAATGACTGGAGTAAGCCAATCTTTAGTTTTGCGAATTTTAAAAAAGCAAAATTTACGACCTTACAATTTTACAACGGTACAAAATTGATTGCCTAGAGATTTTCCGGTGAGAATGAATTTTGCTCAGTGGATGATAAATAAAAAAATTAATATACTCATTTTATTAACAAAATTGTTTTTACTGACGACCCACATTTACACGTAGAGGAGTTTTTAACTGGAAAATCAGCCACAATTGGGATATTGCAAATCCCCATGTATTCCGCGAATCCCATATTCAGTAAAAATTTAAGATAAATGTATGGTACGGTATCTTTGGAGATACATAATTTGTTGGGTGCATATGAATTACCAGCAAATTTGAATGATAACTCATATTTACAATGTTTACAAACAACTCTTTTCGATCATCTCGAGGAATTTCCACTTAATCGAAGGGGATCTATGTGGTTCATGCAGGATGGAGAACAATCTCATTATTGGATAATAGTGAGGAATTATCTCGATAACCAATTTCCTCCTCATTGGATGGGCATAGGTACTGCATTTCCGTGTCCGCCTAGAACTCTCTAAATTAGAAATTAATTTAACGGCACGTAAGTTGTATCAGTAAACACGACTAGATATAAATAAAGGAATTCCATTAATATATAAAAGAAATTAGCTATTTTCTTCTTAAACATTATATATATATATATATATATATATATATATATAAATTTATTAAGTTATCGACCGTTACTTAATTATAGAATATTTCATAAATTTCGGGTATAGCGGTCTGTAGGCAATTAAAACTGCAATTTTTACAATATTCTCAATATTTCGCCATTGTTTAACAGCTTCTTCAGGAGAAATTCTACAATAATTAGTAATGTACATTTTAAAACCCATTAAAATTAACAATAAATAAAAACTTACAGAGAGCAACAGTTGTTTTGCCGATACGGGCACTAGCATCACATTACACACATTAAAAATAGATTAATATAAAATGTTTCTATTCTGCTGTTTTTTATATATTATAGTAAAAAGTGATAAGAATTTGAAAGTTGTTAATATACAGAGTGACATGTTAAAAATAATTAAAAAGATTACAATAAATATTGCTCAAATTGTTAGTATCAAGTTTGTAATTTAGGTTGTTTTCATGTTTCTTGATATAATACATTTCAAGGAATAATCTAGATCTGTAGTTGTTGTTTTTTTCCAATAAAGTTATGTTATCATAATCAAAATTATGACCTGTCTTTAAGTGGTGTTCTACTGCGGCACAAGTATTTTTGTGTAGTCTGCAGTCACTTTTATGTTGAGTGATTCTTTGTTTTAACCATTGGGACGTTTGGCCTATGTAACACCCTTGACAATCTCTGCATGGCAGTTTATAAATTACATTGGTATTGTACAATAGTGGTGTTTTGTCCTTAAGCTTTGTAAATAAGTTAGAATTTTTTTGTTGGTTATATTTTGAAATTTTTATGTTATTAAATTGTTTGAAAATCGCTATTATTTTGTTAGACAACTGCGGTATAAATGACAACTTTTTATATAAAACCTGCCTGAGTCTGTAGGTTTTTGGAACCAATCTAATATTATTTTGTTATCAGTGTCTCTGACTACTCTGGTATTCAAAAAAGGTAACGAGCGATCGTCTTCTATTTCAATGGTGAACTGAATATGCTCATCAAAAGAATTGGTCCCATTTAATATTGTTTCGGTATGCTCCTTAGGTATGGCACAAATTATGTCATCTACATATTTATATAAAAATGCAATTTCGAAAGGTAATGTAGGAATAACCTGATCTAATAAGAAATCCAACACAATTGTTGCTAATATTGGACTTATAGGAGAACCCATTGGTGTCCCAAATATTTGACGATAAAATTCGTTGTTAAAACTAAAATAACTATTGTCAAAGACAAATGTCACAACCGCCAAAAAATTATCCTCGACAACGTGGTAAACTCTCCAACAATGTTCCATTTATTTTCTACAATATCTACTACCAGTTCCAAGGGAATGTTTGTAAATAGAGATACCGCATCTAAAGAGATTAATATATAATTTTCCGGAAGGAGCCTATTTCTGATATCTGTTACAAATGTAACTATAATATTAAGGATACGTTTACATTTGTAACAGATATCAGAAATAGGCTCCTTCCGAAAAATTATATATTAATCTCTTTAGATGCGGTATCTCTATTTACAAACATTCCTTTGGAACTGGTAGTAGATATTGTAGAAAATAAATGGAACATTGTTGGAGAATTTACTACGTTGTCGAGGGATAATTTTTTGGCGGTTGTGAGATTTGTCTTTGACAATAGTTATTTTAGTTTCAACAACGAATTTTATCGTCAAATATTTGGGACACCAATGGGTTCTCCTATAAGTCCAATATTAGCAAAAATTGTGTTAGGTTTCTTATTAGATCAGGTTATTCCAACATTACCTTTCGAAATTGCATTTTTATATAAATATGTAGATGACATAATTTGTGCCATACCTAAGGAGCATACCGAAACTATATTAAATGGGATTAATTATTTTAATGAGCATATTCAGTTCACCATTGAAATAGAAGACGATCGCTCGTTACCTTTTTTGGATACCAGAGTAGTCAGAGACACTGATAACAAAATAATATTAGATTGGTTCCAAAAACCTACAGACTCAGGCAGGTTTATAAATTATTTTTCAAGTCACCCCAAATCACAAATTTACAACACCGTAATAGCAATGGAAAACAGGGTAGTACATATCAGTGATAAAAAATGGTTAGCATCGAACCTCCACAAACTATTTGTGATATTTGATAATAATGGTTATCTAAGGAACGTGCTAAAAAAGCTGCTATACAACACCGAAATGTATGATGGAGCCATTGATCCTCCGGAACCACAACAAATTTTATATAAAAAGTTGTCATTCATACCGCAGTTGTCTAACAAAATAATAGCGATTCTCAAACAATTTAATAACATAAAAATTTCAAAATATAACCAACAAAAAAATTCTAACTTATTTACGAAGCTTAAGGGCAAAACACCACTATTGTACAATACCAATGTAATTTATAAACTGCCATGCAGAGATTGTCAAGGGTGTTACATAGGCCAAACCTCCCAATGGTTAAAACAAAGAATCACTCAACATAAAAGTGACTGCAGACTACACAAAAATACTTGTACCACAGTAGAACACCACTTAAAGACAGGTCATAATTTTGATTATGATAATATAACTTTATTGGAAAAAAACAACAACTACAGATCTAGATTATTCCTTGAAATGTATTATATCAAGAAACATGAAAACAACCTAAACTACAAACTTGATACTAACAATTTGAGCAATATTTATTGTGATCTTTTTAATTATTTTTAACATGTCACTCTGTATATTAACAACTTTTAAATTCTTATCACTTTTTACTATAATATATAAAAAACAGCAGAATAGAAACATTTTATATTAATCTATTTTCAATGTGTGTAATGTGATGCTAGTGCCCGTATCGGCAAAACAACTGTTGCTCTCTGTAAGTTTTTATTTATTGTTAATTTTAATGGGTTTTAAAATTTACATTACTAATTATTGTAGAATTTCTCCTGATGAAGCTGTTAAACAATGGCGAAATATTGAGAATATTAGAAAAATTGCAGTTTTAATTGCCTACAGACCGCTATACCCGAAATTTATGATATATTCTATATATATATATATATATATATATATATATATATATATATATATATATATATATATATATATAGCATGACGAAAATAACATAACGATGGTAAATATGATAAGAAATAATAATTCAAAAAATTGAAGTCATACCTTTATAAACATATGTCCCAAGGTCATTGCACCATGCACCATATGATCGCATTCTGAACATTGATACAGGACTTTGATTTTTTTATATATAACACAATTAAAGAACATAACATAAACCATAGGATGGAACACGTATTTATTTACCGTACGGGACACGACAAAATCTAATGACAGATACATATTGGATTGAAAAAATTGTACAACTGGATGTGACGTAAATAATGAAATTTATTGCCAAATTCATGGTAAGTAAAAACCGTGAAATGTAATAACTACATATTTAAAACAATTAAGAGATTATTAAGGATAAGTAGATGATGAGATATTAAAATTAAAAATAAACAATTACATATATGGCATTTCATTGATTAGGTTATAGAATTTATGTGAATCAAGATTATAATAACACCTCTAAACAGATGAAAATTAATAAAAGAAAGGGTATTATCGCAGTATAAAAGGACGAATTATGGAAATTTGGGATAAGAATAAACTAAGTGCAGTGTAAAAAGTATCCTCCAAGACATTATATTAAGAACTATTTTCCAATTTTGAACAAATTATATGTAGACAGTCAATTATTGTCAGAAAATTATCAGCAAGTGGTCTATGAACTTCCTGTTTGGAAAAAGCTTGTTGATTCTGAAACAAAAAGAAATCGGGCGTCGGTTTTTGGAGAGTGAATAGCTTGTTGCTGGAGTCGGTGAAAGTTTTAGCCAAAATTATAGTAAAGTTTGTCATTTGAATAAAATCTATTTAATAAATCGATAAAGATAAGTGTTGAGTCAGTGTGAACGAGTTTTCCACGCCAGGAAAAGAATATTTCTTGTAAGAAGAAAGATAATGAAAATTTGTAGGAGCACCACAGCAGCACCGTCAGTGCGGACATCTTGGAATTAGGACAAAAAAGGTTAGTGATTCCATTTCTTTGGGTCCTCGTCAGGAACTATGGCAGCAAATTGCAAATTCGGCTAATATTGCTGCCAGTCAGCTCAACCTATTTTTTAAAGCAACCGGATCATTCAGCCAAAGAAATATTAGGCTTATTGAGTTCACATAAAATATTTGTTATAGAAGATGTTTACTGTTTGTTTCTGATATTTTCGTGTTATTAAAATTGTAGTTACTTTTATTTAGATTACATTTTCAAAACCACAATTGGTTTTTAATTCATCCGTTCACTTATTAGTTATGTTCTTTATTGTTATTACGGATTAAAGTTACATTTGCGTATTAAATGCAATTTCCTTGGCCTAAAACATCGACGTAGTTATAACACATCAAAATTTAAAAAATTGTGCAGCTTCATGTTTAACTTAAAATATCTCGAGAAATATTGACTTTATCGGTAAGAGTACGTTATTTACGTAAAAAATATAGCCAGTTATAAAATTGTGCTAAAATTTTTATTCCGCCAGTGGCGTAGAATTTGGGAACGATTACCAAGTCACTTGCCTCTGGCGTACGCCTCTGGTAGTAGCCAGAAACGTTTGTTTAATATAATTTACTAGGGTGTACAGTGCCTACACTTTCTATCAAATATAAAATGGATACGCTTGAAAGGTTTGAAGTACAGAGAACAAATCGTTTTTACATTTTTAAACATAACTTCCAGTCACTTAGTAAGCAGCTACATTTTATTTAGGTGTTTCGGATTAAACCTTCCGAATTTGAAATCAGGATTCTACTGACAACTTATTTTCAATTAATAATTAATCTCTCTGGATAAAGTTTCATTCCTTCTAAATCGTTGGTGTAGGTTACATAATTAGCAATTAAGAAGAGTGGAAATGTCATACACCGAAAGGTGAAAATGTTGATTTTGAGAACCCACTGAAGATACATTGAAACCATTTAAATGAAAGATCGTTTGTTGGAATGGTTTTCAAAAGGTAGATTGTTTAGAATTTTGCATTCATATATAGTAGAAACGGTGAAGCTTTCCCATCACGTGACTTAGTTGACGATATTATTCAGCACATACTATGTAGGTACTGTCTTCTAATAACAGAAAAAGAGCGAATCGTATGGTTTCGATTGAGATGCATATGGTTGATGTCATATCAGTCACGTGATGGAAAAGACTCAGCGTTTCTACTGTAGTATCATTCATTTTTTCGTTTCATGCAGAAAAAAGGAAGCCGAGAGAAGGTAAGTTGTTCTTACGGTTTTTCCGAGAAAATTAGCGTGATTTTGCCTTTCTCAAATATTCATACAGGATGTAACAATTGGTATGTGATTTTTTTCATAAATTTTTTGCTACACTATGTAGAATTCTACTCTTACGCCAGCAATTAATAAATCTTTTGTTAGTCAAGTCTTATCTTCTATTAACATTCTCTTTTCTAATTTACATTCTCTATTTTGTATCATAACATGTTCCTATTGGTTTTATTTACATTCGAAAAATTGAAGTGAGTAGCCTGATACGATAAAAAAACGGTTAACACTCTGTAAATGTCAAAAAGTATTGTGTTGTGTTTGCGAATTGTGTTTTCTTCTTCGATATTTTTGTCCATATGGAATGTGAAATAAGAAATCTTACTCGCGAAGAATGTGAACAAACACTAATATCTATTGTTTGAAGATGGTTGGAGTTATCGAAGAATTGGTCAGAGATTTAATGTGGCTCTCATAAATGTTTCGCAGATGATATCAAGATACAGAGAGAATGGAAATCATATTCGCAGACCAGGACAAGGACTAAAAAAAACAATTAATGATCGATATATGAAGCTTTCGGTTTCACGACAATGGTTTGTAACAGAGCAAGTCCACAAATTCAGCTACGAGAAGTAAGTGGATTAAAAATGAGTGGAGAAACGATATGTCAGTGACATAGAGCGTGTAATAGACTTAGGGTTGCCGCTCGAGGTCCTGCTCGAAATAGAGAGCACCGTAGGTCTAGTCTGAATTTTGCCAGAGAATGGGGACGTGTCTTATTTACAGACGACTAGATATTCTGTCTTTTCAATGATGATAGATGATGATGATATACAGACGTCCGAATGAAAGATATGCTCCATGTAATTTCTCCAATACAACATTATTCGGAAGCGGATCTGTGATGGTTTGTGCAGGTATTTTATTGACCGGTTGTACGGAACTTGTTATCCTAAATAATGGAGGCCTTACAGCTTAAAGGTATATATTGGAGATTTTAGAGAACTACGTATTTCCATATGCGCCGTATGTAGGACAAATATTTGAGTGAATGTACGATAATGCCAGACCCCGTGTTGCTCAAGGTGTACAACATTATCTCGAGGAAGTCGGAATTAATAGCATGGTATGGCCAGCTAGAAGACCAGATTCAAATCCGATTGAAAACATCTGGGATAATGTTGATTGAAAATTATAAGAGGTACGTAATCAATTAAATAACTGCAAACGAAACTAATTCTACATCAGTGCAATCAAAACAAAAGAACAATTCCAACTTCAAAATATGAACTGGTTGATCGGCAGACGTACGCAGTTAACAATGGAAAACAAGATACTTATGTACAAAATCATCCTAAAACCAATGTGGCATAGGGCAATGGGGTTGCAGTAAGCCATCGAACACTAAGATACTGCAAACTTTTCAATCTTAAATACTTCGTATAATACCTAACGCTCCATGGTTTATAAGCAACGACACATTACATACTGATCTCGGTATTCCAGCCATCAATGAAGTTATTCAGACATCAGCCATAAGAAACCAATACCGCAACTAAAGGCACCAAAATCCACCAATATCCGACCTGTACACTGATCCAATGGAACAGAGAAGATTGAAAAGACGCTGGCCAGAGGACTTCATAGAGTGATCTACGGAGTCCCATCAGTGGATGGTGCCCGCCTCAAGTCATTTAGCAAGAAACCATATCATTTACTTATTACTGTATATTTATTGAGTAGATTGTAAATTTACAATTAACCTAAAAAATATTTGCATAAACAAAAAGCACGCCACCTCTATTTCCCACGCATATAACACTGAATATGAAAAAGAATCCTCAGCAATAGCAGAAAAAACATTCGACAAAGATGTTTTATGTTTTTAGGTTTTTAGTTATATAATGAATTACATTCAGAATTAAAGACCTACCCACGTATTCAATGAAACATTCCTAGGTGCAGCATTTGCAATTTGTTGTCCTATTTCATTTTGGAGAAGATTTAAATATTCTTGGCCAATTAAGTTATCACTTGAAAATAATAATTTTTAAATATCGTGCTACGCGTCTAATGGTGTTCCTATAATTCACGACAAAAGCTGGTAGATTGGACAGGTCAATCTCCATTAATGTTGTTGAATTTCTTCGTCGGTGTTCCGATTTTAGGCACAACCTTGTTACCAATTATCTAATAAATTGATGTATCCTGTGATGCGGTATATCAGTCTGACCATTGGACATATTAAACAGAAATTGTTTAATATCGCGACTACTGCGGCCGCCATAATACATACGAACAACTTGCACAGTTTCTTCACGAGTAAGCATTTTACAACGAGAAGAAAAATAAATAATAACTAACTGATTAGATTTAAAAACTACCAAAAATATGAACAATTGAAAACATTAATTAACGAATAGGAAAACGCAAACATTATTGAATTGAATTATTCCTAATAAATTTAGAACTATTATAAAATGAATCGAAATTCAAACCAAAAAAAGAACTAACAAGAGCATCAACAGAGGAAACAAGAAAAAACAAAAAATTACTCACAACTACACTAAAATTAAAAATCTAGTCGTTTCAAAAATACTTATTCGTTCTCAAATTTCAATTTGTCAAGAATGTAAATTATATTAACTGGAAGGCTACCTACTAGATTTTGCGTTATTAAAATTGTCAATTAATTGTCTGAACTGTTATTTAAATAAAGAAATTTTTTGAAACATATAACTATATCTTATTTCAAAATTAATTTTTTTAGTCAAAAATAATGAAAAAACAACTACAAACAAAAAGAAAGCATTTCGCCCCAGCGCGAAATTGAACCACGATATTTCACGTTTACTTTCCATTGCGTCAACCGCCGTTGCTCCGCCGCTTAAATTATTTTTTAGAAGTGTAGATTCCTTCTGGTTTAACAAAAAAATGTATAATTCTGTTTAAAAAAGTCGTGTGCCATTTTTAAACATAATTATGCATTTTTTTTATTAAACCAGAAGGAATCCAAGAAAGTTAAAAGTGCATTTGGACTTATTTTTTAACGATATTTTCAAATCTGTTATTATTTTTATGAACGCTATTTGGTAAAAAAGGTAAGCTCACTTAGACAGTTTTGTACAGGAAACCCCAGGTTGCGTTTTATACATAACACAGTGTACATCCAATTGTTCTTTTGATTGATTATTGTTTAATTTTCCTCCATAGTTCTTTGGTTGTAATAGAATTGGGCCTGTATATATTTTTTCCTTAGACATCTCTTTACAAAAACTTTGATTTTTTTGCATTTTCATCTATTATTGTCCATGTCTCGCTCCCGTACAATAGTACTGCTCTGACGTAACTATTAAATATTTTTATTTTGGGCTTTTCATCAATCTAGGTTCATCTCCATATGGTTCCAAAAGCTTGTTCTGCGTTTACTATTCTCTGTTTAATATCTGTCCACGTTCCTCCTTTTGCACTAACTATACTGTCTAAGTAGCAAAATTGTTATACCTGTTTTATTTCTTCTTGATTTATGTATAGTTTGTCACTTTTGCTTATTCCTATTCTCATCTCTACTATCTTTTTAGTATTAAGTTTAAGACCAATTTCAGCCGACTTTCCCTTCAACTTCTGAAGCATATTCCTCGCATCATCTATTTTGTTAGATACTAAGTGTTTTTGATTATACTTCTAGCTGAACTTCCTCAACTGGCGTAGACATTCAACTACATAAATAATCTAAATTTGAACAAATTAATGTCGATATTAATAATTTATTATGTACAACTTCGGTGGTTTCAGATCGGAAGACACTTCATGTTTCGATTTGATGAATATTAAAACTTTGTTATTGAGCGTTGAACTCGTTTCGATGAGTATAAGAACTTATTATTGAGTGTAGAGCTCGATTGGATGAGTGTGTAAAAGTCGCGTCGATGAGTGTAAAACTTTGTTATCGAGAGTATTGAACTCGCTTCGATGAGTGTAAAAAACTAACTTTGTTGTTCAGCGTTGAGCTCGATTCGATGAGTGTAAAACTCGCGTCGATAAGTAGTAGAACTGATGAGTGAGAAAGTGATTTCTTCACGTTGTGAGACGTGTTAAATAGAAATCTGCAAGGGGCGTGTTTACACATGGATTGGGTTGACCAAACGAAAATGAATATTTCCTATCGGCCAGTATCATTGGACTCGTCGGGTTCATTGACAAGAATCAACAATGGGTGCCTCCAATAGATACTTCTGTTGAATACTCCAATAGCGATTGTAACCTTTTTACTCAGGAAGGTTATTCAAACATGTCTTTGAAATCTTCCTACCGTCGACCATAAAATTCACGTAGAAGTGACAATAAATTTAGGGTTTTTAGAAAACAATAGATATTAGTGTGAAACGTGACATTTTCCTAACTTCTCAACTATAGGAATTCAAACACAATGCGACAAGATGTCGACTTTCAAAAATGTGCTATTTCAATGCCCAAACAAAACTATTTACAATTATTGTTGCAAAACGTGATATTTTAGAGGTATTTAACAAAAGTTGAAAATAAGGTGAAACTATCCTTTGAATTTACAACAATATAAAAGATCTTATCAATTCTGAAACATAATTTTACAACGCTAGCAACTAAAATGAATTTACGCTTTAAATATATACAATGACGAAAAGAAGCATACAAATATCTTACATATTTTAAAAGTATCCTAAACAATAAAATTCAAGATTTTATAATCTTGAACACTAAGCATATTCCATATCTGATACTTTCTTAGTCTGAAGATAATTCAAAGGGATTCCATTTTTCTTTCATTTGTTTTTTCTAGTACGTGTTTAAGGCATACAGTGCGGGTCTAAGGTCCCTCCTCCCCCCATTTATTTTTTGAACCATAAAAGTTAGAAATTTGAAGTACAGGGTAACTGAACTCATGAATGTATAATCTTTTTAATCTTATTAGGTGAGGTAATCATTAGAAATGGCGGATAGGAGCCGTATTGAATCCCATTTAAAATCATCTTCCAAAACAGCTCGTGTCCGCCATTTTCACTGATTACGTCAACTGATATTATTAAAAAGGTAGTATATATTCCTAACTTCTACGGTGCAAAATATAAATCGTGGAGGTGCTTTAGACCCACACTGTATATTGAAAAGAGGTGGCGACAGTATGCACCTTTGTTTTAAACTGACTTCCATTTTATTTGTCATTTGTCTTTCATGTATTATGATTATTCTAACGATCTTAGGCGGTATTCTATTTAGATTTTCCATAGATATGTGTTTTATACTGTTGAAGGCATTAGCAAAGTCAACAAAATTCATTATCAAGGCTGCATTATTCTCTTTAGTTTTCTCTATGATGGTCCTTGGCGTTGCAATTTTGTCGATACAAGATCTTCCCCATCTGAAGCACTCTTGTTCATTTTTGAGTGTTTTATCTATTATGTTGTTGATTCTTTGTTGTACAATAAAAGCTAATATTTTATTTATGGAACATAACAGCGTCATTCCTCTCCAGATTTTGCAAAAGTTGTATATCACCTTTTTTGGAAGTTTCATTATAATCACATTTTCCCATTCACTATAGAAGTTCTTTTTTGAAAGATGTTTAGTGGATCTAATTATTAGTCATAGGTAACTCTTCTAATAAAGGCGCCATCTTGGCCATCCATTTCCTTTTGTCACTTCTGGCTTACTTTTTTACCTGGTAATTTGCATCTCCATACCTTTGAGATATTATAATTTTATCTTCTATTATTTGAGCTCCATTTGGTTCGGCTTTGAGTCCTTTGTCGTTCTTATCATTTGTCATGTATCTTCACTCAACTGTTTTCTTTTTCTTCTTTGTAGCTCAAGACTTCCTGTGCGGTTTGATGTACTGTGCTGTTCGATCATGTTTCATTTGTTCGCAATATTTGTTTATATTTTTTATATTCAAATTTAATTTTCATCAATGACTGGCATATTTTTAAAATGTTCGTTTTGTTTGTGTGTGAGTTATATTCTGTTATGTGATACGTCCTAAACATCCATAAAATATATTGAATAATGAAATGAACGTTCTGTCGAAGTTTTAACAAAAATTTTTTTTATATATATATATATATATATATATATATATATAATGGATATTTTTGTGGGGATGTGGCAATAAGACTCCAGAGTAAATTCTTTCAGATATTCATTCCCAAGCTTTCGAATAATTTTTATTCATTATCAAGGGCTATAAATAATTGGTCAATGTTATCATTATTAATAATTAAATGAAATAATAAATACTTACATAAAATCTATAGCAAATTTTGGAATAGTTATAAATTTTTATAAAAAATTCTTTTAAACATAAATCAAATATTTTGTTTATTGTTTTTTGAGTTTTTCATTGATTTATGTTTAAAAGAATTTATTATAAAAATTCCAAAATTCGCTATAGATTTTATGTGAGTATTTATTATTTCATTTAATTATTAATAATGATAACATTGACCAATTATCAATAGCCCTTGATAATGAATAAAAATTATTCCTTCCACATTTCTATAATATATTGCTCATTTCCTATTAATTTCCCCTTTTTATGTTTGTAATACACCGGTCTCTGTTGGTAGCCTTTTCTTTTTCTTTTGATTCCCTGGTAGAGACTTTACTATTAATTTTTTACAGTGTTTCCTCTGTTCTGTGTATGTTTGTTTTGATGCTTGTGTTTCTTTCTTCATCGTTTCTAGTTTTCTAGCTTTTCGTATCTCTAATTCTTTTTGGCATTCTTCATCGAACCACTATTTCCTTTCTGATGGAGTTTTTTCGTGGATGTGTCCAATTGCTACTTCTGTGCATCTTTAATGTTTGTCCAGATTCTCTCTATGTCAATTGTATCGTGAGCTGTAGGTATAGCATAATTATTCATTATTTCTATATACAGCTTTCTTTCTTCGTGTTTTCTCAATCTACTCTTTGTGTTTTGTTTCTTCTCATTCTTTTTTCGATTTATTTGCTGTAATATTTCTTGTTTAAGCTTTATTGCTACCAAAAAGTGGCCAGTGTCTGCATCTGGGCCTCTATAACTTCTGATATCTGTTATACACTTTTCTTCGTCTTCGTCTATTGATACATGGTCTATTTGAGTGGCGTAGGATCCATCAGGTGATCTTCAGGTGCCTTTATATATTTCTTTCTTTTCAAAATATGTGCTTTTTATTCGCATACCCTTTTCTTTTGCGAAATGGATCAACAGCTGGCTGTTTTCATTTGTTTGTTCATGTTTACTAAATTCACCTATTGTGGGCTTGTATATCTCTTCTTTCCCTACTTTTGCATTCGCATCTCCTAGGATTATTTTTAGGTCATATCTCGGGATTCTTTCAAATATATTATCTAGTTCATCATTGTGACTTTCTTTAACTTCTATATCCGTTTCTTCCGTTGGGACGTGTATATTTATTAATGATATATTTTGATATTTTCCTTTTTAATCCAATCCAGCATAGTCTTTCAGAAACCGGTTTAAATTCAACTATGGCATATTTAATTTTCTTACTTACTAGAAAACCAGTACCCAACCTTCTGTTATCTCCTCCACTGCTAAAGAATATGTAGTCGTCTATTTCAATAACTTCCTTTCCTTTCTGTTTTGTCTCTTGTAATGCTATGAGATCGTAGCCATACTTCTTCATTTCTCCCGTTACTTGTTACATTGCTCCCTCTTCATATATTCCCCTAACGTTCCATGTTCCTATCCTTAAATTCCCTTTTACTTTATTCCCTGATTTTTCTTCATTTACTCTTTCATTTTCAATTTTATTCTCTTTCTGGTAATTATTTTCCATTGCTAGTGTCGTTTCCAAGATTTTCGGTTTTCGTGACATACCTAGTCTTTTCTACTTTTGTATTTCTAAAGCATTTGCTTCCTTGTTCCATTTCCACACTTCTTTGTCTATTATTACTTTCTGATATCCCACTTTAATTTCCTTTTCTTTGTTCAATTCTGATTTGCAATTTTTCTTATCTCTCTCTGTATTTCTCTTTCCTCTTTATGTATATCGTTGTTAACAAATACTTTTTCCCTTGTGTTATTTCTGAGCTTGTATTTATTTTTCACGACCTTTAATTTATCATCCAATGTATTTAATTCTACTAAATAGGTTGTATCTGCCAATTGTATGGTATTATTTATTTTTACCTCTACTCCTGTCTTATCCTTAATAAGGTTGTTAAGTTTTACAAGATTCCTTTCCTGTACATCTAGGCGTAATCCTTGTATTAGTATATTGTCTTTCTTTTGTCCTCTTCCAATTTTTCGATTTTTTCATTTGCTTTCTTTATTTCTTTTTTGAGGTTATCTATTTCTTCCATCGCATTTTTGTTTATGTCTTTTATATTTTTTACTTCTTTTTTCTGTTCTATCCGTTCTTTTCGCAGTTCCTTAATTTCTTTTTGTAATAGCTCCATGTTTTCTCTATTCTTTTTTTGATCTTTTTTAATGTCCTTTATATTTCTTGTGAGGTTTATCAGCATTTCCATCATCCTCTCCATAATGTTCCTCATTTCTCTTTTTCTCTTTATTTGGTGTTCTAAATGTTTTCTTGGATATTTTAAATGATATATCTTCATCTTCACCTCTTTTTCTTTTTCCATCATCAGTACTGTAATCATCGCTATCCATTGTATTTCTTTTCTCAGGTCCCCACGTTAAATGAGTAACTCGGGTCGACCCCTCAGAAGTAACTCACCTCTTGGAGTACACTGTGATTGTCTTGTAATTGTGCTATTTATTGGCGGCTTAGCAACACCGTATATGTCTTTGTCAAAGTTTCAGTATCGTTATTATTTTCTGTTATCTGCTTATCAGCTAACCTCTAATGAAACCACTATTATTTAACTCTGTTTTTTTTATGCCGGAGCTGTTACTTGCTTATAGTTTCGCACTCACGTTGCGTATTTTGTTTTTAATTGCCTTCTTACCGTTTTTTTGTAATTGTCACTACACGACTCGAAATTTCGGGTTTGATGTAAGTGAACAATCAAACACGTCTTTATTCTTACCACACAACGTTGCCATTACTTTAATAATCTACGTATATTGTAGTCCAGGCTTTTTAACATAATTTTAATAAAAGAAAAGAAAATTGTAGACAGCACTTTAACGATTGCAAATGGTTAAGGGGGTTATATGGAACTTAAAAATAATTCGTGCACACATCGCGGAGACTAAGGGTGTTTTTGAGAGGTGGAAAAGGGACGGAAATCATATTATTGCGATTTCTGGCGGAAATTGGCGTCATAATGGAAAGTGCTCAAGCGAAAGTTGTAGATCGTGCAAAAATGAACAGCTTGTGTACAAATCACTTTTTAACAAAACCTTCAAGAAAATAGCGAAAACCCGTCTTTTATATTTTTTTTTATTTCCTTAAAAGTAGTTCAATTTAAATAAAATTTTCAGAAAAAATACCTGTTTGTGTCCTTAATCACTATTTTTGTCGATCAAAGAAATCTAGTCGTTTATGAGATATTCAGTTTTTTCGAAAAAAAAATTAAAACTTTTTACAAATAAAGTAGCCATTAGACAACACATTCAGAAATCCAAAAAAGTGAAAAATTAATTTTGCAACAATTAATTAAACATACACGAAAAAACAAGATTATTTCAATAAAAATTATGCAATCAACAGTCCAAGTGAATAATGGGATTTATCCTATAAACTCATTGTTATTGTTCCGACGGTAATGTGTTAAATCAACACCGAAGCTGACATGAAACGTTATTTGAAATTCGAACTTGCTCCGTTCCCGCTTTCATTATTCACAGAAAATGGATTTAGCAAGAATGTTACCTAAGTCTGAAATGTTCAATTACTTCACTATGACTGAAGCATCTTCACCTACCTAAAATATAGTGAATATTATTGTCGGTGGACTCCTATTGCATACACCATATCTGTCCAATGAAAATTCAAGTACATCTTTCACAAAAACAGTGTTCCTGTTTTCAATATTGAACCACACACAATAATTACGGTATCACAAGAAAAGTTTCTATATAATGATAAAAATAAGGATGCTCTAATAAAAGCATTGATGTTTGAAGGATATACTGTTAAACAAGCAGAAGAAGATGCAGATGTATTAACTATTAAAACAACGTTAGAGGTGGTCGAAAAATATAAGACTGTAAATAGTTCAACTGGAATGGTTGAATATTAAAAAAAATAATTTTTGTTGGACAAGATATTGATATAATGGTTGTAACGGTTCACTGAGACAGCCGGTATACAGGGCTTGAAAAAAGTGGCAATGTCGTATATAAATTCGAACTAATTTACGGCAAATGGTTCCTACATATGGGCAACCAATATCACACCAGAGATTGAATTTCCTTATTCCAGGCAATTGAGTCATAAATAGCAAAATGGAGCTAATTGTGAGTTGTGTACAAACGTCACTGAGCAACAGTAGACCCATTGCATGCTACTTTCTCATTTTTAATGATAATAACGAGGATAATAATTTAAATCTTGACGGTCGCGCCGTGCGCATATCTCAGTCAGTCCAGAAAGATTAGGAGGGCGAGGGGACCGGGTACTGAAATACGAGTGAGAGGAAGTCATTTTGACAGTTCAGGGTTCTGGTGGAGAATGCCTCATAAGACCTAAGGTAAACTATAGATTATTATACTAAACTTAAAATAATTAAAAAAGGGACGTAACTTGTCTTACAGGCAAACTAGGTAACGACGTTACCGCCCACGTTGTATCAAGGTAGATGGAAATTGCACAACTGAGCTTTAAAAAAAACAAATAAAATAAGACAGCCAGCAACCAGTTGTTTTATGTGATGCCATAATACGAAGGGGCTCGAAGGAATCTGACCGAACAAGACTTTGCTGTACTCCATAGATTTTGGTGACAACCGCACGACGGATTGAGCAACTTTTGGAATAAAACTCTTCCCTTCACCCCACCCCGCTGATATATATCATAGGTATATCATAAGGAAGTTCACCCCCAAGGAGAACAGTGAGTAGGAACAGTTAAACTAAAAACATTGGAAAATGGCTCGTTTGATTAATCTCCAATTGTTATTTGTTTTTTATATGTCATAAGTTTACTTGTAATTTTTTTATAATAATTTTAGTGTAAACAATCTACAGCTGTGGGTTGGGAAATCGCGCTATATTTTCGGCAATCAATTCTATTCAATCGTCCTCATGTATTGTGATATAGCCGAATGTAAATTCTAATTGGTAGATGCCGAAGCTTGTTTAGTATGTAAGTTATTTTCTACGCAACTTCTGTTAAATTTCCATCTCATCTTCGCTTGACCTATTGTATTGTCCCCTTCCTCTGGCGATGTTTCTCCATGGCGCCCTAGCTTGCTAATAATATAAATCTTCTTCAATGATTCGTTATTTGCTTAATTTTAGTGTACAAAGTAAAACTAGTATTCCGAACCAAATTTCCGCGGAGCTAGCCGTGGGTACTAGGATCTAGAAAAAATTCGATAAGTGCACCAATTTACTTGTTAAAGCCTAGAGTAGGTAATGTGAGTGATGCTATGTATTCTTCAAATACTTTCCTATATGAACATTATCGTCCACTTGCTGGTTTTTTACATTTTTTTCTGGTTGTGATACGACGTCTGCTTTTGCTTGAAAAGAAAAAGAACCACATTGGATTTACTACTCAAAAATTACGAGTTGACAACAATAATCTCTGGTGGCATAAAATACCAGCATTACAAAAAATTAACTGCACAATTCGTCATTCAAGTTAGATAAGTTTCCGCCTACGAATGGCGCAGCTGTTCGATACTCGTACAGATCTTATTTCCCACTGCTAAATTAAATGTTACAAATTGAGGGTGGAAAGAAGTGACTGCAAATAACTTCAGAATATACTCGTCAAAAAATGTATCGCATAAATATAAAAATACCAGAATAATTTTGAAAAGAGTATTAATTTTTATCAGAACTTCCAAATATGCATGTATGATCTGCTTTAGATATATAAAATTCCTGAGATAAAGGTTTCTTCAGCAGAAATCAGACGATAAGAAATGACAGGTATAATTTATTCATACCATTTGTGTTTTGAAATGAGTTTAATGCAGTACGTTTGCTTGATTTTCCATCTAAAGGGTGGAGGAGGAATATCGAAAAATGAGTAATTTAACGCCAAAACAAGCGGCTCGAATAGTGGCTTTAACCCTCAAACGTCTATGACCTACAAATCAACCTACATACCGGTACGGGGTCCTTTAGAGACCCCAGATAAATATATGAATTTTTGTAAATATTTACAGTATTTAGTTTATTTAATTTTAATGGAAATAAAATACCTAAAATAATAAAAAATTGGTATACATCAAAAAATCTAATAACTAAACTAGACAAAATGAAATGTCACTCCATGACAAAAAAATGGTTAAAAGATGAAAAAATTATTATACAATGCGGTCCATATGTATGGAATAAATTCAATTTTAGCGTTATTATGTACTATGTGAAAAAATACTGAAACAGCTCGATTTTTATTCTCAAATTGACAATTCACAGTGTGAAAATATTATCCCCCTCCAGCACCCCCTCTGAATTATAAGCACCCCGTCGAAAATTTTAAATAAGATAGGGCGTCGTGTGGCCCCTTGTTGGAAAGGGATTTTAGTCCTCTGTTCAGCAATATATTTTTTTTTAAATTTGGTGCAATCATAACTGAGAAAATTAATTTTTAAGATGTAAAATTTGTATAATGTCTCTATCACAAAACTTTACGTAGAATGAAGATAAAAATGTCGCATAATATTTAGAATGTATTTTTCAATGTACTTTACAATCAAATTAAATGTTCAAAATGACCACCATTCATTTCCTGACAATAACCGAGGCGATTTTGGAATTTTCGTACATTTTGTATGACCTCAGGGGTTATTTTGTTAACTTCTTCCGGTGTTTTAACATTTAAATCAGCAATGTTGTCTGGTCTATCAAAATATACTTTAAATTTTCGTTTTAGTTTATTCCTGGTAATCGGCCAACATGGTTAATAGTTAAAAATGAAGAGATTTTTTGTACTGTTTACATTCTTTTCTCATTTATTTTATTTTCTCCAACGACGTACGTTTCGGCGTATTGCCATTTTCAAGTAGTATTTATTTTTTTCCTCTTCAATGAATAATGTGGTACGTAATTATAATACATTTAACAGTCCACGATAAAACAAAATTAATTCGAAACAATGAGCTACTAAGACTTACACATTATAAATCTGCTGTCGACTGTGGACGTTGCGTTCTAAAATATTTTAAAATCAAATAAAGTCACTCAAACCTGTCCGATTTATAAAATCATCAACAAACATACAAATAATATTCATAGGCGGGTAATATGCAAAACACCTACAGCTACTCCATCAAATGGTTGTATATTTTTGGGAGACTTTGAAGGTCCGTCTTATAGTTAATTGATGGAAAATACCGTTATAAATCAATTAGATTATGTTCCAATTTTTTATAAAAGATATGTTGATGACTGCCTTCTATGCATACCAGCATCCAAGTTAGATTATACACTTAAAAAAAATTTAACAACTTCCACCCCAGAATACAATTTACTTTTGAGAAATATAACGAAAAACAAATAATAACGGTAAAATTGAGACAAATTGGTTTACCAAACATGTATGGTCTGAAAGATATTTAATTTTAATTCTAATGTACCAATCACATACAAAAGAAATGTTGTTAATAACCTTACAGACAGAGCCCTAAAACTCTCACATCCTATTAACAGACCTGATAATTTGAAGAAGATTAAAGAAGTTTTACAAAGTAATGAATATCCAGAAAGCTTTTACAATCCTATAATAAAGAAACGAATACATAGAATGTATAACAATAATAATGCAAGGGACACAAATAATAGGAGTAGTAATAATATCTCAACCAAAACATATATCAGTTTACTATACGTACAAGGTGCATCAGAAAAAATTCAGGGGCTGTTGAGTAAAAATAATATAAATGTAGCGCACAAACCTAATAATTATACCAAGACGTTTTTCACAAAACTTAAATCGAAAACCGAAAAAATGAAACAAAGTAATGTAGTGTATAATGTCAAATGTAAAAATTGCCATGGTGAATACGTGGGTCAAACATCTCAATACCTACATAACAGAATTTACAATCACCAATACAACATAAAAACCAACAATGAACATTCCACAGCCCTTTCAAAACACGCAATCGAAAACCACCATAGTCTTGATTTTGAAAACATTAAAATTTTAGACAAAGAAGAAAACAGAATCAAACGTGAAGAAAAAAAAATGATTCGTATCAAAAAGAACAAAAATTCAATTAACTATAAGACGCACTTTCAAAGTCTCCCAAAAATATACAACCATTTGATAGAGTAGCTGTAGGTGTTTTGTATCTCACCCGCCTATGAATATTATTTGTATGTTTTGTTGATGATTTTAGAAATCGGACAGGTTTGAGTAACTTATTTGATTTTAAAATACTTTAGAACGCAATGTCCACAGTCTACAGCAGATTTAAAAAGTGTAAGTTTTAGTAGCTCATTGTTTTGAATTAATTTTGTTTTATCGTGTATTGTTAAATGTATTATAATTACGTACCACATTATTCATTGTAGAGGAAAAAAATAAATAGTTGAAAATGGCAATACGCCGAAACGTACGTCGTTGGAGAAAATAAAATAAATGAGAAAAGAATGTAAACAGTACAAAAAATCTATTTATTTTTAACTATTAACCATGTTGGCAGATTACCAGGAATAAAACAAAACGAAAATTTAAATAATACGGTCAGGAAATACACACTGAAAAATATACTTTAGGAATAACCAGGTATTTTCGTATCTGTTCTGCTAAACATCAGGACAAAATCATTGAAGATACGAAAAAATTAGTCAAATAGTAAAAATGAAAAATTGATATGAATCTAGTAGGCTACTGTCATTTAGGTATTTAAAGTTACTAAAAGATGTCAGTATAATATTTGTGCGCGTATTAAATTTAATTATGGCTCTTTTGTCCGAGACTCAAAGAATAGACATTTTAATTATGATTGGTTGTGGTAATAAGACAAGAACTCAAAAGGAGGTTTGTGAAATATTTAATAATAAATACCCAGCTCAACACGTTTCGCAATCTACAGTTAGCAAAATTGAAAAAAAAGTTTCGTGAAACTGGACATGTAAAAAATATTGAAAAACCAGGTAGAAATGTTAAATTTACTACTGAAAAAAAGTTACAAACTCCAGTTGGCTCAAGAGTTAAATAATTCTGATAGAAGGCAAGAATTCTGTGAATTGATGATGGACAGAATGAACGCAGATTTGCAGTTCATGGACAAAATAGTTTTTTCTATCCTAAAAAAGTGAACGTTTGGGCTGGTATCAATAACAATAAAATTATTGGCCCCTATTTTTTTGAAGGCACAGTTAATAGTGAGGTTTATTTAGATTTTTTTATTAACTTTTTAGTGCCTTCATTACAAAGACTTTTTGCACGTACAGTTAGAAATTATTTAAACGAGGTTTTTTCCAATAGGTGGATTGGAAGACGTGGAACGATCGAATGGCCGGCTAGATTCCCCGATTTGACTCCTCTCGATTACTTCTTATGGAGTTATTTAAAATCGAAAGTATATTTTAATAGACCTGACAATATTGCTGATTTAAAAGTTAGGATAACGGAACAAACTAACAAAATAACACCTGAGGTTATACAAAATGTTGTACGAGAATTCCAAAATCACTGCGGTTATTGTCAAGAAGTGAATGGTGATCATTCTGAACATTTAATTTATTTGTGTACACTGAAAAATACATTCTAAATATCATGCGACATTACTATCTTCATTCTACGTAAAATTTTGTGATTGAGACATTATAAAAAGTTTACATATTAAAAATTAATTTTCTCAGTTATGATTGCACCAAATTTAAAAAAAACTTTATATTGCTAAACAGGGGACTAAAATCCCTTTCCAACAAGGTGCCACACGACCCCTTTCTCATGTAAAATTTTCAAGGGGCTGCTTATAATTCAGAGGGGGTGTTGGAGGGGGATAATATTTTCATACTGTAATTTGTCAATTTGAGAATAAAAATCGACCTGTTTCAGGTTTTTTTCACATAGTACATTATAACGCTAAAGTTGAATTTATTCCATACATATTGTGTATTGCATTGTATAATATGAATACAAAATTATGTCCGTTAAAATTTTAGTTTGACATACAAGTGGAACATATAATTGTTTGTTCTTTTTTCATATGGACTTCGCATACAAACTTCTTACAAAGACCGCACGTAGTGTTTACTTTCTTATCATTTTTTTGAGAACACAGATAGTATCTAGCACGTTTTCTACCAGGAGTTATTGCTTGAGGAATATGTTGGTCTTCTACAACTAGTCCACAATCTCGTAAAGCCGATTTTACATGTACCTTGTGGTTTTTGTATTGGGACCTTCTCTCCATATTGATACGACCAAGATCATCTCCCAAATCCAAAAGAAACAATCGTCGTCGCGAGTATTTTTTTATGCCAATCAGAATTTTTCTTAATGAACAAAATGAAAGCATTGGAGGCACAAATATCTACCATGTTCATAAATAGCCTATATGGCCATCGAGCGGTTTTTCTGCTACACGAATACTCTCTGATAAGCTTATCAGCATTGTCAACGCTACCTTCAGTTGCATTGTAATCCAAAATCATATATGGTTTATTTTGGATGTTTGGACAAATTTTATCATCATCATGTTGACTTGATATTACATGTACCATCCTATTCTTTTTGGGAATGTACGACACCATCCATAGGTCTCTCGTAAATGCAAACATATTTGATTCTATAGGCCTAGTTTTAGTTGTGTTGGTGTGTCTGGCGTATTTTTACGAACAGTTCCAAATAATGTCAGTTTCTTCGTCAACAAATAATTCACCAACGAAACACTTGAGAAAAAGTATTGTCCAGGTTTTGATTTTATATATTGCCTAAATGGGCATTTTCCTCGGAAACACGCCAACTGCTCATCATTGGTAACATGTTCATATGGTTCAAATGCCTTTTTACAATTTTCGACTTATATATCCCAAATATCTCTTATTGCTGCTAACTTGCCTTGATCCTTTCGCTCAGCTCTTGTAGATTTGTTGTTGAACCGTAAAAATTTTGATATTCACTCAAATCTGTCCCGCGGTAAAGCAGCTGTAAAAAATGATCGACGTATGGAAGTATTAGTAGACCACATTTCTGGATAGATTCCTTTCTACATCTGAGTGCACCTCTTTTTAGAAGTACTCCCAAAAAACATCAAGTTCATCCTTTTCAAGAACCAGCGATTCCTTTTTATTGCTTGGATTTTTGGTATTCCACTCATCAAAATATCTAGTAACTTCTTCATTAGTATGACGACGAATGATATATTTCATTTCGATCGTCAAAAATAGGTTGAAGAAATCTAAGAACGTTATCAAGAGTGACTGCTCGTCACTCGCGCCATGTCACGTCTCGACTCCGCCTTCTTTCGCATATTTTTGCGCTAGACGACAGACACTCTTATACCGAAAATGTTGTCTTTTTCCTCTCCCCGCAATTCTATATTTTTTAATTAATTGAAAAGTAAATTATGCATACATTTGTTATATAATTCATATATGATCTTCCAGTTGCAGCATCAATGATAATTTTCCATGTATTTATTAAAAAGATATTCAGTTCTAAAAAATAGTAGTTGTAACTTTTGTAAACATATTTCTAAAGTGGAACGTTGGTCATGTGTGGTTTCGATATTTTGGAAATATAATCAACGTCGCCTCCGGTGATTCATTTCTTGCAGGTGTGGTGGTCGATGATTGAGTTTCATCCTCACTGATGCCCTGATTCTCGAATAGGGGCGTTATTATTGACGTCGTTCCCAACGTCATGCATACGCAAGCCTGTTTATGCTCTATTTCTGAATAGTTCCTAAAATGATGTTCTCGAGCACCGTTACCAAAATCATCGAATTGTATCGTCCTCATAACAGCGTCAGTTGACGTTACAATACAAATGTCATTTGGTTATGTCAAATGTAAGGGTGCATTCAGATGCTACGTCGGGCGCGTTTTATGCGATAAGATGCATAGATCTGGTAAATAGTCGGGTCGTTCAGATGCTAGCGGTAAATTTTACCAAATGTCCAACCATTTAACCCAGTTGACACATCGGTAGAAATTGACCCGCATGCGCTTTACATTTTATAATGAATGATTGAGAAGTTTGGGTTATGTTTACAAAATAAGAAATAATAAATTAATATTCAACGAGACTTTTTACATTTTTTTCTACATCCACATGTATATTATCCATTTTCTGCACAATTTACAGAATGGAAATGTAGGCCATTTCGGTTAACTGAACGCATATGATTTCACTTACATCCTAGAACGTATATGAAATTCACCAATCAGCATTTGCATTTAGTACCCGTCAAGTCTTCTCTTTTCCAATTTCAATGTAACGTCAAGATAACATGTCAAAATATCTCTTTAGTTATCAAGAAAAATATTTTAGTAAAAGGGAGACGTATAACACACATGGTTACCCCAAAAATCAAAAAGTGAATATGAATTTTGTTACAAAAAGTTCATAGATTGAACTCTGGTAAACGGAGTTGAAAATATCAGTCTGTTAACGTACATCTCTAACTGTATTCAGAAGAGAATATAGTTGGTTCAATCCCCGCTTCATGCGTTTATTATTATTGCTGATATTTGTATTGTAAATAGTAATTTTCATATAATTTTAGTTAGTGTTCATTTTTGGAATTTATGGAGGACGACTTCGTGAAAAATTGAAAATTTTAAAGATAAATCATGTAAAGATTTAGAAAATGAATTTCAAATTAATTTAATTGATAAACAAACCCAGATTTATTGTCATTTCATGTATGTTTTATGAGGTCTCTAAAAAATATATTCTGCTTAGACCACCAGATATAGAACAATTTTTTGTTAATTACCAAAAAGGAAAATGTTCGAAGAAAGTAGTCTGAATTAACAAAATTGGTAATCAGACACAAATAATTGCTGAATTTTTAAAATTACCAGATGCGAATTTATATACGGGACATTGTATAAATAGTAAAAAATGAAATAAAAAATATTGATCATCTATTTGAATAAATCTTCTTGTTCGGGATTCAAACCAAAGTAATTCACCAAATACGTTATGGTATATTGTACAATGAGCACGAAATAACATACATTTCCCACAAATAGGTATATGAAATTTTGTAGTACGAGTTTAGCGAGTAATACAAAATTTCATATACCTACGAGTTGGAAATGGGTCATTTCATGCCAATTGTACACTATACTCTCTCTACGACTATCATAAATCATAAACAAAACTGTAACGTTTTACATAACAATTTTTATTATAAACTTTCCTGCCGTCATTGTTGCATGGTTTGGAGAATTTTTTCTCTGATATTATTAAGTCGGGCTCTTAGCCCTTTGAATGACTCATATATGTTTTCTTTTTGTACATGTATCTACCGTCCTGAAACCAATAACGTTCAAAATTTTAAAATTTTGACAACTCGGAAATAAAAATACTTTATGCAGAAAAAATCGTTAAAATTCACCAGCGGAAAAAGTTATCAATTATCGTGTCTCTTCAAAGGAGTTATATCACCTCCTACATCTACCAGGATAGTGACCGATTTTCTTCTGAAGCAATGGCTAGTATACATATCTGGATCAGCATGTCAATGTCAAATCATCCTCACTATCGCAACCCATTTTCGATTATAAATTTTTTTTACAAACGAATTTTGTAAACACCGATGTGAAATGTCAAATTATTAGATAGACATTGACAAACATGACTCGATCATATATCATAATATATATGACCAAACAATTCGTTAATATATAATGACAGTCTAGTAGCGCATGATACTCGTCGGAAATGAAGTAGGTATTTCGATACAGTTAGTCCATGGGAAATGAAAATATGTATTACAATGTGGTAGGTTCCTTAATCGAAGACGCACTTGAAATGTACATTTTTTTTATGGTCGTAGAAAAAATATTCTATATTTTTATGATAAATTTGAGTATGCTCAGAAGGAACAAAAATTGTACGATTCATTTTATGATGTTTTCTTTGTGACTCTAGTTCTAATATCTATAATAAGAAGTAATACATTTACTTAAGACCGATTCCTACTTTTTTTCCTAGGGCAAAGGGAAAGTAAAAATAATGAAACTATTTGAAATACAATGTAGCTATAAAATTTTCTTACCGAATTTCCCGCGAGCTCGAATTCTTTTCCATACATTTTTTCTCATTTGCAAATTGTTTCAAGAAAATTCGCACTTAGAAAATTATTTCGGAATAATTAAAGATCTAAAGAGATTATAAGTGAAAATATTTCGGGTATTTATGTATTTGTCATCTAGATGTAGCTTATTATGGAATACTTGCATTCAATAGAAACACAACCATACACTAAGATCAGGAAATAAAATGCAGAAAAAAAAGAAACAAATGATTTAACTGGCTTCAAAATAACAAAATAAATAAAACCAATAGGTATAACTGTAACCTAATCAAAAACTACGAAACTAGAATAATTAACATTATTTGCTATTTCTTCTCTAAGTCTAGTTCCTTCATTCTCCATTTCTTCAATATTTTGGATGTTATTTACTATTGTATTGACTTCATGCAGAACTAATTATCCTCTTCTTCATAATTTGCCTCATCATCGTTAAACATTAAACATATGTTGCGTAGAACACATACAGTTTGAACAACGTGGGAAATTACATTTGTACGATTTATGTCTAAATATTTTAATCTTCTGAATCTTCCAAATAACAGAAAAAATGCCCTTTCAATAACCTGTCTGGCTTTAGCAAGTTGGCTATTGAATCTAACTTGATAAAGATGGAGATATCCCCTATCTTTATAAGATGCTATACACCAATCATATACTGGATATGCTTTAACTCCGATTATGAATGAGCTTGGTTGAAAATAAACATCTTTTGTCTTATGAAGTTTTCTAATATGGTTGAATTCCTAAATATTCGAATATCACTAACACTGCTGGCATAACCACAGAAAATGTCTAAAAACTTTCTTTTGCTATCACAAATGGCTTGTAAAGTTGCACCTTAAAAACATTTTCTATGTATGTATGTCTCTGGATTTTCATGACGTGCTTTTATGAGAATGTATGTTCTATCGATTGCTCCAATCTAACATGAAATTGACACATGGAATAGAAGTGTTCCTCACTCTTGAGTTCTTTCTTCTAGCCTTTTCAAAACTTTGTCGGTAATCGAAATAATTGCATTGATTACTCTCTTTATTGACACAAACAGAGAGGATTTTGCCATATCAAACCTGCTTGCAATGCTTCTGAAAATAAATCAATGTAAATATTTCATAATTTATTAATTTTTCCTACTTTACCTAGAGCTATCTGGAGTGCTCAAAATCCAAAGAGTTGATAGTAGCTGTAAACTAGAATGAATGTTCTCTTTGAATGTGTTGTTGTTTTTCAGCAAATGGACAATTTTGTTAAATAAATAATTATAAGCAGACCTCGTCAAAAGTAAATGTTGTTGGAAATCTGCGTCACTCATTTTTTCTATGATCTTCCAAAATTCGTGAGGTCGAAAAATATTTTCTCTACCAACCTCTCCAACCAATGCCAATATACTTGTTTCAATATAATCGTCAGATAATGACGATTCACTATATATATATATATATATATATATATAAATAAATATATATATATATATATATATATATATATATATATATATATATCAAAGAGTGGTCTTTGTTGAAAAACCCCCAAACTCGTGGGGATAGCAGCCAAAAAACTCTACAGGTTAGAGATAAAGTGAATCAATTAGTACGTTACCTAAGCTTTCGAAGAGCATTGTCTCCATTTTCAAAGGTTATAATAAACCAGAAAGAAAAAACCGGTTAATTTAATAGTGAGAATAATTTTTGAAATAATTACAACTTACTTGTATTGCTGATTTAAAATTAAACTCACATTTCACAAATTGCAGGAAAACCTTCATCTACTAAAGACAAAAATGTCGACTGAATCTAGTTTCTCACCTACATATAATAATGAGAGCCAGGATTTTTTTCCTGTTTTTTAAAACCAAAAGACGTACAACAAGAAATGAACTGATTTTGTTGAATATATAAAAAATCATTTGGCAATAAAAAAATTTTATGACTTAGCCCAATTTTTGCTGCCTTATACCCAAAACTGGACCGTCATATAAATGTTTTTTATTGCCAAATGATTTTTTAGATCAGCTTAAAATTAGTTGGGAAATAACTATGTATATATAAAAATTTTATCTGAATAAATTTCAGTTTCAGTTTCTTTGTAAGTATCAATTGAAAATAGAAAAAGCTGGATAAATTTAATATACGACATGGTATTTTACGTGATTTCAAAAAATTTTGTGATTTAAATTTGATTAGGTAATTTTATTGTTTATTAAATGGAAATTTCATTCCTTCTAGAGTAACTTCAGACGTGTAAATGGCGCAAAGTTTTACTAACTTCCGTAGATGGCAGTTTTGGTAGTATGGAATTTTTACTGTAATTAGTTATACCTGGACGCGCATTTATAAAGTTTTTTTTTGGGTTTTTTATTTTTCACAAAAGGCCCACTATTCCACTGCAAACCCGTTTTCGCCGTATATATTGGGCAACTGCAATCCTGAACATCGTCTTGAGGTTCGGTAGGTTCTGCGTCCGACTCCACTCCACTTTGTATTTCTAGATAATCCTCTGTTTCGGACACATCCTCCTTCATAAAATCTTGATCGTCCTCCTTGTCCGATTCTTCTTCGCTTTCATATTCCATTTCATCCTCTAACTCTTGATTATTTATTATTTCTTCAAGTTCATCCTCTGTAAGTGGTCTGGTTTTGACCCAACGGTTCATTCTGACTGAAAATTTGAAGAAAATCCCATTTATTAATGCAATTTTTTTGCATTCCTTACTGCCGAATCGGGGTCGTGACGGAACCCCCACTTACCTATACGTTATGATACTAGACACTATAGCTACAACGCGCCGCAGCTTACAAAAATATCGTGCAAGATGTATTTACAGACACATAGGTAGATGCGATGTTGCCAATAAAACATATATTAGATGAAATTGTCACTCGGGGTCCCAATGGGACCCCGCTAGGTATTTGAGAATGAGATGGTCGATCTCAGTAGTATATTGCTGAAGTTATGGGTATCATGTTCTTTATAAAAATGAAAAAAGTTTCCAAATAATTCCACAATATTATAAAAAAAGGTCAAAATTCAAAAAAATTGACAATTGTTTCGATATTAATTAAATTTCATATGATACCTTCCTGATGTTTAATAATTATTTTTGGCTAGACTACAAATATTGAGAATATTACTTAAAAAGACAGTTTAAAAGTGGAGAACTCCCTAGATTTATCTGTTCAATGACGACTTCATATTGTGGCTCTCTTAAGTGTCTTCTATTTTCTAATTCTTCAAGGAAATCCAGTTCTTGTTTCCTATCACAAATATGTAGTACTTCTAGTTCTGTGTTAAGTGTCAATGAATGTTTTGTGTCAAGTATATGTTTTGTATAGTGGGATTTCTCTGGTTGTAATTGGTATGCTTGTAAGTGTTCACTGTATTTGATTTCAAAATTTTTAAGGGTTTGACCCAAATAGACAACATTTAAGTTTATAGTTTATATACCAGATTTTTTTGATGAGGATATTTTTGTTTTTACATTTAACAACTTTGTACTCACTTTACTTTTTCTTTTAAGAGAAAATTGTTGTATTTGTTGCTAAATAAACTACCTTCGAAATATTATTAGAAATACTACCAGCATATACGATGGTTCTATAATTTGTATTTCTTTAGTTTGTTTCGGATATGTTAGTTGTAATGTCACTTTTTAATTAAGTAATTAATTTTTTATTTGTAATGGATAACCGTTGGTTGAGGCTATTTGTTTATTTGTATTAATTTCTCTATCAAAATTACAGTTGTTCATAGGAACTGAAAATGCTCTAAGTATCATAGAATTATATGCTTATAATTTAAGTGACATGGGATGATTGAAATTATATGGTACAGTTACATCAGTGTGTATTGGTTTTCTGTAAATTGAATGATCAAGTACCCACATTATCAACTATTTGGATTTTTAAATCAAGAGAATTGATTCAGTTATTTTGTTCAACTTCTTATGTAAATTTAATTTTTGGGTGTAACTTATTAATATTATTGAAAAATGCATCTAATTGTCGTTCCCTAACTATAAAACAAGCTAATATAACATCTACATATCTATACCAAAGTTCGATATTTTTTGAAATGTTACATTCAATCATTTTCACTTCTAAACTGTCCATAAAAATGTTTTCCAGAATTGGTAAGGTGGGGCTTCCCATTGGTATACCTTCATTTTGAATTTACACTATATTGTCAAACGTGAAATAATTCTGATGAATACATACATCAAACAATTTAAGTATCCTTGCTGGATTAATATTTTCACCTTCTGGTTATTTTCATACCAGTGTTATGCATTCTTTTGGAGGAATGTCAGAGAACATATTAATAATATCAATTGAAATCAATTTAGAGTTATCTTGTAAGTTCCATATTTTTAATTTTTTGATTAGTTCTATTGAATTTTCAATTGAGTATTAAGATATATATCCATAGTTATTAAGTATATTGTTAAGTATTTTAGCTAATTTATTATTAGGGTATCGACATAAGAAACTACAGGTCTAATTGGTTTCGATACCTTATGCAATTTAACCCTTTAACGGGCAGAATAGAAGGGGTGGTCAGACTGAATTAAGTATTGCATTAATCGTTCTTAGGGGCATTAATTAGTCAATATATATACATTTTACATAATTTTCAGTTTATTTTATTGTATTTTGGGGTGGTACATATGTGTACCACTGTGCGTTCCAATAAAAAGAAGTTTCGTATTGTTCAGTGGTACCTATTTGTACCACATAAATAAAGTTATTATTTTTATAGAAAACGATAGAAACAAAGATTTATCAATTCTTTTTATTGAAGAATAAAGGAAACATAACACATACATATACATAAAAATAAGTAGTTACATTTTAAAATGAAAAAAAAAATGTTATCGCTAAAATTTATGTTCCTGTGTTTTTAGAATTATGGAAAGGAGCAAAGCAACCAAGACATTCTGAACAAATAAGGTCGGATCTCTTTTGATTTTTTTTAGTGCTGCAATAACAGCACCTTCGTCTTGTTCCTTCGATCGGAACATGTTTTCCAACATTGCACAATCGTTTTGAATTAAATAGAGTGGATCTTCCAGATGGATTATTCCTTTTCTTGCCACGACCTAGTCTGATGGATGGTCCCGGTTTAGATCGTCCAGAATAAACACCAATGAGTTCATTGGCTAGTAAAGACCTAAACTGTAGATGTGTCATAGGTTTAACTTTTTTATTTAAATTTGCTTGTTTGAGGGTGGTCTTGTACAATATATATGAGTTTGTAATTGCAACTTCTAAACAGTAGTAAAATATTTTAACCCACCATCTTCTGCTTTTCCAGGAAATATTGTAATTTGATATAAGTTGATCTAAATAGTCAACACCGCCCATGTACTTGTTGTAGTCTACCACTGATTCAGGGCAATCAACAGACAATCTCTCACCTGTTTTTTGTGTCCTCAGTACCTTCGTGATTTGTAACGGATTATGCATAGTACTCACAACATTAACCGATTTCTTTCCTCTATCTTTCCACTTTGATACTGATATATTTCCATCTGTAACTCCGTCCCATTGTCCCTTTACTAGGTCCTTGTCAGATTTTAGAATATGTTTGGGAAAATATTTTCTATCAGTTCTAGTAGTGGCACAACTAAAATTATTATTTTCCAGAAGCCTCTCAGCTAATGTCACGGATGAGAAAAAATTGTCAAAAAAAAAGCAGTATCCACGTCCCGATAAAATGAAGACCCCTTTTCAACCACTTTTTTACCAAGACTCTTACTCGTGTCAGATTTTGGATCAGCTCCTTCATATATAGACATGCCTAAACAATATCCTGTTACCGAACAGGTAATAACCCACATTTTAAACCCCCTTTTAATTGGTTTCATTGGCATGTACTGTTCTAATGTACTGCGACCTTTAAATTTTATCATAGATTCATCTATGGAAAGAAACCTTGAAGGATTAAATAATAGCTGACACCGTTTAGTAAGATACTCAATAAAAGGTCTGATTTTATATATTTTGTCATAGTCCCTTTTCCCTCTTTTTGGCATAGTTACATTATTATTTAAATGTAGGAGGCGTGTAATTTTCAAAAAACGTTTTAACGTAAAGACTATTTTAATTCTAGGTACCTCAAAATTTTCGTCATTGCTCCAGTACAGCCTCATTGTTGGTAGCTTATGCAATCCCATAACAATAAGGACACCTATGTATGCTTTAATTTCCTCTAAGGTAAGATCAAGTCTTTGTCCACACTGGACGCCATATAAGTTTGACTCCTCTACAACATACCCAAGAAACAAATCTGTTATTACGTTTTGAAATACACTAAGTGGGCTTTGGATATTAAATTTTGCTAACTTAGTTATACCAAAAGGTTCATTGAATGAATATTTCACATACTTTTGAGGAGTTTGAGAGTTTCGTTTCCATTTATAAGTCTTCACAGTCGGTTTCGCAGTCACCTCCTCCTCCACCTCTTCTACCTCCTCCTCCTCTTCTTCTGTAGAATAATCTTCATCAACTTCTCTGGCTGTAGGAGTTTCTTCGGAGACCGTTTGTATGGTTGATGTTGTAGTTTCTAAAATATCTTCATCATCGGACTCTTCATGATCTGGAGTATTTAATAATCGAGTAATGGGGATGTTATCGTCTGCATCAGAATCCCCGTTAACGTCCGAATTATTTGCCATATCATCTTCAATATCATTTAGAAGATATTCAACTTCATCCGAGTTGTTCAAGTTAAAAACTTTTTTACGTTCCATCTAAAAAATATATATTATGTCAAAAACGACAGTAATAACTTATTAATAGTTGTAACTGTTATATTAATGCATTATATTGGCTTATTTATTGAAAAGAACACAAAACCCATATTTGTAGTGGACGGTGGTACATATATGTACCACATTATTGCGTATTGCAAATGGACAGTGGTACAAACATGTACCACTTTTTCAAAGTCACATATTATCTTTTCCAGACTAGATACAAATACAATCATGGCATGGTTTGACTAATTACTTGTCTAAATGTAATATTTCAGAATATTATGTGTCAAACTAAAACGACTAAGATATTTGAGTTTTGTTACATTGGTAAATATAACCTAAAAACCAGTTTTTCGATTTTTTTACGATTTTTTAATATCTGTACTCGTATTGTGTAAATAGGGTTATACAGTTATAAAGTAAATATTAGGATTTTAATTAAAACTTACCTTAATCGCACAAAAACTCACTGACACTTTAAAAGAACAGTACCAAATCGCCTTATTTGTTATACACGCTTACTGGTATACATATGTACCATTTTGTGACGTCATTTGACAATTCAGCCAACTATTTGGCGCCAATCAGTCTGAGAGGTAGGAGAAGAGGCGTAGTTGCCACTTAGATGTATATTTCTATAATGCTAGGTATTTTATGAAATCAAGTGCTCTGTATAAAGAGTAAATCTAAGTGGTACATATATGTACCATTAACCGTTAAAGGGTTAAGGACTCCATACAATTTTGCAGATTGAAAATTTTTGTTTAAACCACTTTTCTGTTCACAATCATTCAAAAAAGATCATTTGAATTAATAACAATCTATCTTACATTATTAGAAAACTTTTTTGTTGAGTCTGCTCTTAAAATATGGACATCACTAGATTCAATAAGGTTATTTTCTTTCGATTTAATCTTCATTTTCAATATGACAGTGGCATTACCTTTGTCAGATATTTTATAAGTCTTCTATTTTCTTCTTCTATTGAATTGAAGCTGTAATGTCATGTTTTATTTGACATTCAACATTTGACGGTTTAATATTAAACTGGCAATTTGTAATGTTCATAAAGAAAATTGTTTGAATTAGATTTTAAAGCTATTTCTGATTCTGTGGCTGATTTTTGCCTAATATCATCAGTTAATTTTGGTGGTACGCTATACTTTAATCCTTTATTTAAAAATTGTGTTTGACTATTTGTAATGTTAGCTAAGAGGTTTTCAATTCGTGGTGCAAAGTATGTTGGTATGTAAGTACTTACAATTTCATGATGTGTAGAGTATTGAATTTTATGTTGAATGAATCCAAGTTTTTTCTTAGTTTTTGCTCCTGCTTCTCAAATTTCTTATGCTTTATTATGCTTTCTCTGATTTCATTATGTCATTATGGAAATGAGTCAATCCAGCGTGTCTAGAGTGATTAGAAGGTTCTGAGAAACTGGGAGTTACAATAGAAGATCGGTTCTAGGACGTCCCAGGTGCACCATCTCTGTAGATGACCGTTGTTTACGTTTGCAGTCTTTGCGAATATGTCACGTTACAGCTAGGCAGCTACAGAATGTTTTTATTAGAGTTCGCAATGTTCGAAGTTCCATCAATTCAGCTAGAAACCGTTTACGGGAAAAATAAATCAGACCCAGAATGCCTGCTAGTGCTCCATTGCTAACAAGGGCACACCGCGTGGCACGATTAAAATTTTGTCAAGAACATGTTTATTGGGGCATCAATGACTGGGCTAATGTTTTGTTCACGGATGAATCGAGATTCGCATTTTATGGCTCCGATAGACGAATTCCAGTTTACAGACGTGAGGGTGAGCGATTTGCTTAGTGCAACATAAGAGGAGCAAGAAATTTCGATCATGGTTTGGAGAGGTATCTGCTTTGAAGGCCACACAGAGTTAACGGCCATTCGAAGGGGATCTTTGATAGCTGATCGGTATAAAAGGGAAGTTCTTGAAGAAAATGTTGTACCGTTTGCTCTAGTTATTGGAGATAATTTTATTCTTATGCAAGACAACGCTTGCCCGCACGTTTCCCAGAATAACAATCGAATATCTTCAAGAGATTGGTATTTAAGTTTTAGTTTGGGCTGCAGTTAGTCCTCATCTAAACCTAACTGAGCAAGTCTGGGATCAACTTGAGAGACGAACTAGAGCTCGTAATATCACTCCAGATAATCTTGATGAGCTGGTTAATACTTTGATAGAAGGATGGGAAAATTTAGATTTGGAATACCTCAGAGGTTTGACAAGAAGCCTTCCACAATGTATGAGAGATGGAAAGGCAATACCAAATACTAAACCGTTGTTATTCTCTCCGAATTCTTTTATTTTATTTTTCCATATTTGTTTTTCTATTAATTTTTGATAATTTCTTAATCATGTTATCTTTGTTTTGTAATAAAATAGATGTTAAAACGAAAAATCAACTTTGAATGAACCCTGTACCATGATTTTTTGAAGAATATTTTTCATTTGAAGTTTTTTTTCGGAAAAATTGAATATCTCATAAACTACTAGATTGTTTTACTTGACATCAAGGACCCAAAAAGGTATATTTTTTGGAAGCTCTATTTAAATGAAACTACTTTTGAAGAATTTAGAAATAAAATACAAAAAAAATAAAAATACGGTATTTCGTTACTTTCTTGGAAATGATGAGAATAAGTTAAAAAGTGATTCATACAAAAGTTGTTAATTTTTTTATGAACTACAACTATTATATCGAGCATTTTCATTTTGACGCCAACTTCCGCTATAATATGATATTTCGTCCCTTTTCCGCTCCCCTAAAACACCCTTAAACTCCGCGATGTGTGCACGAATTGTTTTGACGTTTCTCATAACCCCCTTCAGCATTTCCAATCGTTAAAATGCTGTCTACAATTTTCATTTTTCAAATGTATAAAAAACCTTTACTGTTGCTCAGATCTGCAACTAATCTCTATTATATTATCCCAGTGGAAAAGATTCCCTGCATACGTCTCTGGTGTAACATTTTAAAGTGCAGTCGAAATTATGAACGATGAGATGAAATTACATTGTAGGAATTACTGTCAGGTTAAAAATAATTAGAAACGTGTACTAAACTCATAGTGACGTTTTGGTTGCTGTTGGTGTTTGACCTACATTGTCTACACAACATTATGTGACAGTTTTGCTACCGCTCATTATCATTTACATCTTCCGACTTATACGAGATGGCGGTGGTTACACATCCGACCACCGGAGATTTTATCAACTATGTTCGTATTTTGATGTAGAAATAATGTTGATCATCATGATTGGAAGAATAACAAAGAATTATGAAAAAATGGGGATTTATCGTATTATGAGTTTTCTATTTCACTCAATCAAGAACGCGAGAGCTTGCTAGAACTTTTAATGTTCTCTTGTGAATAAAATTCATCTTAAACATATTATACATACACAAACAGTTCTTTGGTTTATAATAAAACTGCAAAATGTACTGTTTTGTCTAGTTTTTCCATTTGAACATATCAAGACTTAAAATGTTTGTTTGGATTCGAAAATAATTAGATAGTATACGAAATATTGAAATATGACCTCGTAAAATACATCCTAAATATTCAGTTACGTTCAACATCCAAATTGGGTGCCTCGAATGTGAAAACTGACCACACTCTGAATATTTCGTCTGACGTTTTAGGAAGAAATTGAATTAAATGCCGGAAAAACAACTTTTAAAAATAAACGGTTTTAAAGATTAAAACTAACTTTTCCGCATCTATGGCCCTGAACAGTATTCTATCATAAAATTGTTATTTGTTTACACTTCAGGGGATGTATCGTGCTAACAAACTAGAATTTCTCCAGAAGTAACCAAAAATTTAGTGTATCTGGATTTATAGGATCCGCTGTACTCGCTCTATTCAACTGAAAATCAATAGGGTACATCTGTGAGACACCTTGAACAATATTCGATCATAAAATTGATCAATCGTATACTCTCTGGAGGCTGTATCGTAAACAAAATGAAAATTCTCCAAAAATGACAAAAATTTTGCACTTCAAGTACCATAGCACCCGTTGTACTAGCTTTAGTGAGCTGAATATCAATAGGGTTCATCTTTGAGACGCTCTGAATAATATTCAATAATAAAATTGGTTACTTGTGTATACTCCAGAGGCTGTATCCTGCTAACAAACTGAAACTTTTCCAAAAATGACAAAAATATCGTACTTAAAGTACTGTAGCACCTGTTGAATTGGCTCTGGTGAGCTGAAAATCAATAGGGTTCATCGGTGATATGTCCTGAATAAATTCAATCATAAAATTGGTGACTTTTTGCACTCCGGAGGCTGTATCGTGCTAACAAACTAAAATTTCTCAAAAAATGTCGTACTTCAAGTACCATATAGCACCCATTGTAGTGGATCCGGTGAGCTGAATATCAATAGGATTCATCTGTGACATGTTCTTAACAATATTCCATCATAAAATTGCTGACTTATTGCACTCCGGAGGCTGTATCGTGCTAACACGACATGCAAGGAAAAGTGGCCGACGACATACACACAGGATTATTTTTCTAAAAACCGTTTTTTCGCGTTGTTGTTGATGGAGAACGTAAAAATAACTCAAAAAAAAATTCTGAATTCCAACTTTTTTTGGGGTAAACCTATACTTTTCTCGCATATTGGATAAGTTGGGCGGAAAAGTAATAACTTTAATTGAACAACTTGTAACGTTGTAATAATCTAACATCAGAAAAAAATAACCTCATTAAACGAACTACTATAAGTCCAATATCTTCAATTCGGCGAAGCTTTGTTCGAACTTGTCGCATTAGTCTCTGGACGGATGCTATATCCACTTCTCGAATTTTCTGAAAAATTCTTCGACGCAACATTTGTTCGTCTGCGGCTTCCCAACCTTTGTCATATACCTTCCTGCTTAGTAAGGACCAAAAATCTTCAATTGGGCGAGCTTGAGGTCTGTTTGGAGGATTGTCTTCCTTAGGCACAAAAGGTGTGTTGTAGGCTCCTAACCAATTTCTGGTGATTCGAGCATAATGACATGATGCCAAGTCAGGCCAAAACATTATTTCATCTCCTACGTGACGTTCATTAATAAAATCAACTTGATGCATGAAATCTCCTCGCTTGTTTTCGATGTGATGTACCCACTTTATATCTTGAGTTATCAACTACTGTATTTTCCCGAATTTTAGAACCGTGGGTCGTACACATAAAGGTTGCTTAGAAACCAATAATTGTGAGCAGTGGTAACTTGTTTGGTGCTCATCATAAAGCTGTAATTCATGTATGAAAAAATTCCCAAAACTTTAGATGAATGCGTTATAAATTGTGTTGAGTAACTAGGTACACTAGACAGTCACAGTATCGAATTCCTTAATACATTATTAAGACGACAATATGCAATTGTGTATTAGCAATTTGCATATTTTGTTATGTCTAGAATTTTAAGATGCGTGACAATGATAAGCCCAAAGTACAGTCTTATCTTCTCCTTCTTCTTGCGATACATATGCAGATATGCCTGTTTTTCATCAAATATTTGTTCTCAACGATACTCATTTAGGACCGAATGTACCGTTTATTGTACTAATCAAGTTTAGTTAATCGGGATCAGTATAACATCACTCCATTAGTATGCACCATTTGTTTTCTTCGGGAAATTAGTTAAACCAGAAATATTTCCGGCAAACTTTGCTTTTCAGAAGAAATGTTTGTGTTTTTTTCATTAAATGTTTTTCTCATTTATTTAAAACAGTCTATCCTGACGGGTGGGATAAATTCATAGACACGGTAGGTTCACATACTTAATTTATTCTTTCACTAAACTATTCACTAATTTATAATATATACACAGTATATGCACTTAAACTAATTTAAAGAAACACTACTGTTCATTTATCGGCTCACTCGTTTATCTCACGAGATCACGTTATAAACTGACTCATCCCGCTGGGCGTTATTCTTTATATAAGTGCCCTTTTTTACTTGATAATCCTAGATTGCGGCTTACACAAAAACAATCGCCTCCCTGCAATTTTCTAGATAAGACTGGTCACAAAAACAATGTCTAAATAAGATAGTCACAAAAAATCGTAAACAGTTCTAAGAAACCCATGCGCATCCGCCAAAATTTTAACTTTCATACATGGCTTAGACAGAGTCAGATTCAGGGACTACACCAGTGTGCTTATTCGTAACATTACGCCCTCCCTAATAGGAAATTCCTCCTGGAACTTCTGTGTAGCCGGAACTAGATGTTTAAATCGGCAACTGGACCTATATCTGCATTTTCCGGTCGTATGAAAATAACAGGGCACCGTCTTCAACGGGTACCGATAACGAGGGGTATAACTGCAAATTAATATGTGGACACCTGTATCTTGGAAGATCACTTCTATCATGTTCCTGATGACTCGCCAATCCAACTGTTTGCTCTCTATCCTGGGCATTGTTAGTTCCTCCGCGTGGGATTCCAACACATGATCTCGAAGGCTTTGTAGTGGTTCTCATACATCCCGGTAGGTGGATGGATCTGGAAATGTATTTCTAGTTACCAGGTAGAAGACGTACCGCGAATTGTGTTTGAGTCTCAGTGTCTTGCCAGGGGCTGGCATCTGATCTTCAAGTTTATCTAATTGTCCAAACACCTTTCGAGAAACGGTTGCCAACCCTCGTGCGTGTTTGTTACTGGCGGAGATGTTACGTGCCACTGAGAACTCTTCCGGGAGCGTGAACAAATCTCGTCTTTGTTCTGTAGTCACTCCGTATCCAGCTTTCTGTTGCATATGGCACACTCCTTCCTCTTTGTTATGGTCTCCTTCGAATAGCGCTAGTCGGTTTAGGTGAACTACTCTCGGTTTTCCATTGGGAATCTTGCTTATACGATTGCTGAAGTCGTTGATCCTCTTCTTGTTTAAGTATGGACCTTCCCATCATTTCTGTAATTTTGGAGAAAAACCTTTTCTCCTTGTCGGGTTGTGTAACCATACTTTGTCCCCTTCCTTGAAACTGCATTCTGTGGCCTGCATATCATACCGTTTTTTCATTCTGTCGCTGGTAACTTGAAGATTCGTTCGAACCAATTCGTACACATCGTCCATCCTTCTTCTGAATTGGATCTCGTAGGGTCACAAGGAAGCCTCATTTCGCGTCCAAGCCGGATTTTCGCAGATGTAGGGAAATATACTTGTCCCAATTTCTCTGGTGGCTGGAAACTACTTTGGACAGGTATTTTCCAATGGTCCTGTTCATTCTTCCGACCATTCCATCTGATTGTGGATGCAATGCTGTTCTTCATTCCTAGCATGTCACAAATTTCCTGGAATACCTGGCTCTCGAAATTTCTTCCTTGTTCGCTGTGTACATCCAAGGGCACTCCATATCGGCTAATATTTTCTTTCACAAATACATCCGCGACAGTTGTGGCCTCTTGATTCGGGATCGCGTAAATTTCTACCCACTTTGTGAAATTATCCATTATAACCAGGATGTACTTACCACCATTTTCTGTCGTCGGAAATGTTTCAGCGATGTCTAAAGCAATCCGTTCGAAAGGGCTCCCAACATTATATTGTTTCATGGGTACCTATCTCTTGCAATGTGGTACATTCCTCATAGCACAAGTCGTACATTTCTGACACCAGTCCTTTACATCGTCGGAGCTGTTTATCCAATAAAACCTTTCACGGACTCTTCACTCCCAGATGACCTCTCGATGGACTGTCATCTAACTTCTTCAGTACCTCAGCTACTCTAGTTCTTGGAATAACTAGCTGTCTCTTTATCTCGGAACCATCATCGTTGTCAAGGACTCTTTTCAACAGCCCTTTTTCCAGGACAAGGGAGTTCTACTGAGCCCAATATGCCTTGAGTGTCGGTGAAAATCTTGACACTTCTTGCCACGTAAGTCATCTATTTTCTTCCTTCCATTTCCGAATCTTCTTTAGGTGAGGATCATTCTCCTGATTTTCTCTGAACCCGGTGGGTGGGGAACGGTATCTTCCTGTACAGCTGCCTTCATATGGATGGAGGAATACCTCCTCGGGACCCACTTTAATGGTTCTGTTCCTAAAGTCCAATTCTGAACCATGTAGATTCATTACGTCCAATCCCAGAATCACGTCTCCTTTAATATCAGCTACGATTACCATATGCGTGAACTTTTCTGCGCCAGTTCCCAATTGGATTTGTGTTTCTCCGTGAATATTGACACTCTCACCTGTGGCGGTCCGCAGTCGCAATCTCGTTGGTAAAAGCTTCTTCTTCAAATTTATTATCTCTGGTCGTATAATGGTTCTAGTTGCTCCAGTGTCCACCAGCAGAATATATTTCTTGCCATCCACTTCGCCATCCATATATTCACTGTCGTTGCGACATCTGAGAAAAGCTATCAGTATGAGAGGGTCTTTGGAACGATCGTGGGTCGGTGCTGCTTCCTCGTAGCCGACCCGTTCTAGTTTTCCTTTGACTGGGGTTCTTGGTTTGCAGGAGTTCTGGGGCGCTTACACGAACTGCGTACATGCCCTAGCTCGCCACAATTCTAGCATCTGATCTTTCTCGTCTTCTTGTCTATCACACTTTTGATCAAACTGACGATCTGGTCAAACTTGTCCTCATCGCCTCCTTCTCGGATGGTCCCAACTTTGTTAAAACCCGAAGCCTTCGTTGCTGCTTCATATTCAAGAGCAGCTGTCAATGCATCAACTAATGTTTTGGGATGGGCTAAATGAAGCGTCTTCTGCATACCGGGGTCACGTAAGCCATCAATAAAGGCCTGGATGCCAAGACATTCCATCATGTTCTCTGGTGCTGATAGATAAGCAAATCGAACGAGTCGGGCAATATCCACTTCATACTCTTGAAGGGCTTCGTCACATTTCTGCTTTCGGTTCTTCATCTGTGACTGGTAGAAATGTTCTAAATGTTCGTGACCCTATCGCATGTCCAGCCCCGTCTTCAGCGGCTTGAAGTCATTCGCTTGTTCAAGTGGTATCGTCTGAAGTACATCTAAGGCATCTCCCCGAAGCGCGATGGTTAAGTTTACTGCCTTCTACCTATCGAACCAATTATTCACTCTAGAGGCTGCTTCAAACTGTTTCACATAATTGGTCTGCGATGTTTTTTCCGTCGAACGTTGGAGCCTTGACTCGGGCATTCACTAAACTGTTTACTAATTTATAATATATACACAGTATATGCACTTAACTAATTTATATAAACACTTCACTACTGTTTATTTACTTGCTCACTTATTTATCTCACGAGATCACTTTATAAACTGACTTTCCGCTGGTCCTTATTCTTTATATAAGTGCCTTTTTTACCACATAATTCTGATTGCGGCTTACACAAAAACAATCGTCTCCCTGGAATTTGCTAGATAAGGATGGTCACAAAAGCAATGTCTAGATAAGATAGTTACAAAAAATCGTAAACAGTTCTTAGAAATCCCTGCGCATCCGCCAAAATTTTAACTATCATACATGGCTTAGACAGAGTCGGATTCAGAGACTACACCAGTGTGCTGTTTCGTAACAGTACTTTCTGAAGTCAATCCACAGTATCCTGGGTATATTGTGAGTCAATCTGTCATTTTAATTTTGTTGAAATAAAGTAGTTATAAAATTTTGCTTGAATAAATTATTGTAAATCACTCCATGAATTTTTAATTAAAAATCATCATCTCATAAATCCAATAACAACCAACTGGGGGTGATGCTCAATAAGGAATATTTTGAGAAAAAACTTGAGAAAGAACTTAATAGAACTATAGTATAGGTAAAATAGAAAATATTCTTTATTTCATTCTAAGGAGGGTGCATTCTGATATTGTTTCCTTAATTTCACAAAATAAAAATACATGATTGTAGATAAAAATTATTTACAAATTGGCAAAATAATTATTTATATCAACTCTAAAATTATAATTGACATTTTGGTATTGATAATTCATGTAGGACTTGTCCCTCTTGAACGAGGTGCACCAATTCTTGATGTATATCATGGGGAAATCTCTATTTAAGTATTTTTGCAATATAAAGTACTGCAGTGGCTACAATTATTGTTATAGTATAGTTTGAATTTTACACCTCAGTCTATATGCTAAAGGAGGAAACATTCTTTGCTATACACCAAAAGTCCGTTCGACAATGTTTCTTGTGCGAATGTAGGACTCATTAAATACCAAGGTACTCAGTATGTCCAGCATGATATAGTAATTGTGTCAATAAATAAGACCTCATTGGATAATATCCACTATCAACTGTAAGTAGACATTATATTTTTAATATATGACTATAATAAGAATACCATATCCAAATTCTCTATTTTTAAATCGAATTATCAATCTACTATTGAAGATATGATAAATCTCACCCGCAAACAATCCTTACGAGTTTGTTTGTCTCTGACTTTCAAAATTCGAGTAAGATTTGAATAATATTTAAGGTTAGAAACTTGCGTTTAAACCATCAGTACACTCAGATTAATAGGTAAGGCTAACTTATTTAACTTATTTTAAACACAATACTTTTTATAATAAATCCCAATCTGTAACAGTTTCAAAATAACTGAATTTCCTTATTCTTCTTGACATACAACATTTAAATGTTTTTAATGTTTAAGAACCTGTTGCTGCAGCAACTGGTGAGTCTTAAAACGATTAAGCGAATTAAAATTGAAGGCAAGGTTGATAGTGGTGAAATACCGAAGTTTTCAACGCCCAATTACAAGTTGCGCTTGATGCAAATGATCGTGTTCTTTTACGCAGAAAAATCGTATATTTTCAACGTTATGATAATATTCTTCAATTTATCTAAATAGTATTGCCTAGGCCACCAATTATTACATATAAATAAAAGAAACATTTTAGCCGAAACGGGTATATTATATATCATCTTATATGTGAAACTCTCCATACCAGGAGCAATATTTCGCGAAATTTTTAGCACAGTATCCAGCTCCTCTAACATAAATGGTTTACTAGGAAATCCGATTTAGACTGAAATGAATTTTTTTTTCTGTTGATACAAACGGGGGGTTTAACACTGAAGGAGGATCTAACGTGTCCAAAATTTGATCTTTTATTTCAGGAGTTAAGTTGGGTTTTTAGTTTTGGTGATATTTATTATTAATACATTTAACTTTGTTCCATATTTTCGACAAAGAGGTACTTTTATTCAAACTATTTAAATAATAAATCCAGCATTGCTTCTGTTTTTTCTTAAATATTCTTGTTGCTTTAGCAGCAAAATTATTATAATGCAAATAGTTCTCTGAATTAGCCAGACATTTATATTTATTTAAAGCTTTTTTCCGTTCATTAGATGCTGATGAACAGTCAGCATCCCACCAGTAGGGTCTAGGATAGAGCTGTTTGTTGGTTTTTTCATATGCTTAGCATGATTTGCGGAGGTGGAAAGTAATTCAAAAAAGAAGGAAAGTTTGTCCCCATTTGTTGACAAATTTAAGTCAGAAGAATTCAGTTTGGATACGATATTACTTTTGAACAAGTGCCAATCTGCGCGGGAATCTGTCTATTTAGTTGTTCGTTTGATTAAATTAGAAAAAGATACGGTTTGTAATTCCATAATCACTGGGTAGTGATCTGATACCATTGTATCGTCAATGGTTACTCCCCAGTGTGTTTTACTTGCTGACGAAGGAGTTATTATGGTTAAATCAACCGCTTATTTATATTGATTCGGAGGAGTTATTCTTGTTGGACTACCGTCATTAAGTACCACGAAATCTAAATCGTCTACGATATCAGCTAACATTCTTCCTTGTGGTGTATCTGCATGGGGACTCCACATACTAAAATGTGAATTAAAATATTAGGTGGTTTATATATTGATACCAAGGTAAGATTTTAGTTAGTTACTTCGGCTGCACAAACTTCTATATTTTTATTAAAATTGGTATTGACTTGCACTTCTTTATGATTGATTGAATTTTTAATAAGAATTTCGACACCGCCATAACCGTCATCTCTAAATTTTTGTACGAAGTCATAATCTTTTAAATGATACTTATTTTTTGGTTTCAGCCATAATTTTGATAGAACAATAATCATATTTTTTTCATTTAAATAATTTTGAAGGCTACCCTTGTTTTGGTGAAAAGATCGAATGTTCCATTGGAGAATTTTTATATTACGATTTGTACTCATCATCAATATTAATAGTTAAGTAATCCATACTATTTTCATTATTTATATCAATATTTTTGAACAAATTGCCTTCTATTATTCAGTATTGAACACAAATGGTCTGTGATCTTAATTTCATTGATTGATTTTGTTTTTTGTATTGTTTCATATATAAAAGAGGTAATTTGTATAATGATTTGATTGGGATTTAATGAAGAATTATCTTTGGGTGAAGTAGAAGGTGAGGCAGATATATGGGTCATATTGTGATCTTTATTGAAATTAGATGATGAGATTTTTGAAGAATGTCTGGTATAAGTAGATTCAGAAGTATTACAGGTTGGCAAATTTGCAGAAGAGATGCATTTTCGTTTTTTGGAAATTTTAGAATTATTTCTATCTGAGGCGTGGTCAGTTTTAGGTTTTCTGAGAAGAAAGTTATTCACACCTGTTGATGGCAATACTGGGAAATTTCCTTCATTTTTAAGTATATCGAATCTATTATTTGTGGAAATATTTGCATAAGTGGGATTTTTTATCAAAAATTTGTGTTTCCTCGAATTCTGGTAGGCCATCGTTTTTTAAATATTGTATTGTTTGATATAATCTGGGCAGTTTCTAGAAATAGAGGAGTGATCTGAAGTATTATAATATATGCAGAATTGCTCTAATTCGTATTTTTTTTCTTCATCTTCTTGGAGTTGATTAGCGCATGTTTGACATATTTCTTTTACTTTAACATTGAGTGTGAGTAGGGGAGGACCGGCAACAGTGGCCATGCGGAAACAGTTGTCACCTCTCAATATTTTCCACTGTAATCTCTTGAACGTCTCACGGCCGGATACAGTATGATTCTCGGTAGTTCCTCGTTAAAGTTCGTAAGTGAAGGTGCATGTACGACAACACGTTGCAATAACTTTGGTAAGTAGCTTTAGTTTTAAATTAATATTTAACGATTTAAAATTCTGAAAAACTTGTTTTGTAATGTGAGCCATGTATATTCAAGGAATAGTTTTTGACTATTAAAGTTTATAACAATAATTTAAGAAAAAGATTTTTAAATAAATATTGACACATGTGCTTTCGGCGACAGTGGCCACCTGTTTGTGAGGGAACACTGGCCACCACTTGTTTCACCAAACTAAGAGTGGTCACTGTTTCCTACAATCATTTTTAAATTTTTTTCAGTCATAAAAATGGCGAAAGCCCGTTCGTGTGGCAATACACCAGAAATTGACATGGAGAACGCACTTTTATGAGGTAATAAAGATAGGTTTGTCCCTCAGAAGTGTGTCAGAGGAATATAAAATTCCACGCACAACATTGAAGCGCTACAGAGATGAATGCAAACACAATCTCGAACAAATCGACTTCAGCGGGCGATTTTTAGAAAGAGCACCAAGACTCATACCCAATTCTGGGTATTTGACAGGGACGAGGAGCAAATTTTAACTAGCTATCTGCAAACGATGACAAAGCTTCACCATGGTCTTACAGACAAACATGTCAAAACCATGGCATATGAATTGGGGATTTTACACAAAAAGAAAATACCTTCGTCTTGGTCGAAGAATAGGTGCGCTGAAAAAGATTGGTTTACAGGATTTATTAAACGTAACAAAACTGTATCAATACGCATCGCCGAGGCTACGTCTCTTGGGTTTCAACAAACCCGTTCAAAGATTCTTTTCCAATTTAAAAAATTCATATGAAAAACCTAATTTTAACCAAAGTCAAGCCTATAATGTAAATGAAACGGCCCTGACAACCGTCCAAAGTTCTAATAAAAGTATAGCCACGAAAGGGCAGGAACAGGTGGGACAAGTAACATCTACTAAAAGAGGAACACTAGTGACCATGGTGGGAGCTATCAATGCTCTTGGAAATAGTGTTACCCCTATGCTAAATTTCCCTCGAAAAAACTCTTAAACATCACATGACCAATAATGCTCCTCCGGGCACCAAAGGAATCGCCTCAAAAACCGGTTGGATAACAAGTGAGCTATTTAATGATTGGATGGAGCATTTGATATTTCATGCCAAACCAAAAAGTGATAAACCAGTCTTGTTGGTAATGGACAACCACGAGTCCCATTTAAGCCTTGATGTTATTAGATGTGTAAAAGACAATAATATTATATTATTAACTCCCACACACCAGTCATCGGTTGCAACCACTCGATAGATGTGTGTATTGTCCACTGAAGAGGCATTACAATAACGAGTGCCAAGAATGGCTTCTAAATCCTCCCGGGCGTTGAATTACAATTTACGACATATCTGAGATCTTGTCCAAAGCATATCCTAATCATTTTCTCCAAAAAACTGCATCTCAGCATTCAAAAGTACAGGGATATATCCATTCAATGATGAAATATTCGACGACTCTATATTTCTACCAGCAAGTGTAACAGATGTTCCAGATATGACAAGATCGGAGAATTCTACTCAAGATCAATCAACCCTACGGAGAGCAGATGTATCAGAATAAATTCAAGATAAATTTGAACCACAGATAGCAGTTCCTGCCGAAATAAGAAGCCCTAGTCCAGCCACACTATATTTTTCACGAAAGGCTGTTTTTCCTTATCATAAATCAACTACGCACACTACTCGGAGAAAGGCCAGAAATAAAAAGAGCGCAACAGATAAGCCAGTGTTACAGAGGTTTCAAGAAGAAATGTCTTTAAACCAGGTTAAATAAACGGTTTTAAAGATTAAAACTAACTTTTCCGCATCTGTTTCCCTGAACAATATTCTATCATAAAATTGTTACTTGTATACACTTCGTGGGATGTATCGTGCTAACAAACCGAAATTTCTCCAAAACTAACCAAAAATTTAGTATATCTGGATTGATAGCACCCGCTGTACTCGCTCTAGTCAACTGAAAATCAATGAGGTACACCTGTGAGACACCTTGAATAATATTCAATCATAAAATCAATCAATCGTATACTCTCTGGAGGCAGTATCATGCTACCAAAATGTAAATTCTCCAAAAATGACAAAAATTTGGTACTTCAAGTACCATAGCACCCGTTGTACTGGCGAGTTAGCTGAATATCAATAGGGTTAATCTTTTAGATGCTCTGAATGATATCCAATCATAGAATTGGTCACTTGTATATGCTCCAGAGGCTGCATCGTGCTAACACACTGAAATATCTCCAAAAATGACAAAAACATTGTACTTAAAGTACAATAGCACCTGTTGTACTGACTGTGGTTAGTTGAAAATCAATAAGGTTCATCTGTAAGATCTCCTGAATCATATTCAATCATGAAATTGGTGACTTGTTGAACTCAGACGGCTGTATCGTGCTAACAAACTGAAATTTCTCAAAAAATGACAAAATGTCGTACTTCAAGTACCATAGCACCCGTTGTACTGGCTCTGGTGAGCTGAAAATCAATAGGATTCATCTGTGACATGTCCTTAACAATATTCCACCATAAAATTGGTGACTTATGGCACTCCGTAGGCTGTATCGTGCTAACAAGACATGTAAGTAAAATTGGCCGACGACAACATACACACAGGATTTTTTTTCTAAAAACCGTTTGTACTTTTCCGTCAACCTATTTATATGCGAGAAAAGTATTGGTTTACCCCAAAAAAAGTAGGAATTTTGAAATTTTTTTTGAAATATTTTTACGTTTTCCATCAACGACAACACGAAAAAACGGTTTTTAGAAAAAAAATCCTGTGTGTATGCCGTAGTCGTCGTCGTTGTCGTCGGCCACTTTTCCTTACATGTCTTGTTAGCACGATACTGCCTACGGAGTGCAATGAGTCAGCAATTTTATGATTAAATATTGTCAAGGACATGTCACAGATGAACCCTATTGATTTTCAGCTCACCAGAGCCAGTACAACGGGTGCTATGGTACTTGAAGTACGACATTTTGTAATTTTTTGAGAAATTTCAGTTTTTTAACACGATACAGCCTCCGTAGTTCAACAAGTCACCAATTTTATGATTGAATATTATTCCGGACATCCTGCTGATGATCCCTATTGATTTTCAGCTCACCAGATCCACTACAACAGGTGCTACAGTACTTTAAGTACGATATTTTTATTTTTGGAAAACCTTCAATTTGTTAGCACGATACAGCCTCCGGAGTATATACAAGTGACCAATTTTATAATTGGATATTATTCAGAGCATCTCCAAGATGAACCCTATCGATATTCAGCTCATTAAAGCTAGTACAACGGCTGCTATGGTACTTGAAGTACCAAATTTTTGTCATTTTTGGAGAATTTTCAGTTTGTTAGCACGATACAGCCTGCAGAGAGTATACGATTGATCAATTTTATGATTGAATATTGTTAAAGCTGTCTCACAGATGTGCCCTACTGATTTTCAGTTGACTAGAGCGAGTACAGCGGGTCCTATAAATCCATATATACTAAATTTTTGGTTATTTTTGAAGAAATTCGGTTTGTTAGCACGATACATCCCCCGAAGTGTATACAAGTAACAATTTTATCATAGAATATTGTTCGGGGCCACAAACGCGGAAAAGTTAGTTTTAATCTTTAAAACCGTTTATTTCGTGTTGTTATTGATGCAAATCGTAAAAATAACTAAAAAAAAAATTACAAAATTCCAACTTTTTTTGGGGTAAACCAATACTTTTCTCGCATATTAGATAGGTTGGCGGAAAAGTAAAAAGTATCTATTGTGAAAAGACAACTATTACAGGATTAATGTAAAGATTCCCAAGAACAAAAAAAAATTGAAATATCTCAAGAAGAATCGTCAGACGAAGATGGCAAGGTTACATATGCTTCGTCTACATTGACAGAGTACTTTGATGAAAACAATGTTATCTTTGAGACCAAAGACATTGAGATTAATAGTTTCATTTTAGTGAAATTCGCTACTAAAATATCGTATAAATATTATATTGGACAAGTAAGGGAAATTCACCCAGATGAAGAATTCAGTGTTTCTTATTTAAGGAGCAATAATTCAAGATTCAGTTTCCCCGTTGTACCTGATGTATCCTGCATGCGGAAAAGTGACATTGTTATGAAACTACCTAAGCCAACAAATACGGGTGGAACAATAAGAATATTTCATTTGTATCAATTCTCTGTGGATTTATATTTATATAACGTTCTTTAGTTTCTTATTTGTAATTTTCAATTAAAATTAAGATTTACTTGTGTTGAGAATTATTGTTTATTATGATTTGTTAGTAGAAATTAACTAAAACTTGTGTTAAATTTATTCTTTTTGTGTTTAATAAAAGAAATACTGCATAAAAAGCGTAGTTTTTGCAATAAAAAGGAGTGTGCGCTGTATACCCCATTGGTGGCCACTTTATCCTATATACAGAGGTCACTTTTTTGTTAAAAATAAAAATCAATGAGGAGGAACATTATTTTTATTTTTCCAAAATTTTGATAGGCTATTGTCGCTCGCAAGCCTTTGTTTGATTATACAAAGTTGGAAGAATAAATATCAATTAACCACTGACTTACAGTTATTTATGTCAAAAGGTGGCCACTGTTGCCGGTTCTCCCCTATGACCATAGCGCAAACATCTGAAACATTGCATCACAGGGTGTACATTGAATCTTACTAGATTAATTTTTACTGTGTCTCAGATTTTGTTGCCTAAAAAAGTAACAATTATCATTCAACTATATTTTCCTTTTTTGAAATTCGCAAAACTGAAGAGTGGCTTACTCCAGTCATCGCTGCTAAACGCCGAGTGCTTAGTTATGGATTATTAGCAACTCGTACTAAAATATCATCCTCCTAATCCACAGTTATTATTATTTTTTGTCGTCCCATACCATTGTTAAGCCTGAATTGTCTAGTTTCTCCTAATCGGCGAAAAATATTGCTGACAGTTTGCCGATTGGGTTGAACATGAACATGACACAGAATGGCCTACCTATACGTGGAAAGACCGGAAATTAAAATTACTTGAAACATTTCATTCAAGACGAGATATGTATACCCTTTCATGGAAATCACAAACCTTCAATGAGTTTTATATCAAACATTTAGCTAAAATTGATAATTTGAAATTAAATTTTTCCTCCGAAGACAAAATTTCAATAATATTAGGGGTGATAGGAGACAAACATATTATTGCGGCCACGGAAGCAGCTAAAATTAAAGATTTAAATACGTTGGGTTCTTACCTACGTAGAAGTGACATACGTTTTAGTAAAACTGCCGCTGGCTCAAGTAGGGACCCTAGCAATAGGTATCATTATGATAGAAATAAAAAAAAACTTTTCATTTGGAAAAACAAAGAAAATCTGTTCATATCATTAAGAAAGTTAATAATTGTGATAGATGCAGCACAAAACGGCGAACATTAACATGATAATACGAGTAAATAAGGATTAAAAGAAATTTTACAAACAAATTTTGATAAACAATCAATCGTTGCGTCCTTTCGTAGATTTAGGTAGTGTACAAGCAAAGGTAACTCTAGAAAGTCTCTTAAAGATGTAGAATTTTTAATTCGTCACAATTTTACCGAAAATTCGAGCATTTCCTACTACCGCATTGGTAACGAACTACCATTTAAATATTCAGATAATGTACAACTTTTTCAGATAAATGTTAATCATGGTGATTTATGTGAGAAAAACAAAAGTAAATTATTTAGTATTCTTGAAAATGTTCGCGACTGTTTATATTCTTCTTTAAAAAAATGAGTAAAAGCACATTCGGTAATAATGAAAATAGAAACAACTACCTCCAAACTTATTTCATTTCAACCTTACAGATTATCACAATCGAATAAAGATATTATGAGAACACAAATTAACGATTTATTTGAAGCTGAAATAATAAAAAAAGTAGTTCTTTGTATGGTAGCCCTGCACTATTTGTCACCAAAAAAGGAGGTGAAAAATGGTTAGTAGTAGAGCATTAAATAAAATCACAGAAAAAATCAAGTTTCCTTTATCCATAATTCAAAACCTGATACATTCGATGTTACAATTTTTTTTTACAATGGACCTAGCTTCGGGCTATCACCAGATACCATTGCATCCCGACCATACACATAAAACTGCATTTGTAACGCCGGAGGAACATTACGAATATTTGAGAGTTCCTTTCGGGTTATGTAATGCGCCTGCGGAGTTCCAAAAAATGATATCTGACATATTTGAACAATTATCTGTTGGTATTACTCCTTACCTAAATGACAATATTATACCATCAACAAACAGTAATCATGATCAATTAATGAAGAAGATTGGTTAAAAGAGGCACAAGAACAGGATCAAAGTATCAATGAATTGAAATATATACTATTGTCGGGAGATATAAGAACCAACAAACAAATATTCAAAAATTATTATCTACGTGGTAACAGGATTTTTAAAATAACTGACAAAGGCAGGCGGTGGGTAGTTCCAAAAAACTGTAGGTGGCTGATAGTTAAAGTAAACCACGACGACGTAGGACACTTCGCTTCAGAGAAGGAATTAGAACGAATAAAACAACGTTACTGGTTTGCCAAAATGAAACATTTTATTCGACAATATATAAGATCCTTTCTAAATTGTTTATACCATGAAGCAAATAGTGGAAAAAAACCTGGATACCTGCATCCAATACCAAAACATGCACAACCACTTCATACCCTCCATATCGACCACCTAGGACCATTTGTACCAAGAACAATAGTTATGTTTTGGTGGTAATTGATGCATTTACCAAATTTATTTTTTCAGAGCAGTTCCTGATACGTCATCCGCTATCGTTATAAAAGAGTTAATCAATATATTTCTCATTTTTGGAAACGCGAGAAGAATTATATTCGATGCAGGAACATCATTTACATCTAAATAATTTCAAGAGTTTTGTAAAGATAGAGGTGTATTCGCACAATAGCTGTTGGTATGTCCAGAGACAATTGACAAGCAGAGCGAGCCAATAAGTCTCTCTTGGGCGCTTTGGCTACAATGGGTGCGAACACTACCAGTAATAATTGGGATGTTAAATTTGGAAGCAATAAGAACATAAACAGTACAAAGCATAAGACCACAGAAGATACCCCTGCTGAATTATTATTAGAAAAAAATATTAGGAGGCTGACCGATACGCTGAGGATTTGAATGATCCTCTAGATGTCACAAAACTAAGTGACAAAGCAAAAGAGAAAATAGATAGAAAGAAACACCAACAACATAGAATATTTGATATCAAAATACGACCTGCGCAGCAGTTCTCAATAGGAGAATCAGTCTTAGTAAGATTAACAAGTATTGCTCCCAAAGTAGGGAATTACTAGAAAAATACAAAGGGTCTTTTAAGATAGTAGAAGTACTTCCCAATGTAGGGTAAAATAAGATATACATGCTTAGAGATCTAAAAAGAAAGTTGCATATGAAGAAGTATACTGTATGGAAGATATCCGGCAAATCATTTTTCGCAAGTGAGAATTAGGTAAATACAAATTTTGTCGGCACAAAGTTTACGGTGAATATAAAGAGTTATAGTAAAAAGTTGAAGTTGTAAATATCAAGGCTTGCAACGTTACGCATTAAGAGTTGTAAGTATCATGTTTTACAACAAATTGAGTAAGTGTCATGACTAATATGTCATGATAGCAGCTTAAAACTGTAAGTATAAATACTTACAGCCATTCAGACGTCAGAGCTGTAATTATAAAGGCTTACAGCGATTCAGACATCAAAGCTGTAATTATAAAGGCTTACATCAATTCAGACATCACAGCTGTATAAAGGGTTACAGCGATTTAGATACTACAGCTGTAAGTATAAAGGATTACAGCGACTCAGACACTACATCTATAAGTATAAGGGCTTACAGAGTTTCAGACATTATAGCTGTAGGTATAAAGGCTTACAGTAATTCATACATTATAGTTGTAAGTATAAAGGCTTACAGCGACTCAGTCAGTATAGCTGTAAATATAAAGGCTTACAACGTTTCAGACGTTACAGCTGTAAGTATAAAGGCTTACAGCGATTCGAGCCCAAGGTGCTGCAACACTGTTCGAGGACGAACACATTGTTGGATGGCCGTGTAGGAACCGTCCCTGTATAAATATATATCGATGATGAGTCAGGATGAGAGAACGCATACAAATACAGTTAGTTGATAAGAAATTCATAGATAGTTAGATACAGAACATTGTAGAGAGAGGTCATTTTATATTTTGGGGAAAATAAAGTGTTAATAATAGTTATATAGTTAGTAATTTCTTGGTTTGGATTGTCACCTAACACATATGACACTGAAAAAGTATTCATCAAGTACCACTTGCTTGATTATAATTAAAAATTGAGATCGGTGTATTTGTTTTAGAATATCTTTAAATCATTTAGGTAATAATTTAAAGTTAGGAGATCTATTTTATTTTTCCCAATAAATTTCAATCTCATTATTGTTGATGCCGATTAAACTTTCATTTGCGTATTAAGTGCAATCCACTGGCTCAAAACATAGACATATTTATTACACATCAAAATTTAAAAAATTGTGCAGCTTCATGTTTAACTTAAAATATCTCGAGAAATATCAACTTAATCGTTATGAGGAAGGAGTTCATTATTCACGTATAGGACAATCGAAAAAGTGTGCTGAAATTTCTATTCCGCCATTGACGTAGAATTTGGGAACGATTAACTAGTCACTTACCCCTGTCATATGCCTCTGGTAATAACCAGAAAAAAAATGTTTGAATACAACACCCTGTAACTCGGTATACAGCTACATTTTATTTCGGTGTTTTGGGTTAAATCTTCATGATTTGAAGTCAAAATTCTACTGGTGAATTATTTCCTATTAGTAATGAATCACACTATATACAGTGATACTTTTCCCAGTTTTTCTGTTTTCCGTGGTGGTCGTAGAAATTGTTTTGTTCAACTTAAATTCGAAATTAGTAACTAGGAGCATGTCCAAAACTTATTCTACTTAATGTATTCTCTACACGATCGACGGTGTTTTATACACTCTCGTGATGCCTCAAGCTATCACTTTTTATACTCTTCTAATACTATTGAAGAGCTCCCTTTATGTAACTGCATTACTGTCACGAGTTATGACGCAAAAACGTGTTAAATACGGATTTGTCTGTTAGATTATATGTAATATTCCGAAGGAATTTAAGCGTAGTTACTTTACTAACATTAAATATGGCTGGAGGAATTGGGTAAAGATTTCATCTATACTGAATACCTATAGATACTTTTGAATAACAGTTTATAACATTTTTTTTTCAAACTAATAAAGTATAAAACATGTTTTGCTAATCAGCTTTTTAAAACGGTACCTTTTCATAACGGGCCAATTATTATTAGCCAATTTCTGTTATAAAGAATAATTCAGTAGCGGGTTTTATAAAACATGTTTGGAAAAAAGATTTCTACATTTATTATTAATAATATAGACTACCGTCCAAAAATTTGGAACCAGCTTTGTGAAATGAAACAAGACACAACCGAGTTATCTTAATGTATTTGTGTTAATAAGAAATGCAAAATGAAATTAAAGAAAAATTTTCACTAAAACCAATAGTATTTTTTCAGTATATTTTAGACATTCTATTAATTCAGAACCATCAGGCCATGTTGAAGCATTTTCAAATATTCTTCTTTGTATAGTATTTTAATTATCCTCACAAGATGTATGTGCCAAACCATAAAATTTCTATCACCATGTTTGCTAGTGGGCATTGTATTTCTTCTTTTGACCAGCGTCTATTGGATCTGAAAAACTCAAACTTTGATTCGCTATTCTAAAGGACATCTTCCCATTCGTCAATATTTTCTGTATATTCAAGACATTCTATAAATTCAGAACCAACAGTCTATCTTGAAGCATTTTGAAATATTCTTCCTTGTGTAGTATTTTAATTATCCACACAATATTTCCGTGCCAAACTTTAAAATTTCTATCACCATGTTTGCTAGTAGGCATTGTACTTCTTCTTTTGACCAACGTCTATTGGTTCCGACAAACTCATACTTTGATTCGCAATCTTAAAAGACATTTTTCCATTCGTCTATTTTTGCTGTATATTCTAGACATTCTATAAATTCAAAACCAACAGTCCATCTTGGAGGATTTTGAAGTAGTCTTCCTTGTGTAGTATTTTAATTATCCTCACAAGATTTCCGTGTCAAACCATAAAATTTCTATCATCATGTATGCTACTAGCCATTGTTCCTCTTCTTATGGCCAGCGTCTATTGGATCCGAGAAACTTAAACTTTGATTCCCCATTTTAAAGGACTCCTTCGCATTCGTCAATTTTTTCTGTATATTCTAGACATTCTATAAATTCAGAACCAACAGTCTGTCTGGAAGCATTTTGAAATATTCTTCCTTGTGTAGTATTTTTATTATCCTCACAAGATTTCCGTGTCAAACCATAAAATTTCTATCACCATGTTTGCTAGTAGCCATTGTACTTCTTCTTTTGACAAGCGTCTAATGGATCCTGTACCATGTCGCTGAGACATGTTATTATTTTCATCTATTATTTTGGAGCGTTACTCATTCGTCGGCTACTCCCACCTCTAATTCCAAAATCCTATTATTTCGAATATTAGGAACGTATCGTTGACAATTTTTACTATCATTAAATGTCTATTTAAACTACGATTAAATGAATTGGCTTGTTCATTTCTTCGCTGAAAACTTATTCAGTATTCTTCTTCTTAAATATCATTTTGTGTGTGATTTGTAATTTTTTTTGCTGCTCTGCAGAGTGTATCTTAAACACCGCTTTAGTCTGCACCTACTTTAAGGACCGTTTACCATAAGGATATCTACACTCCGGATACAAGATCCACTCATCGGACTACATCATCTCAGTCCATATAACAACGGCTCAAGAATCCTCAACTACTGCTGCGAGCTGTACGTCCCGAGTCCTCCCAAGATAAGTCCCTAACTTATTTTTGGTATATATAAAATATTGAGTTGGTCATTTTTACTATATAACTGATATTTATTTGTATTTGTATTTGTATCGAGAATATACGGTTTTGTAAATTTATTATTGTGTGTCAAATAAATCCATTTGTCCGGAAATTTTGTTTGTTGATTCACCTTATCCCAATCGAGGTAATAAAAAATAGTGTAACTAAGGCCGAATTCACTACCTGAGGAGAGTCCCAAGGCCGGGTAATTAGGTTGTGACAATCCGAAAAATTTAAACTTTGATTCACCATTTTAAATGACATCTACGCATTCGTCAATTTTTTTTGTATTTTCTAGACATTCTATAAATTCAGAACCAAGAGTCTGTCTTGAAGCATTTTGAAATATTCTTCCTTGTGTAGTATTTCAATTATCCTCACAAGATTTCCGCGCCAAGCTTTAAAATTTCTATCACAAAGTTTGCTAGTAGGCATTGTACTTCTTCTTTTGACCAACGTCTATTGGATCCGACAAACTCAAACTTTGATTCGCCATTCTAAAGGACATCTTCCCATTCGTCAATTTATTCTGTATATTCTAGACATTCTATAAATTAAGAACCAACAGTCTAACTTGAAGCATTTTGAAATATTCTTCCTTGTGTAGTATTTTAATTATCCTAACAAGATTTCCGTGCCAAACTTTAAAATGCCTATCACCATGTTTGCTAGTAGGCATTTTACTTCCTCTTTTGACCAGCGTCTATTGAATCCGAAAAACTCAAACATTGATACGCCATTCTAAAGGACATTTTTCCATTCGTCAATTTTTTCTGTATATTCTAGACATTCTATAAATTCAGAAACAACAGTCCATCTTGGAGCATTTTGAAGTAGTCTTCCTTGTGTAGTATTTTAATTATCCTCACAAGATTCCGTGTCAAACAATAAAATTTCTATCACCATGTTTGCTAGTAGCCATGGTACTTCTTCTTGTGACCAGCGTGTATTGGATCCGAAAAATTTGAACTTTGATTCGCCATTCTAAAGGACATATTCGCATTCGTCAATTTTTTCTGTATATTCTAGACATTCTATAAATTCAGAACCAACAGTCTGTCTTGAATCATTATGAAATATTGTTCCTTGTGTAGTATTTTGATTATCCTCACAAGATTTCCGTGCCAAACTTCAATATTTCTATCACCATGTTTGCTAGTAGGCATTGTACTTCTTCTTTTGACCAGCGACTATTGAAACCGAAAAACTCAAACTTTGATTCGCCATTCTAAAGGACATTTTCCCATTCGTCTATTTTTCCTGTATATTCTAGACATTCTATAAATTCAAAACCAACAGTCCATCTTGGAGCATTTTGAGGTAGTCTTTCTTGTGTAGTATTTTAATTATCCTCACAAGAATTCCGTGTCAAACCATAAAATTTCTATCACCATGTTTGCTAGTTGCCATTGTACTTCTTCTTTTGACAAGCGTCTATTGGATCTGAAAAACTTAAACTTTGATTCGCCAATCTAAAAGACTTCTTCGCATTCATCAATTTTTTCTGTACATTCTAGACATTCTATAAATTCAGAACCAACAGTCTGTCTTGAAGCATTTTGAAATATCCTTCCTTGTGTAGTATTTTAATTATCCTGACAAAATTTCCGTGTCGAACCATAAAATTTTTATCACCATGTTTGCTAGTAGCCATTGTACTTCTTCTTTTGACAAGCGTCTATTGGATCCGAAAAACTTAAACTTTGATTCGCCATTCTAAATGACATCTTCGCATTCGTCAATTTTTTCTGTATATTCTAGACATTCTATAAATTCAGAACCAACAGTCTTTCTTGAAGCATTTTGAAATATTCTCCCTTGTGCAGTATTTTAATTATCCTCACAAGATTTCCGTGCCAAACTTCAAAATTTCTATCACAATGTTTGCTAGTAGGCATTGTACTTCTTCTTTTGACCAACGTCTATTGGTTCCGACAAACTCATACTTTGATTCGCCAATCTTAAGGACATCTTCCCATTCGTCAATTTTATCTGTATATTCTGGACATTCTATAAATTCAGAACAGTCCATCTTGAAATATTTCGAAATATTATTCCTTGTGTAGTATTTTAATTATCCTCACAAGATTTCCATGCCAAACCATTAAAGTTTCTCTTAACATGTTTGCTAGTAAGCATTGTACTTCCTCTTTTCACCAGCATCTATTGGATCACAAAAACTCAAACTTTCATCCACTATTCTAAAAGACATCTTCCCATTCGTCTATTTTTCAGTTTTTGCTGTTATTGTTTCTTAACGCTACAGTTATTTTCCTGTGCAGTTAAGTATCGATTTTGTTCAAAACAGTAGCGTAACGCAAAATAATCGGGCCTCGTCGTAATATTAAGTTTGGGCCCCTTTATAGTAATTGCGATTATATGCGCTTAAATTTTATTACTACATTATTGATCAATAAGAGTTACGTACCTCCTTAAAATCTATAAGAATGAAGAAAACACTAAGTGTATAATTAGATAATACCTATTATTTATATAAATGAAACATTTCACATCGAATATTTTTTTGCATGAAACTGCAATAATCTTGATTGACTTCTCATATTTTTATTAGCAAAATAATTTAGTAAATCGTCTATTTCCAATTTTCTTTTCTCTTTTTGTTCAATACCAATTAGAGATAAATTGCTATGTCTTTCTTCTGACATTGTACTACGCAGATAATGTTTAGTTAGTTTTGATAATAGAATCGCATTACAAATATCAGAGAAACGAAATGCAGCGTACTTATTTTTAGTTACTAAAAAATCGCCTAATTTCTTTATCGACATGATTTTCTTTAATTCTTCTGAAAAAAACGACTTTTGATTTGGAATTTCAGTTGATAAATCATGACTATAACTTTTTTGCAGATTATTGGCACTGGTGTATAGCAATTCCTTTGTACTTTCCACAATATTTTTGGAGAAAGGAAATTAAATTTCTTGTTTGTACTACTCATACTCTCAAAAGAACTTTTTAACCGAGTCGTAATAATATCAATGAAGGCCTTATATATTTCCACATTTCAAACAGTCGTTCAGTATTTTGTAGCATTTGTAAGTACTTGTCAGTTCTTCGAAAGATGTTCTTAGTTTCTTTTTTCTCTTCTCTTCAAAGTGTGATGTATTATTCCATCTTTTAGCTATGGTACTGGCTTTTTCTTTTATACTTGCAAAATTATCACGAAGGTTTGTGATAGAAGTTAAACTTGAATTGATCATCATTACAGCTTGTTCTAAATCTACAGTATGTCTGAAAAAGTTGGCAGCATATGGGAAACTTTTTTATTGTAAATTTTACGGAAAAAAGTTATTCTTTATGAAAATCTCTGCTTTGGAAAATAATAATATTCAGGTATGCACAAATTCCAAAAGATTAATAGGAATATTTTGACCACTTCAATTTCTAATTAAATTTTGCAAATTTTAGTTGTGAGACAAGTCAACTTTGATCTTATTTAACAAGTCAACACACCTCAAATGTTTATTAGTTGATTTGAAATATTTTAGCAATGAACTGGAATCAGTAATAAATAAGTAATACTAGACAGAATAATGCATTTCCTACTGTAATAGACAGCAATAAACGGAATAATTTCAAACGTAAGTTGCTCTGACAATGACATTTCTTTTACCGAAAGTCATTCTAGTAAAAGCTTTCGAGAAATAAATAATAGATTCCGTCTAGTTAGTGTGACATGAAATTGAAATGTAAGTGTAAATAATGTAAACAAAATTTAAAACGTCAGTGTGTATTAACTGTACTTCAAGAAGTAGCAAAAATGCCGATGAAATTAACTCTTGACGAAAAAATGGGAATTGTACTAATTTTCAGAGGGAGCTGCAGTAATATTCAATAACAGACATCCCTATAAAAATGTACATTTTGCAACAATTAGTAATATAATGAAAAAATTCAGTGGAGATGGAAATGTCGATAATAAATTCAGAAAAAAACATCAGTCTTGGATCGCGACTGAAGATATTCAAAACCAAATAATGCTATCAGCAGTAGAAGATCATAAAGATCCGATAAGGTAAAGGCCAGCCACATTTGGTGTAAGTAAAGATGTAGTTGCGAAGATATTGAAAACTAACAAATTTAAACCCTACAAACCCCAGTTCATTGAAACCCTAAAACCCGAAGATTTTAATAAAAGGTTTGGATTTTGCGCTTGGTTCCAAGGGGGGTTAGAAGATAATCATTATATGTAACGGTCCAAATTTTTTTTCGGACGAAGCAACGTTTACTCCTAATGGGACAGTTAGCTCACAACATTGCCGCTGGTGGAACGACACTAATCCGCATTTTATTGTCGAATGTCACGACCAATATTGTTTTAAAACAAATGTATGGTGTGGAATATTTGAGGATAGAGTAGTTGGGTCCTTTTTTTCAGGGATATTATGAATTCAGAACGTTATTTACAATTTTTGAATGATAGAATTTCCGATTTTATTGATAACCTACCAATAATAGAAAGACAGCGCGTATGGTACCAACATGATGGGGCACCATGTCATAGTACCAGAAATGTTCGAAAATATCTACTGCAAACTTTTAACGGACGAGTATTACTCCGACTGTTATTAGAAATGGAATGAAAGCATTTTATGAAAGTTATAAAAAGTTATAAAAATTGAATGCTTAGAAGGAAACGGTGGACAAGTTGAGATGCATATTTAGTGATGAAAAACTAAAATGGATTTTTATTGTTCATGCACAAAAAAGTTTGATATTACGTTTTCGAAATAAATAATTCTAATTACGTATTTGTCTATTTGAGATAATTCTTGACAGATGAAGTTTATCAATTTTGCAATGAAATAATGGGTGAAGTAATCAGTAATTGCACTTAAACGTAATTTTCAATTCGTATCGACATCTTAATATTACATTTAATATTTTGAGAACAATTTTCAAAAATAGCAAACTTTTTTGAAGTAGTATGATCTAATTGTATAATAAACATAGTTTTCTATTTCGAACAACTCTTCATAATTAAAGTTTTCGATATTGTAAAAAATAAAGATACTTTACTCTTGTACCAAATTCGTATTTTTTGACAAACCTCGTATAGGAATTAAACAATAGACATCTGACATTTGCGTTTTACTTTATGTGTCATGCAGAACTTTTTATACAGAGTAACTTTTTTTCGTAACATTACAAATAAAACAGTTTCCCATATGTTGCCAACTTTTTCAGACATACTGTATATACGTTCCAATATCTCACATTGAAAATACAAATACAAACTTATCCATTTGCTTCTTAATAACATGCGCTTCTTGTTTCTCTTCTTGTTTATGGCTAGTAAAATATTAGACAGTACTTTCAGAACCACTATAAAATCGTAACGAATCGATTTGACAGAAGCGAATCGCGAGGTCCGCCTTGTTCTGCTTAACGATTTTATATAACTGAATATTCTCGTTATTCTATACGATTTTATATCATTCCATCGTATTATGCTGTGCCCAAAAAAGGTGCAAATTTTTAAAGGTACGTTAATGCAAGCATCAATCAATACAAGAATGTAGTGCCTTCTTGACTTCCGTAGCATAAGGACGTGTTTTTACCGATAGCTCCGCTATCAAATTGGCATCGAAAGAAGCAGGTGATTAGTGATCAAAAAATATAAATAGTATAAAACATTCTATTGTCTCAATAGTTCGGGCGCTTTTTACAAAATTAGCACCAGTGAAATGAACACGCAAAAATTCCGATAGTGAATAATAAATAAGTTTCCATGTTTCGAAACCAAACCCAACAGAAGCCAACACTCGGGCTTAAGTCTTCCTCACTAAAGCTCCAAAACCAACAACGTTTTCTCGGTTTCTCACCCGAACAACAAACAAACGCGCCACATCAAGCCTTCTCAACAAATGAACCTAGTGGGGGACTAATGACAACTAGCGAGTACATGAGTAGCTCGTCTTAAGACGAAGAGACCACAAAAACCACCAGACATACATGTCAGTCAGTCAAAAAATGAAAAAGAATGCACTCACCAAAAAACTCAGCCCTGAAATCAAGCATAATCTCAATAAACACGTAAAACCGATTCTCACTTCTAGAAACCAACCCATAGAAAGGACCAATCAAACTTAACAACAAAACGAGACCGCCCCACCAAGATTCATCTATGTTGTGAAAAAGTTCAAGGCAATGACTGAAAATTTAACCAAAATCATAAAAGCAGACACGTACTACACCAAATCGACACCTATAGTCAGGCACTTAAGTTATTCGTAACCTACACCTTTCTATACCTATTGATGAAACAAAGGCTAAACTCATAATAACAGGACATCACGTGCGCAATATAATGAACATTGGACACAGAACAACAAAATATCCACTTTGTTGTGTGTTCTTTGTTGACCTTGAACCTAGGCCAAATAATAAAAGCGATCTACGAACAAAAGTACATATACAATAGAACATCTACGGAAAAATCGCGACATATTACAAAAACAAGAATATGGACAATCGAAGTCCTACTGCTCGAAATCATACAATGCGTTAAGTGTCGAGGAAAGCATGATACGAAAATATGCCAAAAACCAGAAAGCACTCCAGAAACGTGTGCCTTATGCAATGGTGACTATCTGGCAAACTACAAAGGGTGCTGCGTTTACAAACACATAGTCCAGAAAAGAAATCTTAGAAATAAACCCCACTATAAGAACCAGCCATGAGTAGACCATCCAAACCAACCTCGTGTCCAAGAAGTTCCAATAAAGGCCGACAGATATATCAAGAAATTATAACCTAACCTATGCACAAAACAGCAGCAGAATCACACACGACCAAACAACAGCACAGCTAGTGGAGCAACTGTCAAAATTCCTAGAAGAGACCAAGAACATGTTCTCTCAATTGATAAATAAAAATAGCATGTTTCTAAATTTACTTTCAACTGTCATGAACAAATTGAAGAATTAATAGCTACTAGAATTATGAGAACTTTAATCTGGAATGCCAACGTTCTTGCTAACTATAAGCGCGAAGTAATAACTTTCCCAGACATCTACAAAATCGATGTACTACCAGTATAGGAGACTCACTTTACCAAGCAAACAACCTTCTCAATTCCATATTACTGAACATACCACATCACCCATTGAGATGGAACAGTCCATGGCGGAACAGCAGTCATCATTAGAAATTCAATTGCCCATCACGAACTAGATACATTTAAAACAAACGCTATCCAAGCCAAGATAGTCCAAATAATTATCAACAAACCTAATCTCAACATCACATCTGAATACTCCCCACCACGCCACATTATGACTAAGATATATACAAACACTTCTTCGACACCCTTGTAAACAAATTTATTGTTGGGGGGATTTGAATACAAAGTACATACAATGGGGATCAAGGCTCATAACTATTAAAATCCGTAGCCTCCTCCGAGCTATGAATTATGGAAACTACAACTACCTCACCAACGGAGAAGCCACATACTGGCTAACCGACTCCAGGCAACTACCAGATCTCCTTGACTTCTACATAGTAAACAGTATAACCGCGCAAAACTGTACAATAGAATCTCACTATGAACTAACATTAAACTACACACCTGTCAATGCAAATGTATGCTCTACAACTCTAAATAAAATGCTCACCCCAAACTGACCTCAACAAAATGACCTCTTCGAAGCGCACATCACAGACAATATAAATCCGAGTATTAGCATAAAAACCCAAGCGAAATAGACGAAGCCGTGCAATACTTCACTAATGCAATACAGCAAGCTGCATAGTATGCCCATCCTCGGGATGAAATATAATCCACCAGATGTATCACTACCCCACTGCATATTCGACAACTCATAATTGAGAATAGAAGAGCCAATGCAAAGTGGCAAATATCACGCAATAACAATTATCTTCACCAATACAGAAGGCTATCACGTTAACTCTCTAAAATACTCATAGATGCCCAAAACTCATCGTTCGAGTATTTTATCCAAAGCCTATCTGCAGATGACTACAGCTTATGAAAAGCAACAAAAAAGTTCAAGAGACCCACGCCGCCAGTGTCTCCTATACGAACCTCCAATAATGCTGAGCTTGGCTACTTTCTTGTTATATGGAAATACACCCACATAATAATGATCCACAAAGACGGCAAGTTCCCGCAGAAAACACTCTCATACAGCACAATCAACCTATTACCCATCTCTAGCAAAATATTCGATTGACTACTGCTCAAGAGAATCCAAGACGAATATGACCTAATAAACATCTTACCAAACTACCAGTTTGGATTTCGAGACAACATGTCTACCACCCATCAAACACACAGAATAGTCAACACCATCCGCCAAACCCTAGAAAGAAAAGTGTATTGCAGTTGCGACGTAGCTTACCTACTACGCTATGTGGTTAGAATACATTCCATAAAGATATCAGAATTCAAAGACTTGTATCATGTAGAGATATGTAAATATATTTATACATATATATATATATATATATATATATATATATATATATATATATATATGTATATATCAAGAAACCAACCACTAGCACTAGCCTTCATCGACTTTGAGAAAGCATTCGACTCTATATATCCCAGAGCAGTAATAAATGCCCTCACAGAACAAGGGATCGACAAGCCATATATTGAGACCCTAGCAAATATATATATATATATATATATATATATATAGGGAAGCCAAAGCGAGAGTTAGGATATATGAGGGCACACCAGAATTCCCCACCAGCAGAGGAGTTAAACAAGGAGACGCAATATAACCAAAGTTATTTGCAGCAAGACTAGAAAGCATCTTCAGAAAACTGGGCTGGAACAACACAGGTCTGAATATAGATGGAGAATACTTGAACCATCCATGATTCGCTGATGACATCATCCTGATAGCGAGTAGCCCTGGCGAAATGCAACAACAAATAAATGAACTGAATGCAGCAAGCAACGAAGTAGGCCTTAAAATAAATCTGAGTAATACCAAGATAATGTATAACGAACTGATAAACGCACAAGAAATAACAAATAATGACACTGCCCTGGAAATAGTAGAGGGTCAACTAATACACATATCAGGCTCTCTACTTCCAGAAATAAACAGAAGAATCAAATTAGCATGGAGAACATTTGGACAGAACTCTATCATCTTCAAGTCTAGAATGTCACTCCGTTTGAAAAAGAAAGCGTTTGATCAGTGCGTACTACCAGTATTAACATACGGCTGTGAAACCTGGACCCTGAAAACTGATATCATTAGAAAACTCCAGGTAACGCAGAGGTCTATGGAACGATGCATGCTTGGAACAACAAGGAGAGATAGAAAAAGGCTTGATTGGATCAGACAAAAGACCCAAGTGATATATGTCATAAATAGAATCAGATCCCTAAAGTGGCAATGGGCGGGGCATCTCGCTAGAAGGACAGACGATAGATGGACCACAAAGATAACGCAATGGTATCCCCGAGGCGTGAAAAGACCAAGAAGACGCCACAACTTAAGATAGGACTACGACATCAAGAAACTCGCAGGATCAACTTGGCGCCGCATAGCTAGCAATAGACAACAATGGGCCCACATGGAAATGGAATATATAAATATGTAAAGGGAGGCTACACCATAACAAAATGGTTGAATAAGCTGCGTATGATGATGATGATGATGATGTTAGGAATAAAATATAAACATAAAAATGATGAAAAAAATATATCGCTAGATATCAATAACCTTTAAATAACATATGAGAAACAAATTAAGTTTTCTCTAGAGCATTCAATCATAAAATGAACAAGAAATGTTCAGATGGTAGGTCATAATAGAGTGCAAATTATAATTACAAAATTCAATTTGATTATCACAGACTATCAAAGGTATGAAGTCTTGTAGTAAAATTTCCTTTGAAAGACTAAGTTGATTTTAAGCTTAAAGTTTCAAGATATTTAACTAGATAAAAAAAAATTAGTCAGATACATAAAATCAAATGTTGAAATGTTTCAAAGACACTTCGGTTATTCAGTTTAACAAAATTTTATGCAATTGAAATTCATATAGTTTCTAATTTGAAAGAGAATTTCAAAATTAAATAAGATCATTTACAACTAAATTTAGTGATAATGAAAGGAAAATTTTATGTGGAATAGAATTATGAAATAGACAAGCATATAAATAATATTGAATTTATTATATACTATAAAGAAATAATCATTTTGTCAATTATATTTCCTTAAATTTCATCAACTCCATGTATTTACAAAGATATCAAATTAATTTCATAGTAATATAATCAAAGATAAATAAGAGAAAAATTAAAATAAGTCATGTTAATAATCATTGCAGATCATCAATAAATAATTCAACGCTATCTGTAACCTGATACAACAAACAAAGCTCAACTAATTAAGTTGACGCAGGCCGTAATATTAGACACGGAAAACATTCATTTGTTAGGGACATAAATTTATAGAAATCTGTAATTCGTATGCAATGTCGATAAAAAAGGAAAATGCAATGATTAATAACAAATGATGAGAATAAAATCTATAAAAAAAAGGAAACCTATTGAAATATTATGTCTAAAAATGTGGTGAATGGAGAACTAAAATAAAATAAATTGTATACGTATGCTTTGTACTATTATTTGTGTTGTAAGAATTTAGATTTATCTAAATTAGTGCTGACCAATCAGAAGATTTTGATAATATTAAATAATGAAAAAAGACAATTATAAACAGTGATAATAAATAATTTAGGAACTTTGATGAATATAACACGTGGAATACAATAAATTACCATAACTCTGTGTCAGAAATATAGTAAATTTTAAGAAATAATATAGTGACAATTAAGACGCTATGATAGAAATTCTAAAAAAGCGGGAACTACCTGTCAACAACAAAAAGGTTGGAGGCACAGATCATATAACTAATATTAAAAAAAGAAGATAGCTCACTTTAAGTAGGCCTTAGTTACGACTAACAACATAAAAGCGCTGCCATAGCAGCGACATAACAGAACTTTTTGTTCTGTGAGTGACATAGATACTGTCAGATCTCTGGCGGGAATATTTGAAATTTTTAAATGGCGGGAATTTTTAAAATTTCAAATTGTCGGGTATCTTTCAATTTTGTTGTACCAGTATAGTATTTTTCACGATCTAAGAAAGTGACTAGCCTCCAGTTATTATATGAGAGGCAATATAACAGATTTTCTTAGATCGTGAAAAATACTATACAAATCAACTAGCTATATTGCATATTAAGAACATTACTACTAGTAATTATATGCACCGTTTCCACCGTATTTTTGTACTGGGAATTAACTTCATTATAAACTAGAAACAAAGCGATACATACTATTTTCAGAAAAATGTATTTGTACATTTTACATAATTTATAACTTAAAATTATAATTCAGAATATAACCATTACATTTGAAAACGAATATACACAGAACAGTTCTAAAATTACTTCCAGATATTTATTATTTAAAAAAAATTCATCTTTTTCTATGGCCCACCCAGGAGACGTAAGTTTAAGACTCCAGGCCTCATTAAGGTGCCCCATCAAAGACAGGCCTACATTTTGTGGTATCACACTTATTCTAAAAGTTTTTGAAATGATTCTTTAATTCACTAAGTGACGACACAAACACTTATTTCAAAGTTAGTTGAAAGAGTTTTTTTAATTCGTCATGTGGCTTCACGAACAAATTCCTTTGGAATAAATCAAAGAGGTTCTTTAATTTGCCAGTGATCTGACTTAGATTAGTTTCCAGATCACTACATCAAAAACGAGATCTTTGAAGGCTCTAAAGCAACAATAATGACAACTTTTTTATGTATTTCCCTGACTAGCCACACAACAATGGGTAGAACATACTCTTACATTTACTTACCTATGATACAATAAATATGGATTCAAAAGAGCTTACTATTTCTAAATCAATTAACAATAATCAAAATCCACTACACAGGTTGACAACATAACTAATTGTTTCTATTCAATGATTAAAATGTACAATAAATTACCAAAGATATAGCAAACAAAAGATTTTAATGAATACATGTCTGCTAATCTGTAACTACTGTTAAAGCTTGCCAATTTTATTCCATTTTGTTACTATCACGTTGTATTAGGATTCAGAATGAATTAAAGATTATTATTTTATTATATATCATCTGGTAAATGGAGTTTTTGTCACCTAAGTTAGTGGACATAGATATTGACGTACCTATAAATGTTTCAGAGTTAGTAAACTCCATAATATTTGTTAAATACTCTTGATTAGTCAAATTTTGTGTGTGTATATATTCAGAAAATGTTTTGATGTGTTGATCAGCTTGCATGAGATTTTTCCGTGCAATAGTACATCTAGGGATGGTCTTGTATAGTGTTACTTTTTTGTAACGTTTACATCTACTCAGAATGTCCTCCCTTGTTTTAACTATAAATAAATAAAAACAATATAATTAAACTAAGGTACAAACCCCTACGACGTGTACCTTCATAATACCACAATACAAAATTATCATTAAAATAATGTAATTTAGTTTGCTAATAATTTTTAATGTTCTTATCACTTTGATTTTTGTACTTTTAAACCTGTAGGTGCGTTTCTTGTGTATACTATAAAATCATTGCATAAATAAATTTTAAAATATATGCTAGTTTTATTAGGCCAGAAAAAGAACAATTTATTATTACTTTGACACAATCCTGCACTATTATTTTTTGAACTTAATGTTTAAATCTTCTTATTTTGTAATGAAGTGTAAGAATACATGAAAGTACAAATTATACTAATCTATTACCTAAACTTTCCAACGATTTTTCATTAGAACTTTGACTGAAATCTGGTTGTTGGTTGCCATTTTCTAAAACAACAATAATAAAATGAAGTGGCTATCAAAAATAGTACGTTTATTTTTATTCTTTATCAAAAACCATTCACCTTCACAAAACACACTAAATTATTAAAATAACCTCAATTATTTCAGGAATTCTAGTATAGCTAGTATATATCCAGTATTCTAGTATACATCCACTGGTAATTAGGAATTTCACTTTATTTAATAATCAATCAACTACAGTATTTACCAGTTTGTCCCAAGTATAAAGTAGGTACTGCATCTCGTTTTAAATTTGTTCTGTTATTTTTGGCTTGGAATTTCCAATCCTCAGAGAAGTGGACATCACAAACTCCATAGTTCCGAATGACTTTATCTTTATCCTGGGTAAGTAAATATTCATGGTTGATGTTATTCATCTACATACGGAAAAGCTAACAAAAAAGAAATTGTTAATTATAAGGAAATTCATATCGGCACATATGAAGTAAAATAATGCAAAACACCTTATTCAAAACTATTTCTATTGTGAACAATGTGAAAAACAAATTTATAATGTGAAAGCTATGGGAATATATTTTTCATATACATGAGAATATTATGTTTTAATGTGAAACGTTACATGGACCAATGTTATAAATATGCAATGCTTCATTAGCCCTGCGTTTTAGGTTTTTATAAATAAAAGATTATAAGTTTGCAATTTAACTTACCTCAAGATCTTTAGGAAAAGCATGCATTGACTTTTCAGTATTCTTAAAATTACAATTAGGTACACAACACGTGTATATACCATCATTAAAATGAAATAAGAATCAAATATAATATCCATAATATTGAAAAAAGATAAGAATGATGAAATCAAAAACATGAAATAACGAATATTCAGTGCTTTGAAATTCAAACAATCAAACATGAAAGACGATTTATCTATTAAGTTGACGTTAATATTGATTAAGATCGACACGGAACCACCGTGATATCGAAAACAGCAGATTTTACCAACAATAAAATATAATTTATTACCAACTGCGGAACAGCAGCGCTTAGTTGCTGTTAGTCAGAACTAAAATGTGAACAACCCCTGGTTGGAGGTAGAAAGAAGCGAAGCGGAAGGGTAACATATCTGCGAAAGTTTGAATGAGAAACTTGAAATAAAAGTGTTAAATATCATTAAATAATTACGTAATAAAGAAAAGGTGATAAAGTGCATACTCTGTAACCTGTATACGTAGTTTTTCTGGAGAAGACGAAGAAGTGATTGAGTTATTTGGAAGAACTCAGTAGCCGCCAATGGATGAGTGAAGCGTCCAACAGCAGACATGTCGCAAGAAGCAATTTAACATCAGGTTGGTGATATTTGAAATATTTTGGATACAAAATAAGTTCATTTACAACATAACTTTACTAATTAAAAGATAAATTGACCATTCTAAATTATTAAAACAGTCAAACAAATTCAAGGTCAAATAACAATTTTTAAAAATGGATTAATCCTAAACAATAAACTATAATATATAAGTGAAATTTCAAAATGATAGCGTAATAATTATAGACTAACCTGATATTTTACTGTATAAATGTAACTTGTATGTCTCTAGCTTATAAGAAATTGAACCTTTTTAATAATTCATAAAAATTCCTATTTCACATACACATATAACGTCAACACTATTGTAAGATGAATGTACGCATTTCAAAACCGTTCACCACAAAAGAATTTGCTTAAATGGAATATTTCAAAAGTTATCTAGTAATAGATATTTCTTTCCACATAAAAAAAAAATTCTGCAGCTGTTTAAAATATTGCAAAGTTGAAACGATTATGTAAATTAGTTTTCATAGGCGTCGCATAGTTTTCAGATTTGTGATTTTTTGTAAATGTAAATTTTAATCAAATGATTATTTAGTAAACAATTTGTTCAATTGTACAATTGTTTAATTTCCGTTTTGAGACTAATCACCCTGAGATAACTTTATGTTTCACAAATATTTGAACGAGAGAAATTTATAAGGTAAGAAATAAAATTAATTTATTCATGTGAGCAGAACATTTTAAAAGAAAATTTTGAAACATAATATATATATATATATATATATATATATATATATATATAGTTTTTATATTAACTATTCTTGGAATAAAAGGTCTCCATTACTTGAACTATAATTTTATTCACGTTTCGACATCATACGTGTCATCTTCTGAACAATGTTTCTAAAATTACACAAATATTTACAATCTTTACAATATTTAACAGGTGTTAAAATACTTACATAAAAATCATTTTAAAATTTGTATCTAAAATAAATGATCTAGTATCAACTTAATGGATGTTATGGTTTTTTAAAAGTTTTTTTTATTTTAACAAGTTTTAATGGTTTATACTGTATGAAGATATAATAATTCATTTAAGGTATTATACAGACTGGACACATTTATCAAGATGCAACAGTTATTTCGATGTCTATTTTTTCATATACTATTTGTTATTTTTAATTCTAAATTAAACCGTTATATATATATGACTCAGGTTATTGATGTCACTTCTAAAATTAATTGCGTTTTTATTTTGTTCTATCCTGATCATTTCCAAATATGTACGTTTTTTTGTGTTTACTTCTTTATCTAAGATTTTTATATCATCGTAATTGAATTTATGATTTAGTTCTTGTTGGTGATTTGTCAACGCGGTAACATCAGTTTTTGAGTTACGATGGGCTTGCATTCTTCTATGTAAATATTGTTTGGTTTGCCTGATATATATACCATTACAATCCTCACATCCTATTTCATATACAGTATGTGTTTGTTTATTTTTGGGAATTTTGGGTTTTAATTTACTGAAGAGGCTATTGTTTGTATTTTCTAATTTATGAGCAACTACTATGTTGTGTTTTTTTAAGGTATTATTAATTATTTTAGATAGTGAATGTGTGTATGGTAAAGGTATGTATTTGACTGTGGTATCAGAATTATTATTTTTATTATTATTATTATAAATTTTGTGAATTCTCTTTTTTATTAGCTTCTCATAAAATGATTGTGGATAGTTATTTTCTTCTAAAATTTCTCTTATTTTTCTCAAGTTATCTTTTCGATATTTAGGATGTGCTAATTTTATAGCCCTATCTGTTAACATTCTGACAGCATTTGCTTTGTGTTGTATTGGTATATCTATTGGATGAAATTTCTTTTGAATACCAGTTTGTGAAAATTTTACCTGTTGTATCGTAATTAATGGTTGTATCCAGAAATTTCAAGCTCTTATTACTTTCCATTTCTATAGTAAATTCTAAGCGAGGATGAAATGCCTTGAATTTATCCAATATTTCATCCACTTTCTTCTTGGGAACACAAGTTATACAGTCATCTACATATCTTTTGAAAAATATTGGTTTAAAACTTAGTGATTGAATTACGTTCTTCTCGACATATTCCATAACAAGATTTGCTATAGTTGCAGCAATTGGAGATCCCATGGCAACTCCATATATTTGTGAATAATATTTATCATAAAATGTAAAATATGGCGAGGAAAGAAATCTAACTATTGCTTTTTTGAATTACTCTAAATTAAGAGAAGTGTGGTCTTTAATCATATCCCATTTTTTATTTATTATGTCTATAGCTGAATTGACGTCTATATTGGTGTAAAGGGATATTATATCAAGTGAAATTATTACGTGGTTCCTAGGAATTGTTACACCCCTAATAAAGTTTACAAATTGCCAAGAGTCTTTCATGTGATATTCACTTTGTCCTATTATATTTTGAAGTATTTGTGAAATAAATTTTGAAAGATTGTATGTTACAGATTGAATATTACTAACTATTGGCCTTAAAGGTATATTATACAGACTGGACACATTTATCAAGATGCAACAGTTATTTCGATGTCTATTTTTTCATATACTATTTGTTATTTTTATTTTTAATTCTAAATTAAACCGTTATATATATATATATATATGACTCAGGTTATTGATGTCACTTCTAAAATTAATTGCGTTTTTATTTTGTTCTATCCTGATCATTTCCAAATATGTACGTTTTTTTGTGTTTACTTCTTTATCTAAGATTTTCATATCATCGTAATTGAATTTATGATTTAGTTCTTGTTGGTGATTTGTCAACGCGGTAACATCAGTTTTTGAGTTACGATGGGCTTCCATTCTTTTATGTAAATATTGTTTGGTTTGCCCGATATATACACCATTACAATCCTCACATCCTATTTCATATACAGTATGTGTTTGTTTATTTTTGGGAATTTTGGGTTTTAATTTACTGAAGAGGCTATTGTTTGTATTTTCTAATTTATGAGCAACTACTATGTTGTGTTTTTTAAGGTATTATTAATTATTTCCGATAATGAATGTGTGTATGGTAAAAGTAAAGGATCTAAAAATGAAATAAAATTGAACAATAATTGGATTGCGAATTTAACAAATAAACACATTCCCGATGAAGTTTTATATATTTTAATCATGAAACATCACATATACCGGTGGAGTCTATTATAGGTAACCTGGAATCTAACATAGAAACCATTGATTTAGGACAAAAAAATGAAATTAGAAGTAAAGTAAACAATATAATAAAAAATCATAAACAAAAAAGCAATAAATCAAACAAGAAAAGCTTTACACAAATTAATATAAGAAGGTATTTAAAACAATCTAGAGAATTTATTAAAAGCAATAAAGATCTTATTATTACTAGAGCCGACAAAACCAACAAAACGGTTATAATGGGGAAACAAGATTATTATTCGAAAATGAAAGTGTTAGTTAACGATAGAAATACATACAAACAGGAAAAATTCAACCCTACTCAGAAAATCAGTAATAAAATCTCTGAACTAATAAAAAGGTGCTACAAATTAGGGCTTGTAAATAATGAACTCAAAAACAAATTATGCATACATAATGGACACTCACCTGCTATTTATGGATTACCCAAATTGCATAAACCAAATATACCTTTAAGGCCAATAGTTAGTAATATTCAATCTGTAACATACAATCTTTCAAAATTTATTTCACAAATACTTCAAAATATAATAGGACAAAGTGAATATCACATGAAAGACTGGGCAACGGTCAGTAGCGCGCAGCGGTCAGAAATGTTTTCAGGTAGTTGAAATTCTATGGGTCAATAGCGCGCGGTATACAATCGGTAAACCGGTCAATTGCGCGAACGGTTCCTTTATAGAAATATGCTCGTCTTAAACAATTTTTTTAACACGTAACATGCCATAGGAAAACACCTGAAAAGAAAACTATATAAAATAGTGATTATAAGATATATTTTTTTTATTTTTTTGCAAAATTAAAACAAACACTTTTAATTAAATTAAATCTTTCAATATGGTTATTTACATATAAATTAATTAAATTTGTTACATAATCTTTGCGTTTTTTATACCTAATATTATTACAAGCTTTAGGCAAATGTACACTATTTATTTTAATATATGTATTAATTTGTACATCTTTTAAAACATTAATAAATTTAAAAATATCTGGATGCGCTACATAAAAACTGGAGTTAAAATGACTGTGGAATGATTCACAAGCATTTGTTGTACGTTCTTGATCACTATTACAAGAAGCCCACATTTTTGGAGGAAAAACGGAATCATCAGATATATAATTATCAACTACATAATCAGCATATTCAATTAGTTTAGCATTCTGAGGTATATCTGAGTAAAGGTCTTCTACAAAACAATCCCCTACTTCGTTAGGATTTAGAAATAATAATCCAAAAGTGTAATGCAACCAAAGACCTATTGCTGAATTAGAATCCCTGTACTCAGATACCAACCCAAGATTTTGAATTTTACGATACCAGGACTGGGTCAAATGAAACCTACATCCTATTATATTTATGTCTGGCCAAATTTTCTTAACTCCAACGTGTATCGCTTTTTCAAAATCACTAACGATTTCTTTGGGCTCAAACCTTAAATTTATACTAGCACAATAACTTTTTAAAAGCTTAAATGCCTCAAAGTAAGTATTAGATTGTTTGTTTGGCAGTAAAATAAATACTAAAGGTATATAATGTCCGTTTTCTACTGTATGTATCGTAAATAACTGAGTTAAAAATTTCGGGCAATAACTGAAAGTTCCGTCTACATAAATTTTAGGTCGTGAACACAGATACTGTAAATTTGTTTGACAGGAAAATATTATTACATTTAAGTTCGTGTTATTTACCAATAAAAATTCTTCGTCCTTATTTGTTTTAATAACAATAGATTCTAGAGCTTCTTGGAGGTCTTCTAATGATTGAGGTAAAACTGGCAAAACGCTTCGTCTTGATCGATATACACTTTTTCTTATATTATCAAGGTCCCGTGTTGTGAGATTCACTTCTGCGGGAGCTTCTTTAAGCTCAGTATTGATGATCTTAGAAGGTCTTTGCGATATGTCTTCTACAGCCTTCCTTTTAATTCCGTTTTGTAATTTCTGTGAAATATATATATATAAATAATATATATCTACTATAATTTTTGAGGTTTATAAGAGTGAGTATTTTTGAAAAATAACAAATTTAAGAAATTAGATGAATATCCGAAATATTTAACTTATACGAATAAAATTAATCATATTATATTATATACGTAGGTCGAGTAGTGAGCCATTATTAACCGAGGAGTTGTACTAATATTTTAAAATTTTATTTAATTAGATTTTGATAAAGGCAGAAATGATGCTAATTTCAAATAAGTTTTTATAATTTTATCATACCAATTAAGTGTACCTACTAGTGCTGAATTTGCGAGTTTGATTTTGTTTAGAATTAGAAATAAGAGTTTCTGTTTATATTTCATTGAAAATATAAAAAAAGTTCATTATTTACCTAGGGAGAGAAATATTATTTCTCATTCGAGCTTTGGAGTTAATAATGACGATTTCTAAGGTTAGTAGTAAGAAATATAATTATTAAACACTTACCTTAACGTGTAAATTTTCATCAAATGCGTGACTGTGATTGTCTTTTTGCTGTAACAACACCTCTTCTGATTTATCCACAGAAATCGAAGCTGGACATCCTCGCTTTGTACAGCGATATGAAACACCTAATATAGTTTCTCTATCTTTGCGAAAAGTATAACTTTTAACTATTAATAATTTTTTTCCGCGCTCACTTAACATGGTCTCCATTTCGGTATCTTTACACGTAAACTTCTTCTGAATAATGTAAGTGAGTAAATGTAATTTAATGTGTACAATTATAAGACTGAAAGACTCCTTGCTATTAGGGACAGGTACTAATATCATGTCTGCGCGCAATCGACCTGTCCCTTTTAGAACCCTCTTATAATCTGTAAGGATTAAACTGACCGCTGCGCGCTATCGGAATACACCCGAAAGACTCTTGGCAATTTGTAAACTTTATTAGGGGTGTAACAATTCCTAGGAACCACGTAATAATTTCACTTGATATAATATCCCTTTACACCAATATAGACGTCAATTCAGCTATAGACATAATAAATAAAAAATGGGATATGATTAAAGACCACACTTCTCTTAATTTAGAGTAATTTAAAAAAGCAATAGTTATATTTCTTTCCTCGCCATATTTTACATTTGATGATAAATATTATTCACAAATATATGGAGTTGCCATGGGATCTCCAATTGCTGCAACTATAGCAAATCTTGTTATGGAATATGTCGAGAAGAACGTAATTCAATCACTAAGTTTTAAACCAATATTTTTCAAAAGATATGTAGATGACTGTATAACTTGTGTTCCCAAGAAGAAAGTGAATGAAATATTGGATAAATTCAAGGCATTTCATCCTCGCTTAGAATTTACTATAGAAATGGAAAGTAATAAAAGCTTGAAATTTCTGGATACAACCATTAATTACGATACAACAGGTAAAATTTTCACAAACTGGTATTCAAAAGAAATTTCATCCAATAGATATACCAATACAACACAAAGCAAATGCTGTCAGAATGTTAACAGATAGGGCTATAAAATTAGCACATCCTAAATATCGAAAAGATAACTTGAGAAAAATAAGAGAAATTTTAGAAGAAAATAACTATCCACAATCATTTTATGAGAAGCTAATAAAAAAGAGAATTCACAAAATTTATAATAATAATAATAAAAATAATAATTCTGATACCACAGTCAAATACATACCTTTACCATACACACATTCACTATCTAAAATAATTAATAATACCTTAAAAAAACACAACATAGTAGTTGCTCATAAATTAGAAAATACAAACAATAGCCTCTTCAGTAAATTAAAACCCAAAATTCCCAAAAATAAACAAACACATACTGTATATGAAATAGGATGTGAGGATTGTAATGGTATATATATCAGGCAAACCAAACAATATTTACATAGAAGAATGCAAGCCCATCGTAACTCAGAAACTGATGTTACCGCGTTGACAAAGCACCAACAAGAACTAAATCATAAATTTAATTACGATGATATAAAAATCTTAGATAACGAAGTAAACACAAAAAAACGTACATATTTGGAAATGATCAGGATAAAACAAAATAAAAACGCAATTAATTTTAGAAGTGACATCAATAACCTAAGTCATATATATATATAACGGTTTAATTTAGAATTAAAAATAAAAATAACAAATAGTATATGAGAAAATGGACATCGAAATAACTGTTGCATCTTGATAAATGTGTCCAGTCTGTATAATACCTAAAATGAATTAATATATCTTCATACAGTATAAACTATTAAAACTTGTTAAATTAAAAAAACTTTTAAAAAACCATAACATCCATTAAGTTGATACTAGATCATTTATTTTAGATACAAATTTTTAAATGATTTTTAAAATGTTTTGAGTTGTATAAAGTCGTAGATTTTATGTAAGTATTTCAACTCCTGTTAAATAATGTAAAGATTGTAAATATGTGTTTAATTTTAGAAACATTGTTCAGAAGATGACACGTATGATGTCGAAACGTAAATAAAATTATAATTAAAGTAATGGAGACCTTTTATTCCAAGAATAGTTAATATAAAAATTATATATGGTAGGTCAAGAAATAAAAATATTTTACGATTAATATATATATATATATATATATATATATATATATATATATATATATCATCACTTTAAATTGATAATTCACAATAATACAGTTATATCACCAACTCAGTGGGCCCATTTGGTCCAAAATACAACAAAATAACATTGTAAGAAAACAAATGTACAAACCACATAAACAATTTACCTGCACTTACACTTATTATTGAAACCAACCAAATAGGGTATACTCGTATACTCCACATATTGTCCTTATGACATGAATATTTAATCATACATATACTGAAGTCCTGTGGCCATTTGCAAACGTTCACGCCAGCATCCAGTACCCTATACACGCTGAGAGCAACAAAACAATGTGCATTGAGGTATATATTCCCTTTTGACAATAATATATCAAGAAGAATATGTAGTATTTGAGTACCGCATTGGACTATTTAAAAGTTTGACTACAAAACCTAACTAACATACACACATATTTCTACAATGTGTCCGTAAAGTATGGAACAAATTCATTTTTAGCTGAACAGACCATTTCAAGAAATAATCCTGAAACACGTCGATTTTTTACTTTAATTCACCGTATTTTGAAATAATAATCTAATATACAGGGTGAATTACTTTCGAGTAATGACGTCTCCGTAATTTTTTTTGAATGGAACACCCCCATTTTGTCTCAATTTTCGGATTACTCTAGCTGAGCTGATTCCAAAAATGTATCACATCTTGATTCCAATTGGTACAGGGTGGACAAAAATACAATAGTTTTGTGTGTGCTCATAAAGTAACGCGTAACATTCTTTATTAGTTAAATTAACAATTTTATCAAAAATACTTATTGTTTAGCGGATGGAATATGATGAAATACATGACTTTATAAATGTTCGAACTGCAGCCCTTGCTGTATTTGACAGTAACCCAAACAGTGTACAAATTCTTGTTGAAGCTTGTTTATTGTGTCTTGAGAAATATTGTTTATTGTTGTCCGAATTCTCTCTTTTAATTCTTGAATATTTGCTGATTTAGTTTGATACACAACATTCTTCAGCTGGCCCCACATAAAATCATCCAAAGGATTGAAATCTGGTGACCTCGCTGGCCATTCAATAGGTCCACGTCTACCAATCCACCTGTTCGGAAAAAATTCATTCATCTAGGTACCTTCTAACATCTACAGCATAATGTGGAGGTGCACCATCCTGTTGGAACCATAAACTTCCATCACAAGCTCCAGAATTACGTCTTCTGTGAAACGAATTTCGTAAAGTAGGTACGAGATACCCCCTTAAAAACTCAAGGTACGTTGCCCCGTTCAAATTACCTTCGATAAAGTAGGGTCCGATGATTCGATTTCTTACAATTCCATCCCATACATTTACCTTTTGCGGGTATTGTGTGTAATGCTCACGCATCCAGTGGGGGTTTTCTTTTGCCCAGTATCTACAATTCCGACGGTTAACCTCGCCATTTAACGTGAAAGTGGCCTCATTAGAGAAAATAATATTTTGTATCAAGAGAGGGTCTCGGTGACATATATCCATCATTATTTCGCATAATTGGACTCTTCTATCGGGATCATTTTCGTTAAATTCATGCACAAGTTTGTTTTATTTTATAAGGATGCCATTCTCAAGCTTTAATAATTTGTGTACCGTTGTTTCGCTAACACCGATATCGCGACTTACTTTACACACAGAAGTGTACGCGTCTTCTTCAAAATTAAGTAAAACATCTAATGCTGTATCAGCATTTGCAGAGGGACGACCTGATTTGCGTGCATTTTCAACCGTACCAATTTCTCGAAATTTCTTTTCAATCTTACTGACTGTTGAACGCGTTATAGGTCTTTCTGGATATTTATCATTAAACAAATTGCACACTTCCATCTGTAAGTATTTCAATTTTTTGTTTTACACTTAACTCCATTTCTAATTCAAATTAAATATTAGAAATAATTAAAACATTCACGAATGCCAAAAATATTGTAGTACTAAACTGTCACTGTACATCAATAAATTACTAAACAAATAATGACATTTCACAAAAAACTAGCCGACTATGTTTTTTTTAAAATTGATAAGAAATAATTTCTCTCATATTCTGTCTGCCAGACCACAAGTACCAAACATGTTTGAAAACAGCTCATTTTTATTAATCTAAAAATGGAACAAACTACAGGGTGTTTAAAATTCGGTAAATTAAAATCAAAAATCGACGTGTTTCAGGATTATTTTTTCAAATGGTATGTTTAGCTAAAAAGGAATGTGTTCCATACTTTACGGACACAGTGCATACTATTACAAAAGGAATGAATTAATTCAAATTATCTCATCAAATAACATATCGAACATTACCAATAAAAATTATATACCCTACTTAACATTAATTGAAACTTTATATAACTAGCTTTTAACTTAGCGACAATCTTTATACAATTTTGAAAAGGAATGAAATTATTTACGCTTAATTCGGCTATTAAAAATCGATAACATCCAGATGGACGACTTCAAACTTCGAAAAGAAAATTTAATTTAAACATTAATATCAAATGCAGAAGTTATTGAAGTTCGGTTACCTTTATCTTCTTGAACAGTTAAATATTTTGAGAAAATTTAATCAGTTGAAAACATGCGACTTATCTGTCTTTCACTCCTTGTTGTAGCTCGTTGCTATCCTCCAACATGTCCCCGTAAAGGCGTTCACCACCGGTTTTTCATAAGCTATTATCTCATCTCTTAATAAAACCCTTAAATAAAAAATGGAATTTTCTGATAAAAATTTATTTTCTTGACTCATCATATCTCTTTTGAGGGCCGTTATTAAATTATCCTTAAGTGTTAGTTGTATTCTGTACTTGATTTTCTCTGGCAGGTTACTTCTTTCTTTGTGTTCGGTATTAATAATGGCAGTTCGCATTCAGGTTCTTCAAATGTTTCTTTACTTTACAAGAAGTTGTGAATATTCAATTTCGCTTCCAGCGCGCACATGCCAATGTTTTAATAGTTTGATCTCCGATAGTTCGAAAGTATATTGGATAAGTACAATTGATGTACAGGGTGTCCACTCACGTGATCAATTAGATCGTTTCACAGTGGAATATTCCTGGATGTCTCTCAGGCCTTCGATAAAGTATCCCATGCGAGTCTACTCTACAAGAAAAAAAACACTCTCAACAACAACTTTTACCTCCCTTCAAAGACCCAGCTAGCTGAAAGACACTTCTAAGTTAAACACAATGATTCAAATCAGACAACTATGCTATGAAATCACGCGTGCCCCAAGGAAGCATGTTAGAACCTCCTTTAAACTAATGACCTGTCTGAAAAAGATAGCCCACCGATAGCTGCCTTTGCGGATGATGTCGCCATTCTTTATGTAAATAGTGATCCAGTTACCTCTTCAATAAATATGCAAACTCATCTAGACCGATTAAACACCTCGCACAATAAATGGAGAATTAAAATTAACCAATCTAAATCCGTCCAGGTGACGTTCACTACCAGTCACAACACATGCCCACCAGTCATGATTGATGGAGTCCCAATACCAGTCAAAAGTGATGTGAGATATCTAGGCCTGCACCTTAATCGAAGATTAACCTGGGAGAAACAGGTACAAACAAAACGAAAACAGCTAGACACCAAATTCAAACAAATATACTGGCTAATAGGCCGAAAATCCAAACTGTCAACCAAAAACATGCTATACAAAGTAATGCTAAAACCTATATGCACACGGCGTGCAACTGTGGGGCTGTGCAAAGCCCACTAAAATAAAAAGAATACAAAAATGTCAGTGGAAAACACTACGATCCATTGTTAATGCTCCCTGGTAAATTAGCAACCAAACTCTTCATGATGGCCTTCAAATCCCTTATATCACTGAAGTAATAAGAACAGTTTCCACTAATTACCAGATGCGACTGACTTGACACCCAAACGACCTAATAGAAAATGTATAAAGGAACGGCCCAAGTAACCGAAGATTGAATAAAAACTGGCCTGAAGACCTTCTCCGCCAACACTAACAATGCTTAGTGCACAATAAGTGAAAATGTCAATGGGCATCTCACTTCCAATCTCGGAAACATCCAACTCTTTTTCTAAATATTCTTGTGATGAACTAGATGGTAAAAGGGCAATAAATGTAAAAAAAACAATGAATGAAACTTGGCGTTAGTTGCCTGTCTTTTTATAATCTCCCATATGCCCCACTCACATCAGCTGCACCATCGTATCCTTGTTCTCATAGTTTGTCAAGTCAATATCTAAATTATTTAGAAACATTAAAGAGTGTTTTCCAAGATTTTAGCTGTCTGACTTCTTATTTCAAAAAACCGAAGGAAGACTCACGAATTTTAATTTTACTTTACATATCTAATTATTGTACTTAATTTATCCTTTTTTACAATATTTTGAGTAGTATATATCTAGTATTATGGTGAATACGGGGATACCTGAATAATTTTAACTCCCTCCCCTTACTTTGGAACGTATAATATGAATTCATTCATTTTGAATTTTTGGACTAAGGTATTTAAATACGTCAGTTTCATTTTTTGTGTCCAAGTGAGCAATTAGAATAGGGTTATATTTTGCTAAGAGATCTATTATATTCAAAAATTTCCCCGTTGTGAGTGATCAAAATAATTTTCTCGATGCCTTCCAAAAGGTAGATAGCACGTCGCAAGTGTCATTATGACATCTACAATCCTACGTAAGATCTGCCGCAGTTTATTAACCTCTTCCTTGTATCTGGAATCTAACCACAAATCTACTGTTTTTTTGTTTGTTTCCAGATGTCAAATGCACGACAAGCGTGAATATGAACGACGGAAATGCATGTTATTTAATTTTCTTGGATATCACTTGCCAGTCCTTCACCCCTTTGCAGCATGCTTCTATGAAATACATATTAATTATATCTGCAAAGAGCCAACATACCTGACAATAAGCCACAAGTGCCACATGTGCACAAGTCATAACTCTCTTTTCCATTTCACTCATTTTTATGTAAGTTATGTACATACACTATACAGGGTGATTAATTACTAATAGGAAATAATTCAACAGTAGAATCCTGGCTTCAAATTATGAACATTTAACCCAAAACACCTAAAGAAAATGTAGCTGCTTACTGAGATACGGAGTGTTTTGTTTGAAAATTTAAAAACGATTTCTGCCAAGTACTTTAAAGCTATTTTACGTATCCATTTCATATTTGGCAAGAAGTATAGACACTGTACACCCTAATAAATTATGTTAAACAAACGTTTATCGCTACAACCAGAGGCGTACGACTGGTTAATCGTTCCGAAATTCTACGCCACGGGCGGAATAGAAATTTTAGTACAATTTTTCGATTGTCCTATACTTTTTACAAAAATAATGTACTCGTTTCTCATAACGATAATGTCAATATTTCTCGAGATATTTTAAGTAAAACATGAAGCTGCACAATGTTTTCTTAAATTTTGATGTATAATAACTATGTCGATGATTTGGGCCATTGGATTACATTTGATACGCAAATGCAACTTCAAACCATAATAACAAAAAGATAATCACATTTATTGACAAAAATAAAATAGATCTTCTAACTTTAAAATAATATCAAAATGATTTTAAAATATTTAAAAAAAATAGACATATCTCTATTTTTAATTACAACCAGATAAGTGGCATCTGATGAGTAATTTTTCAATATTACTAGTTTTGTGTAGTTTACTCTAGTCTGAAGAGTCACAAGGGCGGGTAAAGCTCTTATAGTGACACTGGCGCCCAATGTGGGGCCCTGCTCAGGTGGTAAATCCGGCCTGAGTTACACTATTTTTTATTACCTCAACTGGGATAAGGGGAATCTTCATCTTCTTCAAGTGCCGTCTCCTAGCGGAGGTTAGCGATAACATCTACAAAACTATTCTTATTTCCAGCTGTTCTTATTAAGGTCGGCAAGTCCATGTTTGTCTATTGCCTAATATATCGCAGCCAGGAAATGCGTCTTCTACCTGGCCCTAGCCTACCTTCGATCTTCCCCTTCATTATGAGTTGCAGAAGTATTTATTTAGGATTTCGTAAGATATATCCTAAGTAATAGGTTTTGCGTCTTTTGATAGATATTATTAATTCTCGATCTACCTGCATTCGCCTCAAAAATTCTTCATTGTGGATTCTGTCAGTCCATGGAATTTTCTGCATTCTACGAAATACCCATATTTTAAAGACCTTTAAACGTCTCATAGAGCTAGCTTTCAGTGTCCAGGCCTCTATTCTGTAAAGTAAAGTACTGTAGACATAACACTTTGCCATTCGGTACATCAATTCTAGACTTAAGTCTCGAGATGACAAGAAGGGTCTCAATTTAACCAAAATGGACATGGCTTGTTCTATTCTTGAGCGTATCTCATTTTCCGAATCCAAGGAATTGTTTACCAGACAGCCCAAATATTTAAGCTTAGAGACCTTTCCGATGGTTTCGTTGTATATTAAGATATTGCATGGAATATTTGGACTTCTTGATATTACCATTGATTTGGTCTTTTTTGTGTTGATGCGCAGTCCCCACATGTCTCCTGCTTCGACGAGTTTAATACAATGCTTTCCTGGCTGTGCTATCAAAAATAAAATTTGAGTAAAGATTACATAGCAACGGTGAAAGGACGCAACCCTGCCTAACGCCCTTCTTTATTTTAATAGGATCCGTACGTCCCACAGTTGTTTCCATAGTTACCGTCTGATTCCAGTATAGCTCCCTTAAAATATTGATGTCATTTTGATCTGGACCCTTCTTACTGAGATATTCAATTAAATGCTTATTGTTAATTCAGTCGAAAGCTTTTTCATAATCGATAAAGCACAAAAACACATCCTTTCGTTGGTCTCTACATTTTTGCATCAGAACATTGAAGCCAAACAAGGCTTCTCTTGTGCCCATGCCGTCTCTAAATCCAAACTGCTCGTCTCCTAAATCGATTTCACATTTTTTATAAATACGATTATGGATTATGTCAAGAAAACTTCTTAAAACACTGGACATCAAGCTGATTAACCTCTAATAATTACACATCTTGGGATTTCTAGTTTTGGGTAAAGGAATAAATATGGAATGCAGCCACTCTTTTGGGAATTTTGCTGTACGGTGTATCTCTTTGAAAAATTTTTCTGATAAAATTAGGTTTTCGTAGTCTATAAGCTTTATAAACTCTGTGTGTATTTCATCCGGTCCAGGAGCCTTTCCACTCTTGGATATTTTAATAGCATTCATTATCTCGGACTCTAAAATATTAGGGCTGGTATCGCTTGTTGAAGTGATGTTGGGTCCTTCTCGATCTTCTTCAAATGCATCTTCAATATACGACTTCCATTCCGCCAGTACATCCGTTTTCTGTGTGAGTATTTTGTTATTGCGGTCTACCAAGACAGTAGCTTTACTGAGTTTCTTTATTCCACAGACTTGTTTTACTCTTTTGTGAAGTGTTGCGTCATCATGTTTTTGTTGGAGTTCTGCGATTTCAGTGCACATACCTTTCATCCACTTCTCTTTAGCCAGTTTTATTTCTTTCTTAATTCCTTTGTGTATGCATTTGTATTTCTTGTTGTATTTTCCCCTATATTCTCTTCTCTCATTCATCATTTTAAGTATTTTTGATGTCATCCAAGCTTTTTTTGGTTGGTCTTTTGGGTCTATTAGGGTGTGTTGAGCACTATTGATAGCATATTTGATTTTAGTCCATAGCTCTTCGATGTTGGGTTGTTCTGACTAGCTAATGTGATTTCTAATTTCTTTCAGGTTTTCATTTAGTGTTGAACTGGCTCGTACTTTGGTATCCTCTGCCTTTAGTGCAGCTATTTTTGTTTTCAATTTTCCTTTGCTTTTTCTATTTTCTTTAGGCAGATTTTGAATTTGCCTAATAGTAGCACGTGGTCAGTGGGGACATTTGCACCAGGGTAGGTTTTCACTGATTTAATACCATTCCTATTTTTTTTTTCTGGATGAATATGTAGTCTATCTGATTTCGAATCATTTTGCTTGGACTATCCTGGTGTTGACTTCCAGGTATAAAGCCTGCGTGGCGGGAACCTGAACCAAGTATTGGTGATGACTAAGTCATGTTCTTGGCAGAATTCAACAAGTTGGTCTTCCCGGAAATTTATAATTCCTAGGCCAAACCTACCTACGAATTCTTCTACTCTACCTTCTCAGACTTTTGCATTGAAGTCCCCCATAATAAAGGTTATTTCATTTTTCCTAGTATATCCGATAAGCTCTTTAAGTTGTCTATAAAAGATTTCTATTTCTGTGTCAGGTTTTTCTGCAATTGGAGCATATACTTGAATAATATAGAGATTGATGGGAGTTCCAAGGAATTGTAGTATTAGCATTCTATCGTTGTAAGGTACGAAATTAATTGCTGCTTTCTGAGCCAACTTGTCTACTATCAGACCGACTCCATTCCAATGATATGCGCTGTCATTACCTGAATGGTATACGGTCATATCATTGATTTTAGTTGTTCCTGAGTGTAGCCAACGCATCTCGCTTATTCCCAAAAAATTTATTTTAAGTCTATCAATTTCCTGTTTCAAACATACTATTTATATTCCACGTTCCTATTAGCAATTGAGATCGGTTTTTAATTGTGCTTCCCACTTTCGGGTGGGATTTCCTCCTCGCGGGGATTCCTTGTACCCCTTGACCATTTAAGTTCTGCCGCGAACTAGGGGCCGTAGTCATTTTTGATTCTTGCATAGTTACTTCTACTAGGGATACTCTTAAGGAGTCTTTAATAAGTGGCTTGTCATTCTCTTCTTCATCCTTGTGCCGTTGACCGTTGCGAGTTCTTCTGCCTTTTGAAGCGATTTCTCACTTCAAGGACAAAAGAGTGCCCTTACTCTCATTTAGCTCTTCCACCCGAAGCTGTTGGCCAATGAGAGGGTACTGCTTATTCCGGCAGTAACTCGGTCGACAGAGCCTCGTCGGCTTTTTTAGCAGAGTGTACCACGTGCAGGTAAGGTTGTCATTTGTGTTGGCTTTTAATTAAGAGCCTTCACCACTTACACCCCAGGTAAGGTGAATTAATAAACAAAATTTCGGGACAAATGGATTTATTTCCACACCAAAAATAAACTCAAATAAACCGTATATTCACAATACAATACGAACAATGATCAGTTATTATAATAAAAATGTCCAACTCAAAAATAAGTTAGGGACTTATCTTGTAGAGATTCGGGATGTACAGCTCTCAGCGGTATCGACCGGTTCTTGAGCAATTGGTGATCCGGACTCTGGACTGGCGAGGATGACTTCTCGGTTCAATCGGCCTGGTTGATGTCTACTTACGGGTACGGTACGGTGCGGTATGGTACGGCATGGGCTGCACAACAGCAAGAAAACTCACAAAATATTATTTGAAACTGAATATTAATTGCTTCTTAGGATGATAAATGGAAAAAGAGACCGATTCGTCTCGAATCGTCGTTTAAATAAAAATTTTACGAGCGTAAAAACGGTCATTCGACGCGATCATAACATTTGAAATAAAACGGTTTTGAATTAGAGGTGGGAGTAGCTGAAGAATAAGTAACTAATGAAAATAGAAACATGTCACAACGACAAGTTATAGTATGGTGCGGTATCTTTGGAGATAGTCTGTTGGGTCCATATGAATTACCGGCAAATTTAAATGGTTACTCATATTTACAATTTTTACAAACAACTCTTTTCGGTAATCTCAAGTAATTGCCACTTAATCGAAGAAAATACATATGGTACATGCAGGACGGAGCACCACCTCATTATCGGATAATAGTGAGCAATTATTTGGATGACCAGTTTCCTCATTCTTGCATTAGCAGAGGTAGTGAATTTGGGAACGATAAACCATTCTCTTGCTCCATGCCTCTGGTAATAGGCAGAAACGTTTGTTAAACATAATTTAGTAGCGTGTACAGTGTCTACACTTTTTACCAAATACGAAATGGATACGTAAAACATTTTAAAGTACTGAGCACAAATCGTTTTTGAATTTTTAATTATAATACCCTGCAACTTAGTAAGCAGCTACATTTTATTTAGGTATTTTATGTTAAATTATTTCCAATTAGTAATGAATCATCCTGTACAGCAAGTACTCAAATATCAACTGAGTATAGTACACGTATTTTCACTTAGCGTTTCCAAGGAAATCTTCTGCCAAAAGCAAGTTAACAACGTATCGAAACAATTATTAACATGGCGCCAATTTTGTATATTCTGTAGGAATATCACAACAGAGTGAGAATAATTTGACGAGAGCCCGAAGGGCTTGAGTGGCTATTGTCAAATGGTAACAAGTTTGAGACATGGCCTGGAGAATTATTATCTAATTTATCGAACTCTCGTGTGGTATTCGATAGATTATTTCTAGACGTTACAATTAAAATCACTTTTAAGATTTTATATTTTTATTTCAACAAATGTATATCATTCGACTCAATATAAACAAAATGCGTTATTTAAATTAGGATGCATTGATGTTTTGAACATAAAAAATACAATTATTATAAATGTTGTTTCCTTGGGTGGATGATTTTTTATCACTTTTTGTTCTGATGTATTGTGTTAATAATGCTTCTCCACTCTCTGTCAGGTTATTAATTAAATTTGAATCATGTTCATATTATCCTATTGAAGCTAAGGTGTCAATGAATTGGATGAGTCGTGTCCTGTAATTTTTATAATTTACTGCTCATTTGTACCTACTTTGGCATTGTGAGTAACTGCAGTTCATCGTGCGGAATGGTTTATAATTCAAATTTTTTTAATATCCAGTCCAATCATGTCTGCAGATTATTTTATCCACTTAGAGATCATGTTCACCCTAATCGACATATTTTTGTACCATCCTGAAAAACATAGTTTATCCCAAGCAATAATAACTGTTAAAAATAATCTGGTAGTTTTGATATTTGTATTTCGCTTGCTGAGTAATTTCTTGAGCAATCGAACACGACAAATATCAGGGTTCTCGGTACTAACCATTTATTTTCTGCACATCTATGTGCTCCCCCTTGTGCCGCTTTGAAAAATATTGGATTATACTGTATTCTTGTGGTGGTCAACCCCACATTGTTCGTTTCGTCTTTGAAATAATGTACTAAACATTGAGAACCCTCTCCACCACGCCATGCCAGTTCATATGAAACAATATGATATAAATTATTCTGCAAGTCAGACGGTGAATTTTCGTCGTAGAATTTTATCATGTCCAAGATGTTGTATTTGCTCAAACTTGCACAACGTTATTTCCATTTTTCGGGCTCTTTTTGTAATTACTTACGCTTGGTGTTTTTAGTATATTTGGCGGATTTGAATTCAATATCATTGGCGGATTTGATGGGTCGAATCTTTTATTAAATTTGTCGTAGTACATATCTTGCATTAATTTTGCGATTTTATTCCACATTGTCTTAATCACAGCTTCTTTATAGCCTTCTCCATTCTGTTTCTTCATATTGAACCCAAAGTCCTTCAAAATAACGGTTAGTTTTGTTGTTGGTGTATTTTATTCCAACTTATATAGTCCCTCTCGTCGCAAAATAATTGGAATGGTTTCTAAATCGATGCGATGCTTATATGGACTGAAGTCCCTAGGTGCCTGAAACTAAGAATTGAATTGACAATCCCATTCATGTATAATAATTCCCATTTATGAATACAAAAATCGTAGTTTGCTGTCGGCTTAATAGGAAGGAAGAGAGTTTGCAAGTGGATAAAAATATCGGATGAATTACGTTACCGTAGCAACCCTAGCATTTAGGTACTGTCTGTTTACCAAGCAATGCACGTCAATTTGACAATTATAAATGTCAAAAACAGAATGAATTAAACAGCATATAACAATTCCAAAAAGTATGTATAAACATTATGTTTCTACTCATTAATCATTTAGTTTGTTAAATAAAGTTTAATTGAATTGAGTTTTTTATTCATGGGATTGTCTTACCAAATACCACGCGAGCTCAGATTTAGCAGGATATTTTTTCCGGTGGTTTTCTCATACTTACTTTCATTGGCAATTTAACTCGATCTGTTCAGGCAAAATCACTCGAGCTACGCTCTCGTGATTTTGCCAGAACAGCTCTCGTTAAATTGCCAAGTATTCGAAAACAACCACAAAAAATATCCGGCTAAATCTGAGCTCTTGTGGTATTACCCCCGACAAATCATGTGACATGCACACGCTCTTTTTTATCCTAAACAACTTGTAAGTTGTAACTTTTGTGTTAGTGTGATTGTACAACATAATATACTTACGTCTTAATTCCACATTTACCTTTTCTTATACGGCACGGTAACGCCTGCATTTCATACAAATAAAATTGCTTTGGATCGTACGCCGTCCGTGATGCGCATCAATGCCTCATGTCGAAAAACCGACGGATTTCTCGCTATTCGTAATATTTCGTTTGTTTTTGGCAGTTGGCAAGCGCCTGGATACGAAACTTCTGCATCGGCTAAACCCTCGGCTGGTTTTGGCTAAAGTTGGCAGAAGCCTAAGCTTCGGTCGGACACTAAAAATAATAATAAATTATTATGGAATAAGAAATTTTATTATACTGCCTCATGTCGTTAAAGCAGATGATGAAGGAAGGACAAAATTTTATTAACATTACTTGGAAAACGTAATGACCAATGTATTTCATTTAGGTACCTATCTTTTTCTGAATTTGTTTTATGTTTAGTTGAATATGTCGAGTGGATTGTGTTAAATATCATGAATTGTCTATTTTTGTGATTATATTTACTGTCCCACCGATGCTTCGGCTTTGGCTTCGACCACCTTCGGCCAAAATTAGAACCTCCGGCCGCACATTCGGCTTCGGCCAAAACCAGCCGAAGGTTAAGCCGAAGCCGAAATTTCGTAGTCAGGCGCTCACCAGCCGGCGATAACAAACGAACTACTACGAATGGGGAGGCACTGATGCGTGCCACGGACGGCGTGCGATACGACAACCAACCTTTTTACTATTGAGTGTTGGTTGCAAACTGAGGATTGGAATTTCCAAATCCCTGAATAAGCCCATTCTAGGCAGAGTACGAATTGGAAGTGTGGATACAAATATAATTGAATTCTGAGTTCTTATCTTAATGACAGCAATATTGTAGACAATTGCCCGCTGGGTATATACAGCTTGGTGAAATACAATAATATTCTACAACGCACAATATTTATTTTGTTTTGAGATTTCATAAAAATTAAGGTCGGCCTTCTGACTTTGTCGGCCCCTACTTTACGCCAGTGGTTCAGAAGTAATTCTGATAAAACTATCATCTGGATCTATTTTGGATTTGGGAGTTCCACATCTTCTGTTTTCTTTATTTTCCCAGTTCCTTTTTTGTATAAGACAGATTCATAAGAAATTCTGATAGCATTAATAACACGTTCAAACAAGAAATCAATGTAAAAATTAAAAGATTAAAACAAGATAACGTCTTCATTTTTATTACATCTATTTGCCATAATTAAAATATCTCTATTTTTACAGAATTTGCATGGAAAACACAAAGACAAAGATAAGTACAAACAGCAAGAAGAAATAACTGAAGCAGAGCCATCCAGAACTCCGGAAGATTCAGTTTGTAGTAATGAAGGTCCTAGTGCCATATACGCGGATTTACCCTCTACCACAACGCATAATGATCACAAATAATTTCAGTTCTTGTCAACAATATATTTTGAATAAAAGATACTTACAGGGTAGCGAGATAATCTAGTTTTTTTTTGGACGAATAATAGACCATTAAATGGTAGTTGTATGGTGTTTTGCCATTTATGTCAAATTTATGAATCGAGTATTTAGCAAGTAATAAATCGCAGAAAAACTTCATTCTCTTATTAAAAGTACTAAAAGAGTACAACATATTAAGGAATTTCAATAAAGACATGAAATATATCTGCACTAAAAATGTATAGAATTGTGCAAACGTTAGGAACTGCTCTCCGATGACTCTCATAACATAAAATGTGTGCTTCTATAATTCCTGCTTCATGAAAATGCGACTCAGACTGAGCTGAAAATGATTTTTTTTATTTGAAGTTTCCATCATTTAATTTAACTCACGTCATTATCACAAATGATTTTGGACAGCTACATCTAGCAATCAATCTACGAAGAAAGGCAACAAATGATAATCAATCCCAGCATCCCAAGGGAAATTGGTCTGAGAATTACAATTATATTCGTTTCAAATGAAATTTGCTGCTGCTAGAATTTCTCACTACTTTGTATATCATATTTATCGAACCTGGATCTAATTATTGTTCCTGATTTATTTCAAACTATTTATTTTGATTCAATAAACATATTACATGGGAGATTTGTATCTTTGAAAAATGTCGTATCTCGCCAAATACATTAGCAGCTTTCGATTATGTTTTAAATTTGTAAATCAAAGAGGGAATCATTTTTTTTAATGTTCTTGTCATAATGTAGCTATTATATTATACCGAGTAATCCTTTGGGAGTTACAATTAGACGCTTTAGAGAAATTTGACATAAAATCCATAAATATGGCGTATGGAGTTTTCAGATATGCCAAATTTATCTCTAAAGTATTTAGAGCCCCTACTACTGCAGGATCAAAAAGCGTTCCGTGTGTCAAATGATTATATTTCATTTGAAAGACAAGCTTCACAATTTACTGACCCATTCATAATAAAATTAACAAAATTAGAAAGATGTGCAGTGTATGAACATAAAAAATTTAATTAACTTCAATAATCAAAAATTAAATGCAGTGAATTTTTAAGTTTGGTTTTCAAATCAAATATCATTATTTGATATACGGGAAGCTTGTTGTTTCCGCAAGAGAGCGCCAAAATTAAAAGTCACATAATAAACAATCACGTAGTGAAATTCCTTATGTAATTACCTCTTCAATGATGTGTCACACTTACTACTTTCCCTATCTATATTTTATTGGCAAAATGGAATGAGGAAGGATAGGGATTTACGACAGTTAGATAGATATGTTTATTTTTGGTTAGGACATGAAGTGACCTGTCTTGTGATTGACTTTATATATGTAATATGTACTAATAGCAAAAAGAAGCAGGTATGATTTTACAAATAATAAAGCTTAGATATTTTAATACAATTTTGGATTTCTTGAAATGGTTTATTCACAAACAAAAAATGCAATTTATAATTCTTCCAAAAAAACGGTTATAACTTCTTGCTAAATCGTTAAAGTTCACCACCGTCACTCCTGTCAACTCTCCCCTCTCAGCCATCGCACCTCCTTATACAGTCATTTTCAATCGTCCAGAATATTCCAGAATGACATTTCGAACCCTCCTAAACATGGAAGTTAGAGGAGAGAACGATCACTATGTGCTAAGGCATTAGCCCGCCTGTCCTTGACAATTTGTAGGATTTATAATGCATATTTCAGCCATCAGCCGCGCTGCCGTCAGTAAGTAGTATCTGCGAAGTTAGCTGTTTAGGAGTACAAGTAGATAAAGTTAATTGAATAATGTACACAATGGTAAGAAAAAAATCGTGCTCCATATTTTTGGTAAAAAGGCACATATCACAACAGCCCGCTTTTTATTGACACAATTTGGCGATAGCACCGCCTCACTTATTTTGTCCATATTTCCGGGACACTTTTTTTCTACAGCAACCGTTCTCCTTCTCTCTAACCTCTATGCTCATGAATATTCGATCGACAATCCAGAATATTCTATTACTGTGCAACCTAACGGACATCGGACAACTCTGTATCTGTATCTGTTAAAGGTTTGAAGGGCGGGTGACCCCAGAGCACTTTGGCCACAATTGGCCCATTGTGCATCCTTCTGAGGTTCAGAACTTCCTTCTAGCTCGTCATCCAGCCTACTTCCTTGGAGTAGGCGATAACGTCGCCTGGATTAGGTTCCCTCATATTGGCATATGTTAGCCTGTGCTCGCCGAATACTTGAAACCTAAAATGAGAGAGTGTCTGACATTCGCAAAGAATGTGTTCGACACTCTCATCTTCTTGTTCACATCCTCTACAAAGTGGGAGGTCAGACAGACCCAGTTTGTGGAGGTGTTTTCGTAGGTGGCAGTGACCAGTCAGAATACCCGTGGCTGTTCGTAGGTTCTGCCTGTTCATAGTCACGTATTTTTTGGCTACTTTGCTATCCGGATACTGTAGCAGTTCCTTGGGAAGCCTGCAGCCTTCTGCATCGTCCCATATACCCTTAAACTTATTAAGGGAGTGTCCTTTAATAGATCGGCCGTCGCTGACGCCGATAGACCGATGAAAGTGCCAGGTCCCAAGAGTTTTTGGGGAGGCTGCCTTCCTGGCTAGCGAGTCTGCAATACGGTTTCCTTTCGATTTCTCATGGCCCTTGATACAGCCTAAGGTGACCGTGTTGTTGTTACAAGCTTCGATTAAGGCCATGTTTAGTACTAGGCCTGATGTAATACGTGGTCTATTCAGGGCTAGTAGTGTTTGTCTAGTGTCCGTAAGGATGTATATATTATTACCTGTGGGTTTCCTTTTGGTAATCTCTTTTGCAGTGATGCAGATAGCAGTGAGCTCTGTTTAAGCAACACTTGCATTGCAGTCCATTGCCCATTTTATGTTTAGGTTCAGGGATCTGGTTAAAATTCCACATCCTGAGCCCACATTGGATTTAGACCCATCTGTGAAGATGCGGCTTGCGCCTTCTTCCACTAGGTCTTGTGCGTTGTTTTTAAAAATTACCTTGTAGGGCCTGTTGAAGGCATATCGCGGTGGAATCGAGTCCGTATTGGCCTGCAGCAGTGGGACCTCTATGAGGGACGCATGCCACAAGTCACGTCTCAGTTTACCGGTTGTATACCAATAGAGTGTAGACGTGTCATGGTCATCAGAACAACCCCCTTGATGTATATGTCAAGGGGAGTGAGACCGAGAATTACCTCCATAGCTCTTGTTGGTGTGGTTCTCATGCCTCCTGTTGTGTTGAGGCATGCTGTTCTTTGGATTTGGTCCAATTTACGGACGACTGTCAGCTGGTTTGTTTTAGCTCACCAGTCAATCGCGCCGTACGTTATCATAGGTCTGATGATGGCAGTGTAGATCCAGGCAGCAACCCTAGGTGACATTCCCCAGGTGCGGCCGATGGTTCTACGACACTGTTCATAAGAAATATATGCTTTTTTAACTCTGTTTTCTAAGTGAGAGTTCCACGTTAACTTACTGTCAAAGGTGACCCCTAAATATTTCACCTCTGAAGAGAAATCAAGGTAATGAAAACTATCTAACCTAACATCGATTAACAGGGAAAGAAGAATACCGCGCAAACTTAACACTGTCAATGTCATCAACAATATCATTGTCATTAATAGCGCCAGCCGATCATGAGGGATCACAATATGCTTTCTCCTGGGAACTCTAACAATCCGGTACATGACGACGAATTTAATTTTCTTTTTGATAGTCTAAGGACCCTCCCAGTTCTGTTGTAGTTCGGGACACAAGCCACGTTGTCGTTGTGGGTTGTAGAGTCATACCAAGTCTCCTTCTTGATAATTGGCCTGTTCTATTCGGCTGTCGTAGAACCTCCTCATCCGGTCACTGTTTAGTTGCAGCTTGGTACGCTGATGGTAGGTCTGAGGTCAGCTGAAATTTTGTCGTCCCCTTCGCTATGGTCAGTTCTTGGTCCTTTTTGCCTTCTTAATTCAGCACTTAACCCATTAATTTGCCGGGTTACGTCAGTGATCTGATGAGTCAACTGTTTCCTCATTAGATCAGCAATCTCGTCTCGCTGGGTAATCATCTAAGGAGTGAGTTCTTCCATTCAAGCGGTAACGCCTTCTCGTTGGACGGTCATCTGACGAGTAACTTCTTGCATACGATTCGTAACCTCTTCTCGCTGAGCGATATTACGACAAGTGAGTTCTTCTTGAATCTATTGAGTCAATTGTTCCATGAGCTCAGCCCTTTGGTTGGCTATTTGATCAAACAGTTCATCACAACGGTTGGATAGTTGCTGGGGTAACTCGTTGTTCTCATACTAATTTGTTCTTGAATTCTGGATAACTCTCTCTGGGTCGATAGTTGATGCCATAACTTGTCCAATGGATTTTTGAATTCTACGTCTAGGGACCGATACCTTCTCTAAAAAAATACGTAATCTTAGCAGAACTGTCTTGTTACCTTCGGTTTTCAATTTTCACTCTTCTAGCTCTCTTCTGAACTCAACAACCAATAGTTCATTTGATTTATTTCCAGACATCACTGTTTCTGCTATGCGCCACACCTGACACCAATTGTAACACGATTGTGGATTTCTTCAAATAGTTTATTCACAAACAAGGAATACAATTTACAATTCTCCCAAAAAACATTTACAACTTCTCGCCAAATCTTCAAACTTTACCTCCGTCACTCCTGTCAACTCTCCCCTGTAATCCAATCGCTCCACCTAAGATAGTCATTTTCAATCTTCCAGAATGTTCGAAAATGACATTTCGAACCCTCCTGAATTTTGGTTTGAGCACTCCAGAACATTCTATTACTGTGTAACCCAACGGACATAGGACAACTCAAAAAGGAAAGAAGAAGAACTAACCTAAAACTAATTAACAGGGAAAGCGGAATATCAACTTACTTAACACTGTCACTGTCATTAACAATGTCACTGTTAATAACGGGTTCGTTACAATATTATTAGCCATATGAGGATATCCTGGATATCCTCTTCCCATTTAAAATCAGTATGCCTGTGCAATGATATAGGAATCCATGTAAAACAATTATCTGCTGATCTTTACAATTATTACTTAAGAAGACAGTTTAATAATAGAGAACTCCCTAGAATTATTTGTTAATTGGCGACTTCATATTGTGGTTCTCTTAAGTGTCTTCTTATTCCTCAAGGAAATCTAGTTCTTGTCACAAATATGTAGAATATCTTGTTCTTGTTAATGAATGTTTGGTCTCAAGTAGATATTTTGCGTAACGAGATTTCTCTGGTTGTTTTAATCTGTGTGCTCGTAAGTATTTATTGTGTCTAATTTCAAAATTTCTAATGGTTTGTCCTATATAGACAGGATTACATTCTGGACATTTAAGTTTATATATACCACAATTTTTATTTGGGATATTTTTGATTTTACATTAAAAAATTTTGTAGTTTCTGTTTTATAAGAAATTGTTATATTTGTTGCTAAAGACGCTATCTTTAATATATTATTAGAAATATTACCAGCAATTACCTGTAATTTTATATTTTTTTAGTTTGTTTATGAACACTCACAAGCATGAAGATCAAAACAACCAGAGAAATCCCATTACGCAAAACATATACTTGACACCAAACATGTATCAACACCTAAAACAGAACTACAAGTAGGGGAAGCCGAGGAATACCGCGCGTCTAAGAATGCACCTACATTAGTTCCATATATCTCCCTTTCTGATCGAATCCTATATCGTCCGACGAGATCCGTTTAACTGAAGTCTGCATAGGAAGCTATTGTAGTAAATACATAATAGCGACATGAGTAATACCTATGACGATTTATTGTGCTGGAAACTAAAGTTCTCCTGAAGAGACGTACATCAAAGACATGGCTCAATGAATTTAATTTGTATAGAGCTAGAGGTTCAGCCAACCCAAGCTGTATCAATCTCTTTGTCGATTTTCCCCTCATTTTTATAGAATTTGTTTGGGTTTTATAGTAAAATAGGGAAGTTAAAACTTTATCAACGACACATTGGTGTTCAAACTTCGGACTGGAAGCAAACATGTTTGATCGGACTTCAGATCGGATCGGATTGGGAATCGCATTGGAAGTTCCATTTTCAGTGTAGACACTTACGTTACGGTCTACGTGTTTGCATTTTCGGAATTGATCGGGAGAAATACGGATTTAATGTAGGTGTAGCGTGGAAATGGCCATAATTTGATTAATACTTATTAAATATATTTCATTTGTACCACAAGGACACTGATTTACGTAAGTCACGTCACTTAAGGAAAGACTCAAAACCTTAGTATTATTAATATTGTTGATTTTACAAATAAATTTATGAGGCGGTAACTAAGAGCGGTATTCCCCGTACTCAGGGTAATAACGCTCATGCTCTAAGTAATATCGCGCATGTAAGTCAAATGTACCTAGTGCATAAATTTTTTTAATATTTCATTGTATACAAATAAAAACTGTAATCAATATTTTTTAAAAAGTATTTTATTGAGTAGGTAAAACCAACAAAAAAACGATTAACAAAAGAATTTTAGGAGTAATTTTAGGAATAATTAATAAGGTACCAGAAAAATGTCTCATATCGGATTAAAATTAATTTTCTTTGCGGCTGCAGTACATATATCGCAAGTGTATCCATCAGCTGTACTCCACCCACTACAATAAGCATATGATCAATTTGATCTTAAAGTACAACGGTACCATAATTCAATATTTTGACCAAATTCTCCACAAACCAAGCAAACGTCATTATTTTGAGGGTCTACATCGTCTTGTTCATCATCGTCATAACTACTTTCAGTAAGTACCACTCTCTTCTACTATTTTTCTTACACAAGATGTTTTTCGCGACAATGTTTTTCATCTATTGACTTATTAATAATCTTTCCCTTTGTACTTCTCCTTTTGTCTTCTGTAAGTTTCTTATTATCCTTTTTTTCTTTTTTATAATTTTTTCTTTGTTTACCTACTAGTTTATTTTCCAGTGGAGTGGAGGTAAAAATCTCGGAATGTTGTTCATTGTGGGATTTGGCTGCAGTCTTTTTTTCAGTCATTATCGGCAGCGGCGGTATGAGTTCTATAAGATTCAGTGAGTCGTTGAGAGATGAGTTTTCTTTTAAAATCTGAGTGGGCCTGTTTTCACTTTAATATGAAGTGATTTCACTTTCAGCTTGCTAAGAAGTACTAGGTTGTTGTTGAATATTATTAACTTATTTTACTGTAGTAGAAGATCTCTGCCTCTTGAGGCAGGGTCTGCAGGGTTGTCTGCGGACGTCATATGTCTCCAAATAAAGGAAGGAATTTTCGCTTGAATCAATGTCACCCAATTTGACACGACGGTAGCCCATTTGTGGGGAGCACTTCTCTTGGATCAATGTCACCCGGCTTGACACGAAGGTAGCCCATTTGTGGGGAGAGCATCGTACCTATGAAAGGACAATGGTGGAATATGTGTAGGTGAACACATTTCTAATCCTTAACGAATCTGGCAGAATAGTCTGTATAAACTGTACTAATTCCAACAACAATATGGCCGCACATAACTTGAGGTAAAGAGATTTTCTTAAGAGGGGCTACCCGGATGTTGCTACATACTAATTGTTTTTTGATCTGACCAGACTCGTCTTCAGTCCGTAAATAAATTACAGCAGCATACGCCTTTTCTGAGGCATTACATAAGCCATGAAGATCATAGTTAGATTTATGAGGACTACCGGTCTATAGTCAAGATGAATCAGTATATATTTACTAATAATTCAAAACAAAAACGATACTGATGACCTATAATATAACAAACTCACCTATTTTTGAAGACGACAACGAAATAACATAAACATAACCTTAAACGTACAGACCTCACTTACTTTCTGCAATACACTGAAATGTTAACGAATCTTTCGGCGGATGTTCGTCTATAGTTGACGAAAGATCCAATGCTGCCAAGTATTTCGTAAATTTATAGGTTATTATTAAACTGGATACGCGTTATTCCCCCGTGCGCGATATTCCTCTGCACAGAATTTATTAAACCCTCATTCATTCTGGTTTGTACCATTTTATTCTTACGATTCAATTCATTTCAGTCATTGGACTTCATAATCGATAAGGACTGGTGTTCATTTTGAGACATATTGTATAGTTTATTTTAATAATATAATAGTAGCAAGAATACACATCAATCAACGAAACAACAAGTCTATGTTTAGAGTAACGATTTTACCTATAGTCCTGAAACAATTGTTAATTTGATCGTTTTTAACAAATTTCCTGAATACCTCACATTTTCTCGATGATAGCTTAAGGAATTTTCAAACTTGCGCTTAGAAAATTTAGATGCTTACTACGGTTATCCTGGCATTAATATTTGTTTTTGTAAAGATTTTAAACAAGGTATGGGACCAACATAGTCCTTTATTAAAATGAATGTTACCAATTCGAAAAAATATGAAAATTTTCATACAAATTATCCAAATTTTAACTACTCAGTTATAAAGTTTGCTGTAAAACAGTAAAATTAGTTTTATTTAGTAATGTAAACGCTGTTGAAATCATTATCAAAGTTTATTTACAATTAAATGGTTGAGTTTCAAACCGGTTTACTGTTGAAACCCGTTTTTTCATTGCTATTGTAATATTTTCTTAGGAATTTTTTCTCAATAACTTTTGGCAAAATTTCACATTTTTTCGTAAATAAATCAAAGTATTGAATAATATTAATTAACTATGTTTATAATATTATGTTTGTAAATATTTGTAGTTCTTGTTGTTGTCCTTTTTATTAAAAAATAAATTATTGAAACAATTTAATGTGTTTATAATATATAACGTTATACAAACCATGGGCGTATCGAGCGAGGGGCAGGGTGTCAGCTGAGAATAGAAATAAAATAATAATTGAGAAAATTGAGAATAAACCGCACATCCATCTCACGTGAAATAACTGAAATATTTCGTTTTTTTTAAACATTCTTTATTAACAGTGTTGTTTCCCTTGTACAACAATTAGAAAAAATAATACATAAATGCCGATGACCTGGCCATTTTTTCCTCCTGTTGTGTGCGTCTATGTTAGTCATGGCTCCTTGCTGGCAGCATTATCCATATGTTTTTACTATCTACAACTGTGTCCCTTAAAATGTCTGTGACTCCTAGAATATTTCGGCTAGGTTACCCATGAAAAGTACCTAAAAAACAGGTTTTCAAAAATGATATGGGGTCTGGTCTTCGAGAAAGCAACATGACTGACGTTGGTTTGAATTTAATTTATATGTTTGGAAGGTTATATATTGTTTGATAGTTAGGTTTGAAGTTAATCAACCTTGTTATGTAATTAGCGTGCCATGCAGAAGCCTACACCCGCTATCTCGTAAGTCTCCTGCGCGATTTGCGTCTTTGAGTTTTGTACGAATATCTTCTGGCAGACAATTGTTATCACAATTTAATGAAATTTTTGTTATGAGGTCTTTGATAGTAGGCATATCGGTTTTGTTATGTAACCAAGAATTTTTAGGTAGTTTGGGGTAATAGTTGTGTTTGATTGCTATCGGGAGACACTTGTTTTGTACCGTCTGTAGGGAGTGGAAGTTGTGTTTAGTTCCGTTATAATAAACGGAAGCGGCATATGTAAGTATGAGTCTGATTATGTATTTATATGTAAGTATTTTATTGTGCGATGTTAAGTTACTGTGTGTACAAATGAGAGGATACATTTTGCTTATAGCAATATTAGCCTTACGTATCTGTTGCATAATAGGAGCGTTTGCGTTTGTATTCGCTTGTATAGTATACCCTAAGTATTTTAGGGTATACTCCCTATCGGACAAATTATTCACTCTAGCGGCTGCTTCAAATTGTTTCACATATTTGGTCTTTCCGTCAAACGTTGGAGCCTTGACTCGGGCATAATTGCTAATATCTTCTGTCTTGGGTTGTACTGCTGGCGTGCATATTCGGATCTTCTTTTGTTCTGCTGGCGTTCTTAAATCTTACTCTCTAACTCCTTGCTTTCTTCGTCCATCGTTGTCATTTTATTCTCCATATCCGATTTAAGAGACGAAATTTTATTTTCCACGTCAGCGGCAATGTCATTTTTCAATAATAAGATATGGGCAGAAAATTTGTCCATGTTAGCAGAAATATCGTTCTTCATACCAGAAAAATCGTTCTTTATTGCAGAAATATCGTTTTTCACGTTAGTTGAGATCTTCTCTTCCATGGCAGAAATATCGTTTGTCTAATTCTTTGAAATCTTCTCTTCCATGGCAGAAATTGACGAGATTAAGGTGGAAGCCTCGTCATTAAATAAAACTGTTTCTGGATCAAAGCCGTCATTTTCCAGTGCCACTTTAAGTCTTTCTACTAATTCACTTTTCTTACCGAACGTTTCCAACTCATGATCTTCCAATTCTGCTCTTAACTCGGACAGTTTCAAGTCACATAGTCTCTTGGCCATTTTTACGTAGCAATTTATTCATATTATCCCACTTCTGACACCAATGTAATGTTTCTCTAATTTATTTAAACAGTAAACGGGTGGGATCAATTTTAAACACACGGTATGGCTACTTACTTAATTTATTTATTCACTATTTATATACACAGTATATTCACTTAAACTAATTTATATAAACAGTTCACTAATTTATATTCACTTATTCACTTGTTCATCTCACGATGTCAAATTATCAACTGAACTAAACTCTTCCTGGTCGGTCACTTATATATTAATGCCTTTTTCACTAGATAATTCTAGATTGCGGCTTACTCAAAAACAATTGGCTTTCTGGCATTTTCTAGATAAGACTGGTCACAAAAACAATGATAAGATAAGATAGTCACAATTCGTAAACAATTCTAAGAAACCCTGCGCGTCCGCCATAATTTTAACTTTCATACCTGGCTTTGACAGAGTCGGATTTAGGGACTATACTAGTGTGCTGTTTCGTAACAATATTGTGTGTGTTGTGCGTGATTTATAAAGTTACTTTGAAAATACTCTCCTAACTTTTCTGCGATTTCCGCTGTATCAGTATATGTTTTACTGTTATGAATTATTTTGGGTATGTCGAATTGTTTATTTTTAAAATGTCTGGCGATTTTCCAGAGGGAATTGTCTTCCATTCTTTGTTTTTATGAACTGCGACTAACTTGTTTATTTCGTGTTGGTATTCCCTCAATGTGTTATGATCATTTATGTTCCTCTTTCTTTGCCATGTTTTTCTGATAATGTTTTTTTCGTGCATTAATTGAATTATATTGTCCGGTAATCTATTTTTAGTTTGAGTTATTTTTATTAATTGGGCTTTTGGGGTTTATTGTCTGGGTTATTTTTTGTACATTTTCAATTTTTTCCGTGATTGTAAGCTTCTTATTAATGTATTTTGTGAATTTTAACCATTTAGTGTTTTTGTAGTTATAAATTATAGGGTTGCTGTGATTTAGGATGATATGTGTCAATTTGAGGTGGATAAGGACGGGATCGTGGTCGGAGTTAAGATCAGTGAGAGTTTTTATTTTAGTTAAATTATCGATATGTTTGCCTATTGCTAGATCTAAAATACTGGGGGCGTTGTTTGCGGCGTAAGGAAAGTAGCTGGGCTCTATAGTATGAAATACGTTACAATCCGAAAAATCGCAGAACTTCATGAGAGTATTACCATTAGCATCAGGGTAGTTGCTGTACTGATCCCACTACGGATGTTTGCAGTTGAGATCACCAACTACCAATACTTTATAGTGTGTGTTGAATATGTTGTGAAAGTCTGTAAGTGTGAGTTTGCTTCTAGGTAAATTGTATTCTCCGAATATTTTAATTTTATTATCAAAAAGCATCGCGACATGCTCAATTGATATATTATTTTGTTGCAGGATTTTGAAATTTATGCCTTTTCTGATTAATAATGCGATTCCATCACCGTCGGCATCACCGGGGCGGTCTTGTCTGTACAGACGATATTCTGGGCTTCTGAAGTTTATTACTTTTCCGCACAACCTATTTAATATGCGAGAAAAGTATTGGTTTACCCCAAAAAAAGTTGGAATTCTGAAATTTTTTATAAGTTATTTTTACGTTTTCCATCAACAACAACACGAAAAAACGGTTTTTAGGAAAAAAATCCTGTGTGTGTCATTTTTCGAGAAATTTCAGTTTGTTAGCACGATATAGCCTCCGGAGGTCAACAAGTCACCAATTTTATGATTGAATATTATTCAGGACATCTCACAGATGAACCCTATTGATTTTCAGCTCACCAGAGCCAATACAACAGGTACTACAGTACTTTAAGTACGATATTTTTGTAATTTTTGGAGAAGTTTCAGTTTGTTAGCACGATACAGCCTCCGAAGTATATAGAAGTGGCCAATTTTATGATTGGATATTATTCAGAGCGTCTCAAAGATGAAACGTATTGATATTCAGCTCATTAAAGCTAGTACAACGAGTGCTATGGTACTTGAAGTACCAAATTTTTGTAATTTTTGGAGAATTTTCAGTTTGTTAGCACGATATAGCCTCCGGAGGTCAACAAGTCACCAATTTTATGATTGAATATTATTCAGGACATCTCACAGATGAACCCTATTGATTTTCAGCTCACCAGAGCCAATACAACAGGTACTACAGTACTTTAAGTACGATATTTTTGTAATTTTTGGAGAAGTTTCAGTTTGTTAGCACGATACAGCCTCCGAAGTATATAGAAGTGGCCAATTTTATGATTGGATATTATTCAGAGCGTCTCAAAGATGAAACGTATTGATATTCAGCTCATTAAAGCTAGTACAACGAGTGCTATGGTACTTGAAGTACCAAATTTTTGTAATTTTTTGAGAATTTTCAGTGTTTTTAAATGAAACTCAAGGTCTCTAGTTAATTCCACAATATAATACAAGTTATTGAAAATTCTAAAAAATTGACAATTGTTTCGATAAATCAATATCATCGTCAGAATGACAGATGATATTGATTTATCGAAACAATTGTCAATTTTTTAGAATTTTCAATAACTTGTATTATATTTGTGGAATTAACTAGAGACCTTGAGTTTCATTTAAAAACACTAATATGAGCATATTCCACGAAGTAAGGGTCGAGACAGTCAATTTCAGGAGAATTTTCAGTTTGTTAGCACGATACAGCCTCCAGAGAGTATGCAATTGATCAATTTTATGATTGAATATTGTTCAAGGTGTCTCACAGATGTACCCTACTGATTTTCAGTTGACTAGAGCGAGTACAGAGGGTCCTATAAATCCATATATACTAAATTTTTGGTTATTTTTGAAGAAATTCGGTTTGTTAGCACGATACATCCCCCGAAGTGTATACAAGTAACAATTTTATCATAGAATATTGTTCGGGGCCACAAACGCGGAAAAGTTAGTTTTAATCTTTAAAACCGTTTATTTCGTGTTGTTATTGATGCAAAACGTAAAAATAAATCAAAAAAATTTTTAAAAATTCCAACTTTTTTTGGGGTAAACCAATACTTTTCTTGCATATTAGATAGGTTGGCGGAAAAGTAAAAAGTATCTATTGTGAAAAGACAACTATTACAGGATAAGGACATTATTGTAAAGATTCCCAAGAACAAAAAAAAATTGAAATATCTCAAGAAGAATCGTCAGACGAAGATGGCAAGGTTACATGACCAATTTTATGATTGAATATTGTTCAAGGTGTCTCACAGATGTACTCTATTGATTTTCAGCTGACTAGAACGAGTACTGCGGGTCCTATAAATCCAGATATACTACATTTTTGGTTATTTTTGGAGAAATTTCGGTTTGTTAGCACGATACATCCCCCGGAGTGTATACAGGTAACAATATTATGATAGAATATTGTTCAGGGCCACAGATGCGGAAAAGTTAGTTTTAATCTTTAAAACCGTTTATTTTTTTATATGATCTAATAAATGTCTCTATTAGAAAGAAAATATCTGGTTTGTGGGTTTCGAGAAAATGTCTGATTAAGGGGAGTTTATTTCGTACTCCACGTACATTGCAGACTATTATTTTGATGTTGTATCGTTATTGAAATTCTGTTTTTTCACCTAACTGCCTATATGTCATAGTCGTCGATTCTAGCTACAAAGTTGTTGTAAATAGTAAATTTGTCAATTTTGCTGGAGGCCTTCTTCATCTCCTGAAGTAGATCGCCAACTGCCCTTGTGAGTTCATCCAGGTTTACCAGCGAATGCAATTCCCGAAACATAGCATTTAATTTACTGAATTTGTTGACGTCTGTGGTTTGCATAGAATTTATGGGTGGCGCTGAGGGTTTTTGTGATTGGGGTTGGGGGTGGCTAATAGTTTGGTGGTGAGATTTCGAGGGGAGGCTAGGAAATTCGGTGTTTTTGTCGTTATGGAACCAGGGGCTGTTTTTCGGGAGGGGGTGCAGGGATAAATTTTTGGGGGGTAGGTTTAGTTTTTTGGTTTTTTTGTCCGCTTTTCTTCTAGCCAAATTTTCCTTTTAATGAATTCCGGGAAAACTTCTGCATTCGCTGGATGGTCATCCCTGCAGTTAACGCATATGGCTGGGGTTGTTCTCTCTTTGGTACTTTCCGGCGTCATGTGGGATCCGGCACACTTGAGACATTTGGGAGCTCTGCCGCAGTTTGATGTCGCATGTCCCCATATCTGGCATACGTGGCATTGAATTATGAGTTCATTTTGTTTTCTAAACTCCCAGATGACTCTGATGTGTTCGATAACACGTACGTTTTTATTCAAATATTCGAGGGTCAACTTGACGTCGGTGACGACTAGGTAATGTGGACGTCCTTTAGTTGTCATCGTGGAGATGTCTCTCACTTGGATTTTGTGGATGTTTTCGATTTCTTCTTTGATGTTGGTCAGCTGGAGCCCCTCAGCAAGACCTCGTTAAACAAATGCGTGAGATCTCTTGTCCCGTCTGGAATAAGTGTGAAACTGAACTTTTTCGTTTTCAAGTACAGTTTTCAAATTTTCAAAATCGTTTACATCTTTCGTGAATACGATAGACGAGTTATTCGTATATTTAATTTCAAATGACTTTTTTGTTTCTTCCTTGAGCTTATTTATCATCTCGCGATGATGCGAGAAGTTACCATCGATTACTATTGGGGGCAGTTTTCTGTGTTTTTTTTTGTTTTGGGTTCAGCAGTTTTTGTCCTCTTCGGTTCCTGCGATGTTGCTTCTTCTTCGTCAGTCGACAAGTCCGCGTCATTCATTTTTCGGAAATGAATTTTTTTACCGTTTTTTTTGAGTTGTGGTTTTTTGTCGTTTTTTTCTTCGTCGTCTGATAAGTCAGTTAACGAATCATAGTTATTCTGAGTGGTGATAGGATCGTCATTACGAGTAGTTTGACTCAGAATGTTTTTAAATGAGGAAGTTTTTTTCGGATATAAAAAACCTGATTCGACGTTTTCTATTGTGTCCATGGGAGCACCTGTTATTTTGTTTAATTCTTGCGTTGTATTGTATATTTGTCGTGCGTTTATTTTTTTCGAGTTTTTATTCAATTTCTCGTATTGTGAGGTGAAATTATCTTTCAGTTGTTATTCCTCATTATCTTTCTCCTCGGCCCAGGATAGGTTTGCCGGTTTATGAATCATTACTTCCACCGTAGTTGATTTCCTATTTACGTTCTCATCCTATACCTCAATCTCGTCGTCGGTAGTGTTTTGGATTATATTAGGTCCTATGGTGTCAGTAGTGTACCTAAGCGGGTTTCAACCCACTACTTCGAAAAACGTCCGCTAGGCAACGGTGGCGCTGGTGTCGTTGGCGCTGTCGGCGGTGTGTGTCGTCCATTTTTTATCCAGTTGGCTATTTTTTATCCAGTAGATTTCGTTAGATGGCGCGCATTATTTTTGCATATTTCTTTTTTTATAGATGTCTGTGTGTCGTCCATTTTTTTTCCGGTAAATTTGTGCATGACGTAACCGAAAAAAATTTCAACCCCGAGTGAGATTCAAGCCCACGACCTCACCTACACCGCTACATGTATGCTATGAGGGTTCCAATGTATTTCGTTCTTGAAATTCACCATATGCGTATTATTTTGAGTGACAATCTCAAGGATTTTATTTTGACACCACGAGGCCTCGTAGAAAATATTATCTGATTTCACCATACGATGGTTTCGACGTAATTTTTTTCATTTCTTCTTCAATGCTCCTTTGTAGGAAAACGATTTTGTAACAATATATACATGAATATGTCCCACGTTTTTTAAAAATAGGTAATTGTATTGTTATAACTAATTATAAAATCGAAAAAAATTGTTTCGGCTGAGATTCGATCCCCATACCTTTACGGCACTAGCCTGACGCCCTACGTTGTACACCACGGTCTCTCATAAAAGATATTTTAAGGGAGTCTAATTTCACCATACGATGTAATTTTTTTCACTTTTTTCTTCAATACTCCTTTGTACTGATATCGTTTTAGTTGTTAGAACATGTGAATCAAAACCAATAAAATGCATCAAGCAGTTGAATATATTCAGAATCCTTCATAAGTAGGCCATCATAGAAAAATCGCATAGTTCATTGTATTTATCAACAAACAAACAAAAATACGCACTCGTCCGATGTGATTTTTATATACACAGAGTATAGTCATAAAGATACCGCATTTTTTATACAGGGTGTGGTCATAAAAGATGCCATTTTTCTTTATATACAGAGTGTAATCACAAAAAGATGTGATGTCCATATATACAGAGTGTAGTTAAAAAAGAAGCCACTTTTCTTTATATACAGGGAGTAGTCATAAAAAGATGCGATTTTATACAGGGTGTAGTCATAATTAAATACCGTATTTTTTTTTTATATACACAGGTCGTAGTCATGAAAGTACCGTATTTTTTCCATAAAAGATGTCATATATACAGGGTATATAAAGATAAGGGCGCTACAATTTATCTCTGCTATAATTGCTCAAATTTTCATCAAACAAACCGCATTGGTAGATTATTTTCACATACAGGATGTTACTAGAACGACAACGACAACGACAACGACAACGACAACGACAACGACAACGACAACGACAACGACAACGACAACGACAATGACAGCAAATCCACTTTATTCGACGAGAGAGGACACCCAAAGCTTTTGCATGCTTTGAGATTTGTTGCTCGTACGACTAGATTATAGTAAAATATGCTGTGACTCATTATATTATTAGACGGATAACACACATCAGAAGTCTATCAGACAGATAGCAGAGGGGTTACAGAAGCGATAACAAACATACCCCAGACTCACATCAGAAGTCTGTTTGACAGTGCTAGTACTAACAAATTTACGGCAACACTCGGTTTATATGAATTATTTTCCAAGAAACCAAGAAAAGAGCAACATATTCACAGATACTGGTATCAACGGATATCCATCGTGATAGAAGAGGAAATCTAAGACATCAGGCTTGCACCCAACTAAATTAATATAATTAAGCCGCTCCTCAAAAAAGAATGCTACGCTAATAGAAAGATCTTGAAGCGATGATTTCACAACTTAGAGGTACAGTTTTATTGAATATTACTTTTTGTTAAAATAGCTAATCTAAAATATTGGTATAATTTGGAACGGTTATTTTTAATAAACCAGTGATTACTATACCGAAATGTGATAACACTTTTCACAACATGATTATGAAACTAAGACTTTTAGTAATGAAACACACAAAATGTTATTCAAATATTGTGATTTGTCGGTATAAGAGAGAAATTATGGTCGACGGGTAGGTAAGATTTTATCTGAAAAATGACAATGACATTCTCGGAGGTTCGAAAAGATTTGAAAGACATAGCTCTTTCACCCGCTTTGTGTTACATAAAATTAGGTTCATAACAGTATACTAAGATTTTTTTAATACACGATGTTAAAAAGATATTTGCATCATTATTATTATCATTATTCTGCGGGGATATCTACGTAAAATATACGAGGCATGTTATGATTAAAATTGCTATATACAGGGAGTGTTTGTAATTAATAAGACTGTAGAAATATGTAGATATAAAAGTTAATGACATACACACATTTTAGTAGTAGTATTTTGATAGGGATGTCTACGTAAATTATAATAAATATATGTCTGAATATGATACTGAGAAGCCATCAACGTACATACTCTATACAGATGCGAATAATTTGTATGAGGAAGCCATGTATGAACATTTACATTATTGAATAGAAAAAACATGAAGAAGAAGATCTCTAACACTTGGACGAATGACTATTGTATAACTAAAGTTTCGTAATAAAGTGGATCAATACGAAACACAAAAAATTGTTGGAATCTCTTCAGTATAAGGATTTGCTCAACAATAATATATTTAGGTAGTTTTATAATACTGACGTACTTATCTAAAAATTTTCTATGTAAATCATACGTTGATAATCCAGCGAAAATCTCCTTCAGCACTTACGAATGAGCTATGTTCACCGATATTTTGAATAATAATTTCTTTATAAGTGCATCACTTTCAGCATTTTACGAAGAATATGATCCCCAGACGATGCTATGTGGGGAATACTACACCATTCTACAAGTAATATTTGATTCTGTTAAATGGTTGGAAGTGATAAAACATGGCGTCAGCTTCTTTTTATGTAGAGAAGATGTTCATCAAATTCCACAAGACAATCGTTGTCTCATTTCACACCGACTCGCCTATTTAGAATCTCCAAGTTTTTGTGAATATTAAAAAAATTTAGTAGATATAACTAGGAATTTTGCTCAAAATAATTGAAATTTGAGTAAATTAGTGTTATTGTAGTAGTAGTGCTGTACTTAGAGAATTATTATAAGTGATAAGTTGTACACGGTTTGGATGAAAGCAATGTAATAAATTGATTGATTGAAATGTTTGCGTTTCATTTTTCTCTCTCTTCTCTCTATAGTCATGAGGGTTGTGAGGGGGATTTTTTAAGAAACAAACTTATTACAACATACATATTGTTTTATTCATATAATTCACAAATAAAATACCTGAAAATATAATATGAGAGGAGGGAGAAAAGCATATAACGGTTGAATTTAAAGCATACACAAATACGAAAAGCATATAACTATATTAAATAAATATACAAATAACGAGATTAAATTGAACATCACTATAATGTCCATAAAAATTATCAATATCGCTATCAGCATCATACGTTCCTCTAAATCTTTTAGCTCTAGGTGATTCATAATGAAATTCGAAAATACTAGATTCCTGATATTTTGTTTCAAAAAGTACTGTTTGATTGCATATTTGACAACAAAAATGACTATTGCGATAAATATCATGATTCTGATTCGTAAACGTCATGATGATGATTATTGATTGCTAAAAACATTTTTTTAATTATTTTAAGATATGTTTTAATGCTATCAAATACATATGTTATATCCATCAACTCTATAATAGTTAGACCCTACGCGATATTCAAGTTTATTTTCAAATACCCCTCTACTCCAATCAGATGTAGCAAGTACTGCATTTCTAAGATTTTATGGAATGACTTGTGTGCAAGTAATAAAGTTAATAAGATCTTTGTCAAAGCGTGATGGATTTTTTGAACTATTCTATTTGAAAAACCGCATTTATATTTAGACATTTTTTGAGATTTGCTTGCTAACAATCCAAGGTATGGGAGATTCTATCAAAAAATTCTGCGTGACATCCAATTGGAAACCACAGACATTTTCTTTTTAAAAATGTTGGAAGCGTCTGTAAAGAATGAATTAATATCTTTATGGTTCAAGTTTATGATAATCCCCGTTTTTAATCTACTATCAAAGGCGGCATTCATGTTTTTCCCAGTTGACTCTATTAATACTAGACTTTTTATGCTCTTTACTAACATCAATAACATGTTGTTTCTTCCCCATTCCCTACTTTTATTAAACATCTCATGCGCTTCAAGTGTGTTGTTATTTTAGAATGAATTTTATGCTTTGTCCCAACGAAAATTTGAAAAATTTCTAAGATGCATATTATCAAGAAAAGCTTTATATTTGGTTTGAAAATGTTTGAATTTTGTTTAAAGAATTTATAATTTCATCAATTTGTTGCAAAGTTCTATCACTGTGAA
>OY998175.1:147852979-148047108 GCA_963921935.1 Galeruca laticollis
GTGTACAATAGCTTAAAATTGTCTACTCCCATTGTTGGGAGCATAAAATTATAGTGAAAGCCGTACATTCCAGTTTTTGAAACATCGAGAATTGACATATCCACATACATTGGTTTATTGGAATCTAGTTCAGATTTTTTAATTGTCCTTAGAGTCGGCTCATCATTGAAAATTGTTCTATTGCCACAACGCGGACTAGAAATGAGATTTTTAGCACCATAACGACCATCATGGGAAGATACAAATTCTATGTTTGCATATACATTCCTTGCATTTTCAAACACAGCATTGTTCATCCGTAAATCTTTTTCAAAGTCGCTCACAGCTAAAGTCCTCAATTGATTGTTAATTCGATGTATCGTTTTAGACATGTGGATTGTTTAAATTTCAAAACGTTGTGAACTTTTTTCAATACCAACCAATGTTCTAATGTCTGCTTCAAATTCCTATAATGTAAAGTATAACACTCTTTTAATCGTGTACAGTGGTCATTAATTTTGCTAACTTTGAGCCGTGGGGTTTGCGGTGTTCGGAGCACAGTCTTTATGTAGATTATGCAAATTGATATGATACGTCAAATCAACTTGGTGAATATAACTTTCTGAAGAATCATCTGTAATGGATTTTATAAACTCTACATCATTTTTCAATATCATTTTCGAGGTCATCGTACTGTAAATGTTCATACATGGCTTCCTCATACAAATTATTCGCATCTGTATAGAGTATGTACGTTGATGGCTTCTCAGTATCATATTCAGACATATATTTGTTATAATTTACGTAGACATCCCTATCAAAATACTACTACTAAACTGTGTGTGTGTCATTAACTTTTATACCCACATATTTCTACAGTCTTAATAATTACAAACACTCCATGTATATATCAATTTTAATCATAAAATGCATCGTATATTTTACGTAGATATCCCCGCAGAATAATAATAATAATGATGGAAATATCTTCTTAACATCGTGTATAGAAAAAATCTTAGTATACTGTTATGAACCTAATTTTATGTAACACAAAGCGGGTGAAAGAGCTATGTCTTTCAAATCTGTTTGAACCTCCGAGAATGTCATTGTTCTTTTTCAGATAAAATCTTACCTGCCCGTCGACCATAATTTCTCTCTTATACCGACAAATCACAATATTTGAATAACATTTTGTGTGTTTCATTATTAAAATTCTTAGTTTTATAATCATGTTGTGGGAAGTGTTATCACATTTCGGAATAGTAATCACTGGTTTATTAAAAATTAACGTTTCAAATTATACCAATATTTCAGATTAGCTATTTTAACGAAAAGTAATATTCAATAAAACTGTACCTCTAAGTTGTGAAATCATCACTTCAAGATTTTTCTATTAGCGTAGCATTCTTTTTTGAGGAGCGACTTAATTATATTAATTTAGTTGCCTGATGTCTTAGATCTCCTCTTCTATCACGATGGATATCCGTTGATACCAGTATCTGTAAATATGTTGCTCTTTTGTTGGTTTCTTGGAAAATAATTCATATAAACCGAGTGTTGCAGTAAATTTGTTAGTACTAGCACTGTCAAACAGACTTCTGATGTGAGTCTGGGTATGTTTGTTATCGCTTCTGTAACCCCTCTGCTATCTGTCTGATAGACTTCTGATGTGTGTTATCCGTCTAATAATATAATGAGTCACAGCATATTTTACTATAATGTAGTCGTACGAGCAACAAATCTCAAAGCATGCAAAAGCTTTGGGTGTCCTTTGTTGTCGAATAAAGTGGATTTTCTGTCATTGTCGTTGTCGTTGTCGTTGTCGTTGTCGTTGTCGTTGTCGTTGTATTTGTCGTTGTCGTTCTAGTAACATCCTGTATGTGAAAATAATCTACCAATGCGGTTTGTTCGATGAAAATTTGAGCAATAATAGCAGAGATACATTGTAGTGTCCTTATCTTTATATACCCTGTATGTATGACATCTTTTATGAAAAAAATACGGTATTTTTATGACTACGACCTGAGTATATAAAAAATACGGTATATTTATTACTACACCCTGTATAAAATCGCATCTTTTGTTGACTACACCCTGTATATAAAGGAAAATGGCATCTTTTATGACCACACCCTGTATAAAAAATGCGGTATCTTCATGACTATACTCTGTGTATATAAAAATCACATCGGACGCGTGCGTATTTTTGATTGTTTGTTCATAAATACAATTAACTTTGCGATTTTTCTATGATTACCTACTTATGAGGGATTCTGAATATATTCAACTGCTTGATGCATTTTATTGGCTTTGATTCACATGTTCTAACGACTAGAACGATATTAGTACAAAGGGGTATTGAAGAAAAAAGTGAATAAAATTACATCGTATGGTGAAATTAGACTCCCTTATAATATCTTATATGAGACACCGTGGTGTACAGCTTAGTGCGTCAGGCTAGTGCCGTAAAGGTATGGGGATCGAATCTCAGCCGAAACAATTTTTTTTTCGATTTTATAATTAGTTATAACAATACAATTATTTTTTTTTTAGAAACGTGGGACATATTCATGTATATATTGTTACAACATCGTTTTCCTACAAAGGAGCATGGAAGAAGAAATGGAAAAAATTACGTCGAAACCATCGTATGGTGAAATCAGATAATATTTTCTACAAGGCCTCGTGGTGTCAAAATAATATCCTTGAGATTGTCACTCAAAATAATACGCATATGGTAAATTTCAAGAACGAAATACATTGGAACCCTCATAGCATACATGTAGCGGTGTAGGCTGGGAACGATGAGGTCGTGGGCTCGAATCGCTCCATCTATCGAAATCTACTGGATAAAAAATGGCCGACTGGATAAAAAATGGACGACACACACCGCCGACAGCGCCGACACCAGCGCCACCGTTGCCTAGCGGACGTTTTTCGAAGTAGTTGTTCGAAACCCGCTTATGTACACTTCTGGTGTCTTTCTCCATATTTTGGTGATGTTTAATATTAATGCTAGGGCGGACTGTGGTAGAGGTGTAGTTTGTATCGTTACCTCTGCAAACAGCGATGGTTAAATCAGGTGTGTCTGTTTTATCACTTTCATGATTATTTTCAGAGTTTCTTATGCACTTTTTCTGGTTTCCCAGACACTTTTTATTCTGTGAATTTTTGGTTTGTTGTATTGCAAAACATAAGTGGTTACTTAAACATTATTTAAATAATATTATTACAGATATATTATACTCCATGCTGGAAATGAAAACGGATTTATTGAAGGTGCTGAAGCAATACTTTGTTCAAAAACCCAACTTAATAATTATCATGGGGAAATGAACCAGGCATATTTCTTGAAATGGTTTGAATATCAGTTGCTGCAAAATTTAGAGAATCCTTCTCTAATTATACTTGATAATGCACCTTATCACAGCATGTTATTGCATAAAACTCCAAATACAGGATGGTCAAAATGCGCTATTCAGGAATGATTGACAGAAAAAAACATTCCCTATTCTCACATGATGTTCAAAACAGAACTGTTGCAAATCGTTTCTCAGTAAATATACAGATATATTTTTACTTATTGCCATTTATTTTAAACATTTTTTTTGTTTTTTTTTAGAAATAAGCCACCAATCAAGTATATAGTGGACGATATGGCAGAACAGTATGGACACAAAGTTTTACGTCTTCCTCCCTACCATTGCATATTCAACTCTATCGAATTAATTTGGGGCATAGCAAAAAATTACTACAATAGGCATACTGGTAGGGGTGGTAACAGTGCGAATAACTGCCTGAACATGTGGCACGAGGCACTGCACATGATAACTCCTGATATGTGGAAAAATTCTATACAACATAATGAAAAAGAGATATTCAAATGGTATGAGAGGGAAATAATATTTGATCGTCCAGAAATTAGTCCGATAGTTATAAATTTCAATAGTGAAGAGAGTGAAACTGATGTTGAATCAGATGAAGAAAATGAACAAGAATTTGAATCTGCCTAGTTTCATTTCACAATATGTTGATTAGTTTAATGTTAGTTTTTGTCTTTGATAATACCTTCATTATTAAACATATTTCATTTTATTGCTTGTGTTTTTATTATATTTATTTATTAAAAGATTTGGTAAGTCAGTAATAACCTTACCACTTTTATTCTAGAATTCCTTACTTTGTGAAAGCTATTCATAAATTTAATTAACAAAAAACGTAAATGAAAAAACTCCACACTATATTAAACGAAAACTATCAAACTATCGATAATTTTGTAGTTTTCATTTATAATATTGTGAAACTTTCTACATTTTCGTTTTTTGTTGACTTCAGTTAATTTCTGATAATTTCCATATTTCGTGGACACTCTGACAACGCTACAAATGTTCACAATGATGACGTAAACGCAACTTTATTTGGTTTTTACTATATGCTAGTAATCGTGTCTCTCAAATTCAAAAACTTGTTCCCAGCGCAACTTGGCGATATATCGAGTCTAAAGCAAATCCAGCTGATATGCGGTCTAGAGGGATTCTTACTCCAGAACTCCTCAAGTTTTGGTACACTGGGCCAACCTTTCTACAAAACCCTTTATTAAACCTACATACTTATAATAATTTACAGACAATGTATTCCTCACCTGAAACTAAGAACCAAATCTGGTTTCTAATCTTTCTACTACCATCGTATACACATCCGTCGAAGTATGGTATACGATGTTTTTAGAATTCTCCAAATTCACTACAGTATACCATAGCCTAGATACAAAATTAATTACTTAGATACACAATTAATTTACTAAACAATACAGGTAAAATTACAGACTCTCTAAATGTATATGAACTTGACTCAGCGATAATATTTATGGTCAAAATTCTCCAGCAGAAACATTTCTCTAAAGAACTGCACACGCTAAAGAATAAATTAATAATTTCTAATAAACAAATCCTATCTCTAAAGCCGTTCTTAGATGCAGTTGGTGTCGTCAAGAGGGGGGGGGTAGACTGTCCCATGCTAATATACCTTATTCACAAAAATACCCTATATTATTGCCTTCTAAATGTAAAATTGTGCAATTAATAATTTCTTTAGAACATATTCGATTAGGACATAGTGGTTTTCAAAATGTCTTAGCAAATACTCGACTTCGGTATTGGCCACTCAACGCTTTAAACATACCAAAAGAATTATTTCTAAATGTCTTACATGTTTCAAATTTAATACGCAAACTGCGCAGCTAATCATGGCTGACCTACCAGATGATCGAGTTACAATGTCTCGCCCCTTTTAAAAAGTGGGAATAGATTTCGGATGTCCCTTTCTCATAAAAACCCCTCATTTAAGGAAAGCTTCAGTTTCCAAATGCTATATAGCAATTTTTATGTGCATGGTCACAAAGGCCGTCCACATTGAGTTAGTTTCCGGCCTCAAGACAGAGGCATTTGTCGCAACCCTCAAACGTTTCATTTCCAGACGAGGAAACCCTTCAGTCATTTACAGTGACAACGCCACTAATTTTCAAGGAGCTAACAACTATTTTAAAGATCAGACTATTAGAAATGAATTTTTAGACTACTTTGTTTCCGACCAAGGCGAAGTACTATTTCAATACGACAAGTGATTTGATGGTGATCAATTACGAATGTACTCCAACCCAACTTTTGTATTTGTATTTTAGACAAAAAGTTTGATCTGTACTTCTTAATGAAACTAATATTAAAATAAATTTGTCTGACTTTTTACCTGCCTGTTTAATGACCAATTTACCTTCGTATCCCGAGTGTTCGTTAGTAGGTTTTTAATGGCCAAAAACATCACCATTTGCTTATGTTACACATCGTCTGCGCCAGTCTCAGTTTTTCTTGACTCTTTTTGTTTCTTTCTTTCTTTCTCTAGCAGACTGGCTTTGCAAATTTCACTTTTCCGCCCAACCTATATAATATGCGAGAAAAGTATTGGTTTACCCCAAACGTCGTCGTCGGCTACTTTTGGTTACATGTCTTGTTAGCACGATACAGCCTCCGGAGTGCAATAAGTCACCAAGTTTATGATTGAATATTGTTCAGGACATCTCACAGATGAACCGTATTGAGTTTCATCTCACCAGAGCCAGTACACCGGGTGCTATGGTACTTGAACTACAACATTTTTGTCATTTTTTGAGAAATTTTAGTTTGTTAGCACGATACAGCAGCCTCCGAAGTGCAACAAGTCACCAATTTTATGATTGAATATTATTCAGGACAACTCACAGGTGAACCTTATCGATTTTCAGCTTTCCAGAGCCAATACAACAGGTACTACAGTACTTTAAGTACGATATTTTTGTAATTTTTGGAGAAATGTCAGTTTATTAGCACGTTACAGCCTCCGGAGTACATACAAGTGACCAATTTTATAACTGGATATTATTCATAGCGTCTTGAAGATGAACCCTATTGATATTCAGCTCGCTAAAGTCAGTCCAACGAGTGCTATGGTACTTGAAGTACCTAATTTTTGTCATTTTTTGAGAATTTTCAGTTTGTTAGCACGATACAGCCTCCAGAGTGTATACAAGTGATCAATTTTAAGATTGAATATTGTTCAGGGCGTCTGATAGATGAACCTTATCCATTTTTAGCTTACCAGATTTAGTACAACGGGTGTTATGGTACCTGAAGTGCCACATTTTTGGTCCTTTTTGGAGAAATTTCGGTTTGTTAGCACGATATAGTCTTCGGAATGTATACTAGTGACCAATTTTATAATTTCGGTTTGTTAGCACGATATAGTCTTCGGATTGTATACTAGTGACCAATTTTATAATTGGATATTTTTCAAGGTGTCTCACATATGTACCCTATCAATTTTTAGCTGACTAGAGCGAGTACAATGTTAGTTTCTTAGCACGATACATCCCCCGAAGTGCATACAAGTGACAATTTTTTGATAGTTAATTGAAATTAACTGCCTCAACCCTTACTCTGTGCAATCTACTCATATTAGTGTTTGAAATGAAACTTACCGTTTCTAGTTAACTCCACAGTTTATTTTAACAGTTTTCAATAAACTGCGGAGTTAACTAGAAACAGTGAGTTTCATTCAAAACACTGATGATAGTATACGCTAGGTTAGTATCGCGGCGAGCGCCGCCTCGTGGCGAAGTATTTAGGTTTCAGGATTGTATCAGCTGTCTCGCTGTATGCTGTACGGGCAAAATGGATTGCCCAAATAGTGAATTTGTATCTTTATGACTATACTCTGTGTATATAAAAATCACATCGGACGCGTGCGTATTTTTGATTGTTTGTTGATAAATACAATGAACTATGCGATTTTTCTATGATTACCTACTTATGAAGGATTTCGGTTTCAAGATTGTATCAGCTGTCTCGCTGTATGCTCTACGGGCAAAATGGATTGCCCAAATAGTGAATTGTTTATTAAAAATATTAGACGTGCAAATCGTTATTATTGTGTTGTTGGGTGTTCACACTCATAGCGTGCAAATCCGGAGCTGCAGTTTTATAAATTTCCTTCTCGGCTATATGAAAAAGAACGAAAAAAGAAATGGATCATTGTTGTTCGTCGTGTACAGTAAGTTAACATGCATTTGTATATATACTTATAAAATAATGGTACAGATTAAAATGACAAATTATGTTATCAAGTATAAATATGAAAATTAATTTTTTGTGTCTCAAGTATTTATAGGTTATCTTCGTGTCTGAAAATTCATCCTTAAGTGACCCTACATATCATTTTTCCAACCTTGAATAGGAATTTATTAATTCAGTGTACATGTGTTTTAGTGAGAAAAATAAAAATAAGATTTGGGAGTTCTGTTTTGTTTTAACGAAAATGTAAATATTGTAATTAATATAAATATATTACAATTAAAATACAAAACTCACTGATGGAAAATAATCGAAGAAATAGACTAAGGAATTCAAGTGTTTGCTTATACTTTTTTCTATTTTTATAATATATATCATAATATAACCATATAATTACCTTAGCACCAGGTGTTTCTCGTAAAACTTCACCAATAATTTCGCGAGAATTGTTTTCCCCATTATTTTCATGTACCTCACTTACGTGGAAGCTTTCTAAAAGTTTTTTGCCTTTCGAAAGGCTTGTATCGACTGATTGGAACCCAACTTTTGTTGTAACAACCATTTTTGATCAGAAACAACCCTCCCGACTCGTTGAAAAAAATGATTAGAAAAGTCATGTTTTTCATTTGTTTGCATACTGGTTCCTACTCGTACAATCTCTGAATTTAAAAATAAATCCGGTAGGCGGCGCGAGCGCTGCGCGCCAAAGATACTCAACTAGCGTATATTGTTCAGGGCATCTCACAGATGCGGAAAAGTTAGTTTTAATCCTTACAACCGTTTATTTTATCTTCTTTTCAACTTCCTGTTTGTCAATTCCAAAAGAAACTGCAATTTCAGTAAGTTCATCATGCCTTTTGTTTCTATTTTTAAACTGTTTATCACTAGGGTTCCACAATACAGGATGATCATGATACATTTCAATAAAAGCTAGCGTTTGCTCGTCATTCCAATTCATATTGAGATACAACACAGACACGCAAAACTAACCAACATGACTACGTTTAGGAAATGTTCAACAACATGCTTCGACACGTCCAAACTACCCATGTCGATTCGACTTCCTTTTATTCGTACCGATTTGATTCGGTTTGCATCACAGGTTTGCATTTGATTCGACCCGACATGGATCAACAATGTCGGGTGACCATCCACACTGGATCGGCATTGACGATCGACCATGTCGATCGACACCATTCGACATAATGTAGACGCGGCTGTAGAATTTATAATGAGTCCTATTTTTTGGTAATTTAAGTCTACAAAATAACTCTTTATAAATGATACGTAATTAAGAAAAAAATGTATAAATAATTTTTGTTCACAAAACGAATAATACGTAATAATTATAAAAACGTACGAATCACGATCGAATCATGTTGCCTTCACTAATGGATATAAAGTCAATATAAAAATTGTACTTACAGCTTACAAATTACGTTCCTAACAATAACCCGTTTCTTGTTGAAAAAAATTAAAGTACTTATGCATAAAGTACAATGGAAAAGCAGCAATCTTCTTCATTTTCATCCGCTTATTCAATAAGAATTCAAAAGACACATTTCTCACAATTCTTCAAAAAGTTCCGTTTTCAAGTTATAAAAAAATCAACTTCTATCATTAATTGAACAAAAATAATAAAAATATTTCTCGGCATAATTATTACTCTATAGCAATCACTTATATGCATCTATCTCTGATTGTCAGATATTACTAGTTTTTTGTGAATATGGCCGCTGGGCTCATGGTACGTCGTGCCTATTATTACGCCAACGGGTATTTTGTACATAAAAGCTGTTTACGCACATATTATTAGCATAATCAGGACTGTTATAAACTTAGTAAACTATAAAATAGAAATATTTGCTTCAAACGTTATATATATTATCTAAAAAAAGTAATTATCAATAGCCAGAGTAACCAATTAACTACCTTCAATAAATTAGAATATACATGGTCAAATGTACAAATACCCGCCAGTATTTTTAGTATTATATAACTTCTCATGCATGAACATCCCGTTAGTTCATGAGATGAGTTCTACTTTTGCAAATTGCCGCTGTAGTTTGCAACTTATAATTAAACTGAATAGCTTATTGTAAAGTTATTCGTTCAATCTAACAAACACCCACTTTCTCAATGTTAGGGCTTCGTCTTACATGATGTTATATCTAGGTTAATAGACTCTTCATGTTTTATATACATCAGGTACCTACACATTTCATTATTTTTTTGGAAAAATCTTGTGTTGCTACTTTTAGGAAACTTTTCTAATATCAATTTAAATAAAAAATGTAAACATCAAGTATTGCAACTTCTCAGTCATATACGAGGTTTGTCAAGGATAAAATATACTTTAAATAGTGCCCTTGTTCAAATTTACGACGTATTTGATTTTATTTAAAGAAGTAAAGCTTCCCAATTACGTGAGATGTCGCTAGTAAATTCTCTTAGGGACAAACAAGAATCCAGGGTTTGTTAGCAGAAGAACGTATTTTTTTGGTATAACAAACCAGTATGCAAGAAGATTCATGGGATTTTCCCGCAACATCACCCACTCCCAGTAATAACCCTAACTGTCAATACATACAGGGAGCCCCACGACGATTAAGACTAGTAATATATCAGAATTGGGCAGTAGTAGATAATTATAATTTTGGGGGTGGAAATTAGAGCAAATGTTGCATTTTTTCTTGTTATTGTGTTACCCAATGAGGTATTTGTTTTTGGTCACGTGACGTCGCATTCAAAATTATTAATGGGACAACCTGTATATTTGTGCCTTTCTGTGTTCCTCCCGATAAAACAATTCCAACTATCTAGCAAACTTGGAGTCTAAAGTGATTAATTCAAGAGCTACAGGTACTTAAAGGATTGTAAGTTAAAAAATTCATAATTGAATCCCCTGTAATTTTCGGCAATCTTACATTCATACGTAATGACTAAGACAAACCAATATTATAATTTTTAATTATAATTCAAATTAACTGCCACAAAAAAACTTACAATCTTAAAGGAGATGTTCAAATTGATGCCCACCTTCGCAAATGCATTTCTCAAATCTTGATAATAGATTTCGGCTACATGCTGCCCTAATCATTTCCGGTGTTACAGTTCTACAAGCATCGCGTATTTTTCTTTTCAAATCGTCTAAATCTGTAGACGGAAATGCATAAACGATACCTTTAAGATATCCCCAAAGGAAAAAATCTAACGGTGTCAGGTCTGGCGATCTTGGAGGCCAGTAAATAGTACCGTTTCGTCCAATCCAGCGTTCTGGAAATATGTTCAGATAATTTCTCACTCTACGATCATAATGTGTAGGTGCACCATCTTGCTGCCACCACATTGTATTTCTTTCATTCAATGGAATGTCTTCAAGGAGGTCTGGAAGTATATTTTGTAAAAAATGTAGGTGTCTCTCTCCCGTTAGTATACCATCATAAAAGTACGGGCCAATTAAACGCCCATTGAATAGGCCACACCAAACGTTTACCCCCCAAATTCTCTGAAATCGGGTTTCCATCACCCATTTTGGATTTTCTGCAGACCAGTAATGGCAATTATGTCGATTGACGATTCCGTTATTATGAAATCTCGATTCGTCTCACCACAGAATATTATCCAAAAAAGATAACTCATCGTCTAACCGTACATGCATATCTGCAATAAATGAACATCGTAGATCAAAATCTTGATGATTCAGACCTTCCACCAAATGTATCTTAAAGGGGTGATACTTATCATTTTATAATATCCTGTGGATAGTTGATTTGTTGATACCAAGTTCAGATTCCAAATGTGGAATGGATGTATGAGGATATGCTTGTAAATATGCTAAAGCATTAATTACATGGTCTTCAGTTTGTACAGACTTTGTCCTAGATGTTTCTACTTTGGCTTTCCTACTGGGAAAAGAACCATTGCCGAATTCCTGTTCCACATACCTAAATGTATCTTTACCAGGTATTCGGCGATTGGGATAACGAGCTCTGCATAATTCTGTAGCTCTTCTACAATTTCTTATACATTCACCATAAATAAGAAGCATATCAAGATATTCACTAGATGTACGAAGAAAAGACATGTTGACCGTTTCACAACTTAAAAATAACTATTCTGACAGTTATTGGCACTTTTGTCATCATCATGGCAAACTTGACAATAGGCAGCCTTTTTTATAGGATTTGCTATGCTACTTTTTAATCGATATTTAATAGGTAAACAATTTTTTGTGAAAAAGAAACAATTTTATGTAATTTCACTCCATGATATACAGGTCGTTTCATAATTAACTTTCAAGTATTATAAAAAATTATAATATTGGTTTGTCTTAATCATTACGTACTAATGTAAGATTGCCGAAAATTACAGGGGATTCATTTATAAATTTTTTAACTTACAATCCTTTAAGTACCTGTAGCTCTCAAATTAATCACTTTAGACCCCATGTGTGCTAGTTAGTTGGAATTGTTTTATCGGGAGGAACACATAAAGGCACAAATATACAGGTTGTCCCATTAATAATTTTCAATGCGACGTCACGTGACCAAAAACAAATACCTCAGAGAGAAACACAATAGAAAAGATTCAAGATTCGCTCTAATTTAAATCCCCAAAATTATAATTATCTACTACTGCCCAATTCTGATATAATAATTGTCTTAATCGTCGTGGGACACCCTATATAATTACTTACCAGAATAAAGCTTTTTAAACTTCTAGAATAAACCCACATACTGTTGAATTATATACAGATATTCCAAAGACCCATTACTGTCTGCAGCAGCAAGAAATCGTAACGTAGCTTCTAGTTTTGTCCTAACAGGAAGTGCATTTCTCATGTGGGTATTTTGCCACCGAATATCGTTTGATACTTTTAAAAGTAACTTACCAAATTTATCTACTCCCATTCGAAGATGATTCCTGTAAGCAGAAATATCTCCAGCTCTAAGTTTCTGCTGAAGGGTGCTAAAGGCTCACAGAGATAAATGCCGATTCAATTCCTGACCCACACTCTATTTTTTCTACCGTTTAGTTTCTGTTCACGCAATATGTCCTCCAATATGTCTCCTAATTCATCAATTTAAACCATTGTTTTATATTATTATCTATATAACCTTTGTAACCTGATTACTCATATCACTTATTTGTGCTCAAATAACTTAATGTACAGTACAGGGTGCTTCAAGACTGGCTGTTATCTTTGAAGTCTAAAAAATGTCGTCTCTGATTAACTGGAAGTTGACATTTTCGGATAAAAAATGAAAAACTAAGGGAGGGTCTTCAATCCCCACGGTAATTGCTTAATTTTTGGAAGCATTTAGCATTGCCCCCAAGTTAAAACGCGTGCCAACTAGATTTTAGGCGAAAACCTTCGAGTAGCGATTGAGCGGTGGACAGTACATGTTCTCGATCGTTGTAAAAATTATTTTTACCTCTAAATTGAGTGTGTAACTCCAGATTTTAGTATTCACGTGATGGTCCATCTTCATCCTCAGTCGGTACCGACAAGAAGACCTACTGTCATAACCAGGGTAAGTGTTATCTGCTTCGTGTTCTGTATATGATTTTTTTTATTTTTTGCATCATTTTCTTTGCCGGCATCAGTCTATGCATTGAACCAAATATAAAGAAAATTACTACAGTTCATTTATTTTCCGCCCATACAGAAGGACATGTATGTGTTACCGTAAATACCCGAAATCCGTTAATACGCGTAATAACTAGTAAGAACCCGAAATAACTAGGAGTATCGGTAAATTCGCGTTATTACTAGTAAGAACGCGTAATTACTACGAGGTTTAGGAAAATACCGAATTAAAACTTTTATTCGGCTATTCACTGAAATTTTCAGTTAGAACGCGTTCTTTCTAAGCGTAAGGTAGTAACCACTGAGTGTTACTCGATCTTTGCAGGGATTGGCTACATTTCATCTCGCGATGTCTCGAAAGAGAGGTTCCCCCGCATCTTGCGCGACTCCATAATACGTTATTTTATCTGAAGTTGTTACTGTGTGTACCACGCCGTTTGCCGTTTGTTACTCTGATAAACGTTGTTCTCCGAAAAATGAATTCTTCGCTGATTGCTTGGAAAGAAAAATTTACGAATGATTTATCAAGTACGTGCAGTAAAGATCCCAAATTATCGAAATATACTATTATGAATAAAGAAACGTACGAAAATCTACTTCAAGAAATTAAAGAAGCTAAACTGACAAAAAAGAAAACTACCCTATAGTATGGTGGTTTAAACCGTTTTGGCATCATGGAATTAAGTGACGTTTAGCATATTATAGCAAAATCCAAGAATGATGAAATATTATATTACCTCCCAATTGAAGAAATCTTTGATGTTATCGAAGCTGCTCACGTAGCAATTGGGCATGATGGTCGGGACCGACTTCGAATAGAAACAGCAAGAAAATATGCAAATATTACTACCAGAATGATAAATTTATTTCTGTCGATGTGCGAAGTCTGCAACAGTAAAAAATCTAAGAAGAAAAGGTTTCTAAACAAATTTTACACAATGAATTAAACAGCCGATGCCAAGTAGATATGATCGATATGCAGTTCTAATCAGATAGATAATATAAATTCATAATGGTTTATCAAGATCATTTAACCAAGTTCATTTTGTTAAGAGCTTTAACATCTAAACGAGCTGAAGAAATCGCATACAAATTGAACGAAATATTTTTGACTTTTGGAGCGCCGTGCATATTACACAGTGATAACGGTCGAGAATTTGCGAACTGTGTTATAAACGAATTTAAATCCTTATGGCCAGAACTTAAGATCGTTCACGGAAAGCCACGACACAGCCAGAGTCAGGGATCAGTCGAAAGGGCCAATCAAAATGTTGAAAATATGATTGCTTCATGGATGTCCGATAATAAAACTGTAAAATGGTCAGAAGGTCTACCATTTGTACAATTTATGAAAAATCGTGCCTATCATTCAGGCATAAGGCAAACTCGATATAAGGCCATGTTTGGCATCGAACCTAGAGTTGGATTAACTACATCGTCTTTGCCTCCTGAGGTTATTTCATCTTTAGAGCGGGAAGAGGATTTTGAAAAAGTCGTTAATGATGTTACCACGATGAGAGAAGAAACTCAAAAAGAAGTTTCAAATTCAGAAGACGACATTGCTGAAAAAGATCCAGAAGAAGATCAAGAACAAGAACGCTTTTGCGACAAATGTGGTGCTATTCTACCGACTAACATTGATTGTGACTTCTGTTTGAATTGTAAAACAGAAGATAATATAGAAGCAGTAAGGTCAGAAGCAAGCCAATCGCTAATTCAGCAGGCAAAAAAGATGAAAAGCTACAGTGATAAAACACATCCACCTGCAAACGTTGGCGATAATGTTACGGTACCTGATTCCTGATGTGGATAAAGCAAAAGGTGCTTTTAGAAATATAATAGCTGTTGTGTTACTGGAGACCGACGACAACATGTACCAGCTAGGTACAAAAGATGGAGTCATAAATCATCTGTATACCAGATCCGAATTTGATATTTGCAAGCAAAAATTTATTGACATTGATTCAATAAGGAAAGATAAACAAATTTCTTTACGTCAAGCAGCTTCTTCTAATTTTGGTTCTAGCCAGGGTTTTTTAATGTGCAAATGCACTAAAAATTGTAAAAGTAAATTACGCAAATGAAAAAAAAATAATGTTCTATGCAATTCAAAATGCCATAATAGTACCTCTTGCAATAATAAGTAAGCTAAGTTATATTGTTCACTTTTGTTTGAATTTCGCTTGTTCTATGTTTCATTTGTTCTGTAATTTTTTTTGTGCAATAATTTAACTGAAACCAAACGCACTTTATTCTCTAACACCTACCTACAATATTAATTTTAGGCATTCATAAATTTTGAAATTCGGTTATTTACTGTTGTGTGCTTAGAAAGAACGCGTTCTAACTGAAAATTTCAGTGAATAGCGGAATAAAAGTTTTAATTCGGTATTTTCCTAGACCTCGTAGTAATTACGCGTTCTTACTCGTAAGAACGCGAAATTACCGACATTCCTAGTTATTTCGGGTTCTTACTAGTTATTACGCGTATTAACGGATTTCGGATATTTAGGGTAACATATGCATTTTCTGTCTATGACGTATCATTAGAACCCAACAGACTGTCAAAGTTAAGATTATAACGAAAAAACCTACTAACCCTTAGTGCTCGCTATAGATGTGCGGGTTGTCTCACGTGGTACAACAAGTGCTCGCCAGTCGACTAGCTTCGAGTGGAAGAAGGGGTGGATTCTTAAAAAAAATATTAAGTTATCAAAAAGGGCACCAGAGAAGTTTTGACAAGCATCCAAGACTTCTTAAATCAGCCCACAACTCCTTAGTGGGTTAACAACACTAACTACACAATCCAAAGGTTAAACTGATAGGTAAGTTATCATAAGAAAATAAAAGTCAGCAAATATACTCTGATTGAAGTTTTTAATTAATCACTTTGGACCATAGGTCTCTTTCCAAAATATGTATTACAAGTTTACAACGAAAATATCTCAAATAATATCTGAACTCAGCTGAAGGCTGTAGACTCAGAATGTAGTTGGCCGGAATCTACATAAAAACTTAAATCGCTAACTAAATTATCAGTTACAACGAAGTTACAGCTTTAATAAATAACTGACAAGCAGGTTCTATAAACTCTGAGCAGAACTGAAGGCTTCAAACTCGGGGTGCAGAAGAGCTGAGGGCCCCAAACTACACCGATGTCTCAAATCTACAATTATAGAGAAACGGCCAAATGGTTCATGTACAATTTCTCAAAATACAATGAAAAATCTAATGCCAAAAATTACCAATGTCTCAGTTACATGGGTTCACATTCCCGCAATGTATACAAATATGAACATAAATATAAATAAATGCATAAGCATAAAATTCAAATAGCAAACGAGCTTAGCGTTGCTAAAAGAAAATATGAATCGAAATTATGTACGGCGCAAAATTATTCGCATAAAATCGTCAGAGTTCGAAAACTTAACTAAATAACGCAGTACCCAGGTACGTACCGTAGTATCCTAGCGTTCAGAGCCAACAGCCCAATATTTAAACTACGAAGCAAATTATTACAATTTTAAATACAAAGCGAAAAGTGAAATCTTACTAATTGCCACAAAAAGAGAGAAATAAAAACTTTACATAAAAAAAATTGTGAAATGTGACGGATAAAGGTGAATGTACAAATGTATGAAGAATAAAAGGAAAACTGTTCACTTATCCTTCTTCCGGACCCAGAACAGCAACTGCAGTCGCTCCAGAATATTCCAGCTCTTCTGGAACTGGCCTCACTGACTGCTTAAGCTTAAATCAGCGAATAAACATCCACATAAAAAAACCCCCTTGATAATGAATTTTACTAACAAACGCCGTCTACAGAAATTTACCACGTGTTACCTAATTCCAACAATTCTACTGGTATCCTTGGTCATCGGCCCTTCCTGGACCAGTAGATTAACGGGTCAGACTTGCCAGCTGTTAACTCAAACGATATTTTCTTCCCCTACGTAGATTTTATCAGGATTTTCCGTAAAATAACGTTTGGCTCCCAGAGCACATCCAAAATTTCACACTAGAAATGTGTATTTACACGTTGACGGCACATGGAGGACTGAATTTCAACTTCGTGTAGTGCGCGATCTGAATTTTCTCCATCGTCAGGCTTGCCAATATTAAATCTCCGACAGCTCGGCGAATTTTTCGCGTTACAAGATGCTCCTTTACAAGAAAACGGCCAATTTTCTTCACCCTGAGCAAGTGCTAGTGGCAGTAGAGTTTACGTAGAATGAGTAAAATATTTAGTCAAATTTTCCCCCCGGTGTCAAATTAAATGTCTCTAGTTTGTGCCTCGGATGCAATATTTATGCCACACACTAAACTCTTTTCGTCTTATAATAATGATTCACCTCTTTGTCCCTTCCTGCTTGAAATGCTCCAATTAGAGTGTTTTCCACATGATCTGTGACTTCTATATTATTCAGAGAGTTTTTAAAAAATTCCAATTTGTCTTGTAATATATTAAAACCATCTAAGGGTAACGTAGGTTTCTCCAGAAAGTATAGTACTCATGGCCGGTTGCACCAAAGTCGGCTCTAATCAGGGTTAGTTAATCGCGTTTAAATCACGTTTCAATTCATGTAGGGTTGCACCAGGCGTCATTTAGTTAACCAATGCTTAAGCAAAAATATGGAAATATTACAGTTATTTTGTATTATATAGGAACTTTGTTTATTTGTGACATTTCACATTTGTGTTTAGTTTCTTCATGATTAAGGGTGTAGTTGCTTTTATTTGAGATAATGTATATAAAACATATAGAGTATCCCACGAGGTTATGGCCAGTATATATCTCAAAAACCATTTGAACTGTAATATTGAAATTTGGGAGTTATAAACCGTAGGTAGGTAGCTCTTTCCTGTTTTTCCTGATGGTTCCAACGTAGGAGAGTTTCTTTAGTTTCAATTCATTTAGAAGACTCATTTGTGTGAACCAGTTGTTCGCCGTTATGTTTCTTCCCGAGCCAAACAAAGGTTCTGCTAACCTTTTCACATCTGGTGCTTTGTTGCCTACACAAAAGGGTCCTTCGTTCTGCTTTCCCGCGTATATTTCCATGTTGAGCAAATAGAAAGTTTTTGTATCTACTAGGGAGAAAATTTTAATTCCATATTCACTTGGCTTGAAAGGGATGTATTGCCGGAAAAGACAATTCCCACAAAATGCTGGGAGCATTTCATCTATCGTGACGTTTTCACCAACACAGTAGCTAACTTTACAATTAGTCACAAATTTTGTGAATATATCACATATTGGTGCGAGCCGATCCAGTTCCTTTCTAGCGGATCTTGTTTCTCGATCATCAAATCGAAGACACCGTATGAGAAATTTGAATCTCTAGATACTCATGATAAGACTGAACTTGGCAATGCCGTCGCCATCATCTGTTCCCCATAATTCCTCGAGGGATAGTCTATTCGCTTTATACACACCAGCCAAGTGGAGTGAGCCAATAAATGCTCGTATTTCAACTAAATCTGTATGTTCTGCATCCCGTTCTCTGGAAAATGCTTCTTTGATATTATCTATGTACTGATTAGTATGCTTCACGATATCATTTAGAATGTCCTCTGTAAATAAGCAGTTCCAGCATTCCACAGGAGTTTTTGCTGTTTTTGCTACTCCAATAACTCCAGGTGAGTGAATCATGATGTTTTGAGGTATCCTACGAACTTTGCTTTGTCGATGAGTCTTATACCACTTTGTAACTTTATCTTTTCCCATATAAAAGTCGCGATTTTCTTCAATTTCGTCTTCTTCTTCACTGCTACCCTCTTGTTCAGTTTCCGAACCCTCTTCACGCTCCTCAATATTATCTTCTGGATCAATGTCGCTTTCGTTTTCAAAATTTTCATCCCTGTATTCCTCATCAGACGCCTCCAATAGACGGTGAATTTCTGCAAGGTCTTCGGGTTTATTTGGATTATAATATTCCTTCGACATTTTTTTGTCTGGAACAAACAAAAAATCATGAATGATTATTGTTTGTATGTCTGTAAATAATTTCTGGCAAAAATATTGAAACATTTGGCAACAAATCACATAATGGGGCGCAATGTGCTTGAGAGAACACAACCAAAAAACACACTCCTATGTATCGATAATAATGAGATATTTCGTAAAATGAAATTACTGATGTAAATATGTGATACAGTATTCCAAATGAATGAGAAAACTTACTTGTCAAACTGCAAGGTAATCAGGCGCAATGAGCCTATTAGATCTTTTCACTTTTCTGCCGTAAACAATGAAAGAAAATCACTAACTGACCTTGCCACTGTGAGTAACACTCGAAGTGAGAAAGCTACCAGGCTGGAGATGAGGACATGACGTATTGAGGTGGCGTGGCAAACTAAAGAATTCGAGGTGTGCCTAATAGATCAGTTGCGCCCGACGGAGTGTTTTAAGCAAACCGCACCAAACATTTATACTCCAAATAATTTGTAAATGCGTTTCTCACGTCCACCTGGGATTTTCAGCCGACCAGTAGTGACAATTATGTCTATTAGCTACACCGTTGTTGTGAAAACGACTTCCGTCGCTCCACAACATTTTATTAAAGAAAAAAGGACACTCTACGATTTGAATTGCAACTTCAGCAATGAAATCGAGTCTCCTTTCTGGATCTGCAGGAGTTAGACATTGCGTTAAATGTATTTTGAAAGGATGATATTTGTATTGCTTCAACACCCTCTGAATAGTAGATTTACTTATTCCTAATTCTTGTTGCAGACATCGAGTTGTGATGAGGGGATTGACTTGGATGTGAGCAAGAATGTTAATAATATTATCTTCCGTTACAATAGGTTTACGTCGAGAATTTTGATGTTTTTTGGTTGGAAAAGAACCCTGTCTTAACTTTTGTTCTACATAAGTAAAAGTATTTTTACTTGGAGTTGTTCAGTGGTGGAGAACGATATCTATATAAATCTCTAGCATGTCTGGTATTTTTCCACATTCTCCATAGATGATCAGCATATCGACATACTCGTCATAAATGAAACGTAAAGGCATGATAAGCTTCAAATCACAAAACTTTTAACAACAATAATACAGTGAACGGTTGTTCACTGACACTGACAGCTGTTGACAACCAGAATAGCTGTTACTAGAATATGGTTCTTTTCTGTTCTCTTTGTTTTTCAAATAAAAAACTTTATAAAAATTTGTTTATAGTTTCTAAGTAATTAACACAAGAAAATAGGTATCGCCGAATTAGTATAAGAGAGACCTTTACAGCAGTGGAACAATATACAGTTTGTCTCATTAACTTTTCTAAAAATGATACCACGTGCCTGAAACGTGACATTGTAGCAAAGTAGTTGATTGCTTAAAATGTGTAGTACTACCTACGGTTTATAACTGCGGAATTTCAATATTGTAGTTCAAATAGTTTTCCAGATATGTACTGGCCAAATCCTCGTGGGACACCCTGTATACCCACTATGCAAATAAATATTACAGTTATGTTGATTCAACATCACATTGTAATAATGTCCTTCCTTTTTTCCTCCTGTTTTCATCACATGCACATCTATACAACCGCTTATGCCCAGCTTGTGGCTGTTAACTTTTGTGATGTTTCAACTTAACTTCTCAGCGATGTTAAAGCGCTGCCTTTTTACATTACTGAGATGTTACTAGAACTTCCTCAGAATGAAGTCTTTATAACGAACTAAAAACAACATTTCTATTACATTCTGAAGTGCCTTTTAACATCTTGTCGATGTTAATGCAATGTCAAAATAAAAAGACGTGAGGCACTCGGAGACTGCCGCGGTAAAGCTATTGCATAGAGTTTTACACTTTGACGTTCACAATTTCTTTTTCTTATTAGCTCTTTTTCAAGCATTAGAAGTTTCACTTTCACAGTCCTCGTATCAGTATAAAATAATCAAAACTTATTGGAAAGTCCTCGTATAATCATACAAGTATCGACATTTATTGGGAAGTCCTGGTATCAGCATAAAATAATCAAAACTTATTGGACAGTTCTCGTATAATCATAAAACTATCAACATTTATTGGGCAGTCCTCGTATAAGTATGAAATAATCGAAATTTATTGGACACTCCTCGTATAAGTATAAAAGAATCAAAATGTATTGGACAGTCCTCGTTTAATCATACCAGTATTAAAATTTATTGAGCAGTCCTCGTATCAGCATAAAATAATCAAAACTCATTGGACAGCACTCGTATAATCATAAAAGTATCAAAATTTATTGTGCGGTCCTCGTATAAGTATAAAAAAATTAAAACGTATTCGACAATCCTCGTATAAGCATAAAATAATCAAAACTTATTGGACAGTCGTCGTACAGTCATAAAAGTATCAAAATAAATTTATTGCGCAGTCCTCGTATAAGTATAAAAGAATTAAAATTTATTGACAGTCCTCGTATGAGCATTAAATAATCAAAACCTATTGGACAGTCCTTGTATAGTCATAAAAGTATCAAAAATTATTGGGCAGTCCTCGTATAAGTATAAAAGAATTAAAATTTATTGACAGTCCTCGTATCATCATAAAATAATAAAAAAAATTTTGACAGCCCTCGTACAAGTATATAGGTATTAAAACTTATTGGACAGTCCTCGTATCAGCATAAAATAATCATAAAAGTATTAAAATTTATTGGGCAGTCCTCGTATAAGTATAAAATAATCAAAATTTATTGGACAGTCCTCGTATCATCATAAAATAATCACAATTTATTGGACAGTCCTTGTATAGTGATAAAAGTATCAACATTTATTGGGCAGTCTTCGTATAAGTATAAAAGAATTAAAATCTATTGGACAGTCCTCGTATAAGTATAAAACAATCAAAATCTATTGGACAGTCCTCGTATCATCATAAAATAATCAAAATTTATTGGACAGTCCTTGTATAGTCATAAAAGTATCAACATTTATTGGGCAGTCCTCGTATAAGTATTAAAAAAAAATTATTGGACAGTCCTCGTATCGTCATAAAAAAATCAAAATTTATTGGACAGTCCTCGTATAAGCATATGGGTATTAAAATTCACTGGACTGTCCTCGTATCGTGTCAGGTTATTTTCGTTACGGAATTTCTGGATTCGGTCTCCAAGCTCAAGGCCCCCGATAGAAGCTAATGCAATAGCTAAATAACATCTTATCAATGATCTAAACGCAACATTTCAATAACAATACAGTGTATTCTCTTAGATGTTGTATGGACATTACTTAAACCTCCAAATAATATACCTCAAACATTCTAGATGACATCCTATAGATGTTTCTGTGACTAATCAGCAAATACAGGGTGAACAACTAGGAACGCCGGCTGTCGGCCATATTTCAAAAAATAGTCATGGTACAACTTTAAAAAAATACCTTCAGGAAAATGATCCTGAAAAATCGCTATAAAATATTTTTGAGTTCCTAAAATATCTGCTATGGGGTGGAATAGACACTTAAAAACATAATATTCTGATTATCTCCAAAAATACACACTAAAGGTATCCTAGAAATACAATTTTTGATATAATGATGAGATTATGAAAAAATGTAGTTAGGGACTTTTTGTCTTTATTCTTCAAGTAAGGGGTGAGAGAAGGTTCAACCTAAAAAACAAATGTAACACTTTTTTGTTTTTTAATCGATATCAATGTTTTTGGCGTCATTCAAAAGAGTTTTTTCTCTTTAATAAGATGTGCGTAACAAAAATAACAAAATAGTACAATTTTGTCAACGCTATGTGAAGAATTTTCCCATTTTTCTCGGAAATTACAAATGTAATGAAGCATTTTTTAAATTCTGATGAAAAGGGGTTGAAAAAATAGGAATCTATTCCAAGATATAAGATTTACGATAACAGATATAAAAATTAAAAAAATGCTTCAATTTACATTTGAAATTTCCGAGTGGATACAAAATTACCTAATTTTGTTATCAATCTTATTAAACAGAAAAACTCTTTTAAATGCAGCTAAAATCATTAATATCGGTTAAAAAACGGAAAAGTTATACATTTGTTCATAAGTTTGCACCTTCCCCACCCTTTATTTGAAGAATAATGGTAAAAAATTTTTTTTCATAATCTCATCAAGATTTCAAAAATTGTATTTTTAGAACACCTTTAGTATCTTTTTTGGAGTATTATGTTTTCGAGTGTTCATTCCACCCTACCGGATATTTTAGAGACTGCAAAATATTTTCCAGCAATTTTTCAGGATCACTTACCTAAAGGTAATTTTTTTGAAAGTTGTACCATGATTCTTTTCTGAGATGTGGCCTACAGTCTTTCTTAGTTGTTCACCTTGTACATTTAAAATAAAATAACAAAAAAAGCAATAAAGAATTGAAAACCTTTATTCCCTATTAATGAACTGTACAGTAAATTTGAATAAAACAGATACAAAATTAAAAAAAAATAACTTGTCCAGGAATCCAACCTAAAAAAAAAATTGTATAAGCATATTACATAACAAGTGTTTAAAGTGGAAACTATTGAACGCATTCAATGAAAGCAAGTAATACAAAGGGTATATTAATCTGTAGTTGTTGAAACGTAACATACTTTGAAACGGAATTAATAAAGTTTAACAGATACACATGCATTACAGCTAGTTTACAAAAAATTTATTAGAATAGCTTTTTAATAATATTGAAACTAATAAAAATTTTATATCATAAAGATTTTATTGAACATTACGTTGAATAAACAGAAATCCAATCTGATTGAAGAAAATTCTATCGTTTACTTACGGTTACTTTTTCTCACGCAAGAGTCGCTGTTTCGAGTGCCTCAACCATTCCATAACGTACACTTCAAAATCCTTATCTGTGAAACATTTAAAGGTGTTCTGAACAGCAGCTAATAAACCAATTACTTCAGATCAAATTGTGCCCATGGAGACCTTTCATCGATCATCATAAAATACATCAAACTAGATTTTCAGCCAATTGACTGGGACCCATTTTCCATAAGATACGTGCGAAGTTCTTCAAAGGAATAATAACATATTTTATTTCGAGAAGACACTTTTCATGATTTACCTTCTATTACATGCCTCACTCCGTTTGGAAGGTAAATTCAGGTGTGCCATGAAAATTCATACTTCTTTTCTGTCTAAAATAATATACTATTCTCATCTTGTTATTTTCATCCTGGAACATATTGTATATTAACATCGTGGAATTGTAACTTAATGGAAACTAAGCATTATTAATACACTGTATACAAAAAAAAACTACTTATGAAGAAGAGATATGAACACATTATCGAGTTAAATGAGTTTATGGTTAATTATATCCAATTGAGTATCCAATAGCTGTGTTTCTACAATAATAAATAATTGAATTCTGTTTGTTGACTGGAGTATTCAGTGTCATAAGTTACATATTTTTAAACTAGATTAATATAGGTACCATTGTAAGGGACAGCTACAGCTTATTTATTGTATTCAGCGTATTTTTAAATGGAAATGAGCTATTTAACAGAAATTTCTGTTTTTAAAGTCTTAAACAGTCTCTAATTGTTTACAAGAATTGTTAGTAATAATGTTAAAATTTTCTAATCCTGCAAAACGATATTGATGACCATGATTACTACTACAAAAACTGGGACTAGAGATACTTGATTCAATATTTTTTGTACTGTTTAATACAATGTCTGTATCAGGCTATCTGAAATAGTTACTCCCCTTTCATTACATAACTATTTGTTTTTTATTTTATTTGTGTAAGTAGCTTCTGAAACATCTTGAACATTGAGAATATTTTCTTCTAGATTCAAATATCTGCCAACATATGAGCATGTTTTATTATTAATAATAATATCTACCCTATTGCAATATTAAGTTTTTTGTAGGGTATAATGCATATCTAGGATTTGAAATATTGTGAATCGTTTTTAAAATATATTTTACTAATTAAAATATTTTAAAAGTTGAAAAAACCCTTATTTTGTAAACTCTATTATATAATGTTAGTGTACAATTCCGCCACCGGGAATTTCAATGTACAATAGCCGATTAAAGTATTGAATGAGTATTAAGTTTGAATAATTATGATTTTGCAATAGGTGGGTACTTAACGATTAAAACTGTTGTTCGTCCATTATAACAAGAATTATAACTAAGTATAGGAACTGTAGCTAAGTAGGAACTGACGAAAACGAAGACTACTTTATTCAAGTTTTTTTTTCATGCAAAAAATGTGCTTTCTGCAAATAAAATATAACACAAAACTGAAAACCATTTCATGCTTGTCATTTGTTTCCACAGATTACTACTGTTTGTCATTTCCTCTTCTGTTTTCTTCTTTTTTTATGTTACTGTGATGTTTAATATGAGATATTACTGAGAAGTTTATGAACTAACATCGTACAGACGTAATCGTAGGAAGTTACTAAAAATTATTTCGAAAGATGTAAAAGTAACTGCAACACATGTGATCATCTTAGAAACATGTTAATTTGTAATATAACAGTAACGTTCTGTATGTGACATTAGTGAGAAGTATACAAATTAACATCGTATGCATGTTTCCTATAGGAAGTTGCTAAAAAGAAGTTCATAGGATGTGTATGTAACTGCGAATTAAAGTATTATTGTATACATCAAAAATATGTTTTATTTACAAGACATGGATGTTAATAGAGTTGGTAATCAAATTAAGACATCTAGGAGATATCTTATTAACGTTTTAAATAAACATCACGAAAAGTCTCTAAAAAGAACATCACAAAAAAGACTTGTTATGTTTCTTGTTTAGTGGGATATCTGGGTCTTCACCTCCTCATGTTGACTGAATTTTAATGTGGGTAGAGTCAATAGCTCCAAGAACTCGAGGAAATTATAACACATAGAACTGTTTTTGGGTATCAGTTTCACCTGTTCATTGTTTAGAAAAAATACAAATCTTCTATACAGCAATAGCTTCAGACTCTCTTACTACTATTCTGGAAACTGTAGATTTGTACATCCATATGTAATCCTCAATTGTATCCAAGTGTCGACTTGTTGAATATAGGCGAAGGTACTGGTTAATGGGAGTAAGGCTATTGTTTCTACAAAAAAATTCATATGTAAATATTTATAATTACAAAAGTATTTCAAAGTAAACTAATATGATTAGTAGTACTTTGAGTAGTTGTCTGAAGAATATTCTAACTGGTTTTCTATTAACATATACACAATCTTTTGTTAAAGAGATTCTTTTTCCAAACGTTGTCTCATCAAGAGAATGGAAATGATATTCGTTTTGATATATTTGTCGCAGTAATCCACTTTCAATGAAATCTGATACTTCAATATTCTCATCAAATTCAAATTCAAAATAATTATCCATTTTCACCATCTTCAAAATCCTTAATAATGATTGTAAACTATTGATGAATTTACTAAATTTTATGAAAACGAAAACATGCGAACATAATGTTTGAAGCATTATTCATAAAGTTATGATTATCGTAAATGTCAAATTTATTCCTGATCAAGTTCTTAATCGGGCAAATTTGGTCGATTAAATAGTTGTCGGTTTAATCGTGATTAAGTGGATGGTGCAACAAATTTAACGTCGGTAATAGTAAGCGATGTTAATGCGAAACCGGTGATATGGGGATCGCCCAGTACCGATAGGAGGGAGCAACTTGTGGAGGAATGGTTAACACAGATGGAATGGGTGGCGAGGAACGACGGAACGCATACATTTGAACGGGGAACATCTAAAACCCACATCGATGTCACTTTGTGCTCAAAAAAGTTGGCCAAGAAAATTAAGTGCTGGAGTGTGCTTTACAACAACCCATATACCCACCACGGGCAAATAAAATTCAAAATCAAAATCAGCGGCAACTTCAGGAAAGCGACTCCAAGAAAGACGGTCTGCCTGGACATTGACAAATATAAGAGAGCCCTCAAGGAAAAAAATGCCACCTATACAGACATACTTAGTGCGTACAAAATAGCTACCACCGTCTCTCTGGTGGTAGCTATTTTGTAAGGGCAATGTGAAACCTTACTGGTGGAATGCGGAAATTGAAGAGGCAAGAGCCACCTACGTCAGAATGAGGAGGGAGTACACCCGGGAACGTGAGGGGAACAAAAGAATAAGTCTTGCGGGTAGAATGAAGGAATTAAGCAGATCTCTAAAGAAGTTGATTATGGCCTACAAAAAAATCAACTGGGAGAAGTTAATTATTGACCTGGATGAGGACACCTGGGGCAAGGGTACCGCATCGCGACCGGCAGACTGACACATAAAGCTATGGGTCAGATAACGACTAAGCGCATAAATCAGATTCTAAAGGAGCTTTTTCCAACCATAAATTCGGGAAAAATAAGTATGGAGAACACGAAGATCGCAAGCCCGGAACCATTTACTATCCAGGAATTGGATGAGGCTATGCGTAAAATGAAAAACGGTGGGGCACCGGGACCTGATGGTCTGACTGTGGAGGCTTTAAAAATAGCATGTAATGTTAGGCCAGAAGGAATCCAAAATTACCTAAATACGTTGCTGGAAAATCAAGTTTTTCTGGAGGACTGGAAAACGGCGAGAGTAATATCACTGCCTAAGGGTGGTAAGGACCCGAAGGAAGCCTCTAGTTATAGACCCATCTGCCTAATAAATACGTTTGGGAAATTTCTAGAACGATTAGTGGCCAACAGGCTAACGTTGAAACTTGAAGACAAAAATGTTCTATCCCCCCAACAACACGGGTTTAGGGCGGCAAGATCTACTGTGTCCGCCATTTTAAGTTTGAAATCAAAGATCAATGAAGGAACTTCTAAGTGGGGTGCACTGGTTGGAGTTGATATCCAGAATTCGTTTAATACAGCTAAGTGGGAGAATACAATAAAGGCTCTCGTGAATGGAGGGGTAAGCCAGTACTTGGTTTAGTTCATTAAAAATTATCTACATAACAGGAAAGTGGTCTCGGGGATCATCGCACATAAATGTACGATGGGGGTTCCACAGGGCTCGGTGTTAGGACCAGTGCTGTGGAACGTTATGTATGACGGAATCATTAGAATAGACGACGGACTAAAGGGGACACCTATGGCATACGCGGATGACATAATCTATTGGATCGAAGGAAATGAAGACCAGGTGATTAGGTATAGGGCGGAAAAGGTCACCAGGATCGCTATTCAATGGACCCGAGTAAATGGATTGAAGGTGGCTCCATACATAACGGAGATGACAGTGATAAAAAGACCGAGGAAGGCCATGCGTAAGCTCTCCATAATGGTGGACGGGCAGAAGATTGAGGCTAAAGACAGTATAAAGTACCTAGGCGTAATTATTGCTAAGAACCTAAACTTTGCTATGCATATCAACCAGACCATCGAGAAGGCGGCCGCTAAGAGCGCACAATTACAAAGGCTTATTCCGAATGTTGGAGGTCCGGGTTACCACAAGCGACGAGTTTTATGCCAGGTAGTTCATAGTGTTTCACTATATGCAGCCCCGGTTTGGAAGGACATGGTTAAAGTGCAAAAATATAGCGATAAATTAATAGCCGAGCAGAGAAAAAGCCTATACGTATCATATCTGCGTACAGGACGGTATCGGCGGAAGCAGCCCAGGTGATTCGGGCTTCCCCTCAATAGACCTTATGATTGCGGAAAGGTGTTTCATATACACAGTCGGAGGGAGGTTGGCGGGGAATAGGAGAATTGCGAGGGAAAGCACCTACCGTAAATGGCAGGACAGGTGGGACAACTTGACGTCTAAGGCACAATGGACTAAGACGCTAATAGGGGATATAAAAAGCTGGGTAACGTGTAAACACAAAACCACGTCTTACCATGTCACACAATTTCTATCAGGACATGGATCATTTGGAACATTCATCCATAAGATCCAAAAGACGGACAGCGATCTATACGGAATTTGCGATAAAATGGACGAACCGGGACATGTCCTGTATGAGTGTGTGAGATGGGAGGCGGAGCGTAGGGATATCACCAGCGAAATTGGCAAAATACCTGAGGTTGTGGGTATTATCCAGGAGATGGTGGAATGTCCTGAGAAATGGAAGAAAATCACAAGCTATATCGTGAAAATTATGAAAAGAATGGAGTCTGAGATGGTAATTAAACTAAGTGGGTTGGTACGCTGAAGTAATGACAGCTTGCTGTCCTCCCAGCGTATGTATCATCCCAATGTACAATGAGGAGGGTGGTTCATTGAGGTGAAAGTCCCACACAAATCCACAGCATCGCACTACCCGCTGTTGGAAATGGCATTAGCTTCCACCCGTCCTCCGGGCAAAAAAAACAAAAAACTGGCACCCGGCCATCATTACATTGAGGCGGTATTTTAAATAAGATACAACTCATTATTGTGTTACTATCTGAATGTATCACCGGATTCACAAGACACAGCGATGATTCTTCGAAGACTCGATAACAAAAACAATTTACTCATGCAAGTTCAGCATGCAGTTGTTATTATTTTGTATGTATGTTGCAACTGAATAAACCTAACTCTTTGATGATTGATTTATTTCTCTTATTTTGGATTATTTTAACATAGATTACAGTTTTCTGAAAAGTGTCGGATGTGAAGCTTACCAGCTTGAGGATTTGGTATAACCGCCAGACGCTTGCGTATATCTTACGTTATTTTTTGCACGATCGGTAATTTTATAAAACTGTTGTAGTTAAAAGAAATCAAAATCGTGTAGAGCATCGGTTTCAAGATTCCTATGAAATCACCATGGAGACAATCAAACAGAATTTTCATTTCTCTCAAAGTTTGATTTGTGTTGCTTGTTTAAGATATTAATCTATGAAAAATAGTGTTGAACGAAGAAATAAATACCGGAGATAGTGAAATTGAACAATTTAATAATATTGGATGTAATTCGATTATACAGAAAAAGTCTTATAGTGGGGTATGAGACCGCATATGCCAATATTTAAAAGTGGGTGTGGAAAAACATGTTTCTTTTTGTGAGAAAACACTTCTGGCGTATTTTGTGCAACGAAGTAAATGCCTGAAATCTCCACTAGCATGTGGACAGAATATTCAATGCTGATAGCGACTCTAAAAATTTGAATGATGAAGTTAAGATTTCCAAATTTTCGAAGCTTATAGCATCGAGCAAAAAAGTCTGAAGTATTTACTAGAAGTGATATGAATCAATTTTTAACGAAGCTCCCGACGATGTTCTTCTTCTAATTAAGGTGAAGATAAATACTACCAAAACTGCCAACTACGGATATCAGTAAAGCTTTACGCCATGGACACGTCTCAATTTACTCTAGAAAGAATAAAATTTCCATTTAATAAACAATTAAATTACCTATTCGAATTTAAATCAAAAAATTCTTGAAATCACGTAAAATATCATGTCGTATATTAAATTTATTCACCTTTTTCTATTTTCAATTGATACTTACAAAGAAACATTCTTGCTAATAATTCTCAATTTATTGACTGGAATTTATTCAGATAAATTTTTTATATATACATAGTTATTTTTCAACTAATTTTAAGCTGATCTGAAAAATCATTTGGCAAGAAAAAATTTATAAGAAGGCCCAATTTCTGCGGCCTTATACCTAAGCTAAGCATCGTTGTGAGGTATGCTGTAATAACTAGATCGGAAAATGGACAGCCAGTTGGTAGAAGTGAGAGAAGGGTTTCTGGGCTTTTATGCAGCATTCAAACATAACGCGGCAGATTTAGTAGAACAGGTGACCAAAATATTTATTTAAAAAAATTTGCGGGTCAAGGTTATGACGGAGCCATGTGACAAGCGGTATGTATAATGGTGTACAGAAACAGTCTAATGCGGAGTACGTACATTGCACTACTCATAATTTAAATTTGGTAGTTAATGATGCTGTTAGCAGCTGTAACGAACTACAATTATTTTTTCGCAACGTTACAAGATTTTTATAATTTTTTTGGAAATAGCATGAAACGTTGGGATTGTCCAATAGAGTCAATAAAGTTTCTGCAATAAAACTTCCTGTTTTCGATATCATTAAAGCATTTTCAGAAATAGTTCTCAAGAATTCCAGTAAAGAGGTCAAGCAGAAATTATTAAAACAAAAACGTGTAATTTAGAATTCACTTTTCTTTGCACCGCATACTGAATGACATCAATTATGCATCTAAAGCTTTCGAAAAATGCGATATCAATTTCGATGACGTATGTAGAGCATTAGCAGAGACGAATGCAATGATGAAAATTTATAGAAATGACTTCAAATTTTTCAAGTGCAAGGCTAGTGAAACTACAATAAAATATGGTATAGATTCCTTTTCGTAGAAAAAAGGCTGCGACATTTATCTCTAATATCATTCGAGAACAAAGCTGCATCAAAAACTATATTTGGCTGGAGTCATTGATTTTTGCGCAGAAAATAAGGCTAGAAATTTGTTGTAAACAAAACTGGTTATTAAATTAACTGTCTCGACCCTTACTTCGTGGAATCTACTCATATTAGTGTTTTAAATGAAACTCAACGTTTCTAGCTAATTCCACAACATAATGAAAGATATTAAAAATTCTAAAGAATTGTCAATTTTTTAGAATTTCTAATTTCATCCATTATATTGTGGAATTAGCTAGAAACGTTGAGTTTCATTTGAAACACTAATAAAACTGGTTATTTTTTTTAATATATAAGTTAACCTTTGTACATGAGTAATATACTCGGAATATATATATACATTGTTTTCAATGTTTTATTTTTATCCACAATTGAATATTTTATATAAATACATAATTAAACCTATCGATCCATTTTGTTTCATTAGCTAATAACATTATTCATTCAAGTATATTCCTGAACTGCTCTTGGGTAGAACTAGGCTCAGGTAAGACACTCGTGCACATACTTATAGTAAGTAGCATTGCTGTGGCCTCGCTGCGGTACATGATAAAAAAATGGTGATAAAGGTAGCTTTGATTCTTTAAAGTATTTATATTTCGACTTGATAAAACTGTACAATTTAATAAGGGGACCCACCTATTTTTCGAACTTCGGCCTCTGACTATCTAACTACGCCACTGATTACTGAAGCAATTGTGGGTATTGTTGCGGCAGTAATGGGCATTCTTATGTCATTACTGGGTATTACTGTGTCAGTAGTGGGCATTACTAGGCAATGTTGTACAAAATTTTGCTAGAGGTTTACCTCTCGGGTATTTCCCTTTGTGGAATTATCTGAAACAATTATTTTTCATTGATAAAATGGGTATAGATATATTGATAATGTTTTTATTTTTCCAATACAAATATATATGAGCAGTTTAACATGTTTTGATGTACTTGGTCCAAATTTATTATTTAGCATAGTACCATATGTAAAACTTTTGCAGAGGGGTATTATAATAGCATCATTTTCATCAAAGTTATGTTCAACTACAATAGTAATTTTTGTTAGTTGCAGATTTTTGTTTTTCGACTACTCATTTTTAAACGAGTGCTACGTTTATAAAAACAATAACAAATTTTAATGTATTGAATATAACATAAGTTGTCAAATGTTATTCACATTGTTGTGTCATAATAACAATTTGTTTCACATACATAAAATTGTAACATAGGCCATCCCTACTGTTTACGTAATTTTCTTAGAAATTTGGAATAATTTAATACATTTGAGCAAAGTATGTTTTTTTCTAACGCGTCCAGAAATTGGTCTGGGAACTGGACAAGTGAGAAAAAGACATGCTCATGTGTGCTAACCATGATTTTTTTCCACAATCTGAAAATATAATTTTCCTGAAATAATAATTAAACATTATAGTTTATATATTTATGAAAAACTAAGAAATTTGTAAATCCACCAAAATTTATGACTCTTAGTGTACATGGATTAATAATCATATTTTAAATGTATTTCATGGACCGTAAGTCTTGATACTTTATAAGAAATTTCTATTTCATTGTCTACATAATTTCATTTTAACCCAATTACATTGTAATAGGTAATGAAAACATGATGCTCAGAGTATGCAACCAATTATTCGCATGTGTATTTATTTCTTCTCCTTTTTCCTTAATTTAAGGCCTCAGCTACCAGAGCTATTCGGCCTTGTATTTACTTCGCTCAATTGTAATGACAGTTATTCACTTGTGAATAAAGTTATTTACTTTGCTCACTTGTGATTCAATATGCTACTTTGCTCCCTATTTTCAGTTGAATAATTCATTTTGCTCCCGATTGAGGAATATATGTAATATGCGAGAAAAGTATCGGTTTACCCCAAAAAGTGGGGTTTTTATTTTTTTTTAATTATTAATAAAGCCACCAGAGTATATATAAGTTACCAATTTATAATTGCTTATGTATAGTATAAGTAATATATTAATATAGATCTGTTATTTGAAATTAAAAAAAACATTTAGTTTATATATGGGATTCAATACTTTTGAAATACCCAGTATGTGTTAAATTTGGATTGATTTAGCTTCTTATGATATTTCACACAGAATATAATAAATAAGTCATGTCATAACATAAAAGAAATATTTGAAATTGAGATCAGATGTCACTGTAGATATTCAATTAGTAATAAAACAATAGCAAATCTCAATATTTTATAGAATTTTTGAAATATAAACATTGCAGGTCAGCAAACAAATTTAGTTTTTTTGAAAAGAAAGAAAAGTTTGTAACTAAGTTATAATGGGTTGTTGATTGAAAAAATGAAATCAGTTTTATTTGAGATTTCGAACGGAGAGTAGCTAAATTTAAAGAACTCTCAAAATATAGGAAAAGTTGTCCATGTCGTATTGAATAGTGTTATCCATCTTATAAATTGTTATTCGGTCCCAAACAAGATAGAATCTGTGCGTGTTTTCGAGAAACGATTCGTAATTGGGAAAGTGTAATAATCCTGAAGTTCTGAGTTTTACTTAGAGTTGAACCAGATTCCAGTTCCAAATTCAGACCATTGGTGAGATTGTTTCAAATTATTAATTGTTAAAAATATTGCAATATTTCATAAAATTGTTACAATCCTATATAATATAAATGATATATACATAAAATATATTAATATTTATAAATTTTGAATTTGTATTAAAGAAGAAAATTTAAGTATACTTACTGAATGATTGTACAAATTTGAAGAACTATATTGGATTACGTTAAGATCGTGATCACCCTTTAACATTTCGGGAAATGCATTGACAAATATCGGAATATTTGACAAATACGATAAATTTTTTACGTTCCTTGAAGAATATATTTGGGATTCCATTTGATCATTGTATTTAATTTTAATCTGTATTCATATAAATAAGGTATTGTATTATGTAAGAAAATTCGAGTTTGTTTGATGATTTGTATGTCTGACATACAAATAGATTTGAATTTTAATGTACTGAATAGGTTATTTGTGAATGATATTGAATTTGTTTATATAAAAAAATATATTTATTTAATTAAATAGGGAGATTTTAATTTATAACAGTGACATGTCTTGATTATTAATGACAGATATTTAATTGAAATATATTAGAAATGTCAGTGTATAATTAAATAGCCTTTTATATTTAAACGTATACAGTCATAGCTAAAAACTGGGTGAATAATCCGAATTTGATTTCGAAAATACAAAAATTCGTCGAAGTGAAAACCACACAAAAAACGCGAAGTTCTAGAAATGATAGAAATCCAAAGAAAAACCAATTCCGTGAATTCAAAGACTGACACAAAAAATCTTAGTAAGATTTATAATAATATTATAAAAACTTAAAAATATAGAGAAACACGTGGCACATTCCAAATATAATAAATTTATTACCTCTCCCTATATAAATATAAAATCCATTCCAGTACCAGTCAACACAAAAAAGACAAATTAAAACCTCGTTACGCCTGCTTTCATTATATAGAACAAATACTCGTATATTTAAATACAAATTTTCATCAATGACTGTCATGTTTTTAAAATGATCGTTTTGTTTGGGTGTGAGTTATATTCTGTTATGAGATACGTCCTAAAAATCTATAAAATATATTGAATAATCAAATTAACATTTTGTCGAAGGTAAGATTTATTTGTTTTGCTTTTAAATTTCTTTTTGTAACTCGTACCATTTCTTTTAGTTTTAACAAAAATTTTATTTCTGATGAAGGTCATGGAAAGACCGAAACGTCAAATAAAAATGTAATAACTACTAGTAAAATGTCTTTCAAAATGGTCCTCAATCCCAAGAATACAAAATAAACAATATATAATTAAATAAAAAAGATCAAGAACCAAAAAAAACGAAACTATATATATATATATATACTCGTATATATATATATATATATATATGTGTACTACACGCAGGCGTCTTTTGGGCCCATAGCTTGGAAGTGATTTTCTTCCATTCCTTCCTATCCTTTGCCTACGTTTTCCAGTCCAGGATTGCACTCTCTTTTAGGTCTTCTATCGCTTCTGCATACCATCTTTTCTTTTGTCTGCCTCTTTTTCTCATTCCGGCTTGTTCTATATCAATAATTTTTTTGGTCGTTCTAGTATCTGGCATTCTCTGTACGTGCCCCAGCCAACCTATTTTTCTGGATCTAATTATTTTACTCAGCTATGATTCCCCAAATAAATTCTGTATTTCGTCGTTCGTTCTTCTTAGCCACATATCTCCCTCTTTTTCCCCCTAATATCCTCCTGAGTATTTTCCTTTCCCATCTATCTAATTTGTCTTCATCTGCTTGTTTAGTATCCACGTTTCGCTTCCGTGGATTACTGTTGGTCTAGTTACTGATTTGTACAGATGTAGCTTTGTCTTCCTGGAGATCTTTTTTGAACTTATTATCTTGTTCAATGCTCCTGCCTGTTTACTTCCTTTCATCGGCCTAGTATCTAAATTCCCTCATTCGTCACCGTCGTCCTTGATAACCACACCTAGATATACAAAGCTTTGGACTTGTTCGAAGTTCATTATTTTTTGCCCATTTTGGAAAATTCCTCATTGCTCCTTACCCTTGAGGTTTTCCCATTTTCATAAACTTTGATTTGTCTTCAATTACTCGCAGGTTCATTGTGTCTGCTGTTTCTATGAACGCTCTGCATATTCTTTTCAGTTAGTTTTCTGATGTTGATAGCAGTACTACATCGTCCGCGTATGCCAGTAATTGTGCTGTCTTAGTTTTCAGTGTCCCTGCCCTGTTCATGCCGGTTTAGCGCATTATCCATTCTAATTAAACAATTAAACAAGGTGGTGGACAACGGATCTCCTTGTTTCAATCCTGTATTGGTCTCGAATCTTTTTGATGTTTTTTGGTTCACCTTGATCTTAGTTATTGTACGCTCGACTGTCATTTTGATAAGATTTATCAGTTTTTTTGGGATGCTTAGTGTCGATAGCTGGCTCTGGATTTTTAATTTTATGGAAATAAGTGATAAATTGGAATATAACTTTATTCTTACAAAAACAACGTGAACATGACATTCGATAACAATCAACGTGAATCGTCTTCTTCTTTTTTTTGACGTCCTTCAATTTTTCTTAACAAGCATGCGTCAGTGAGCGGACTGTGAACTCTCTTACAATGTTGCCGTTGTGATCATTGTAATACAACAATATTCATGTTTTTAAAGCACAGCGACAGTTTTAAAGCGAAGCGACATGCCGGCCACCTTGAAAGTTTATGCTTTCAAATTATTAAATTAACAATAAAAAACAGCTTACAGAACAAATACATAAAAAATTGAAATAAGTTTTAAACTAAAGTTCAGATTCAATGTCTGGTAAAGGACATATTTTATTTATAGCTCTTTTCACTATCTTTCCACTAGATAATCTTACACTAACCACTCGTGAGACACCGTCTTTACCCTGGTGAAATTCCGTAATTCTGGCCATCGGCCATCTCAAAGGAGGTGTATCCTCTTCTACCAGTATAACGAGAGAATCAACCTTGCATTGATTCGCTATATCTTTCTTCCATTTGGACCGCTTCTGCAGAGAGGAAAGGTAATCGCGTGACCAAGCCTTCCAAAACTGCTGGTACAGCTGTTGAATGCGGTGAAATCGGGTAAGTCTATTCGAGTTAGCATTGTCTTCGGGAATTTGTGGCATCGCTAAGAGTGATTCTCCTACTAGGAAATGCGCTGGGGTCAAAGGAAGGTAATCATTGGGATCTTGGGAAATAGGAACAAGGGGTCGTGAATTGAGACAAGCTTCGATCTGTGTCAAAATAGTGTGCAATTCATCGAAACGAACTAAACTTTCCCCTAAAATGCGTCTGAGATGAAATTTTAAAGATTTCACAGCGGCTTCCCAAAGCCCCCCCATATGCGGTGATCTTGCAGGTATAAAACTCCACTTTATTTCATTGTTTACTAGAAAATCATGTATTTTCTCATTATGAGTTTTGTTGTTAAGTAAATTAAATAGCTCTACAAAATAATTATTGGCTCCTTGGAAGTTACCTCCGTTATCGGAATGAATTATGTAAGGTTTTCCGCGACGTGATATGAAGCGCTTTAGAGCATTGAGAAACCCGTCTGTTGTTAGGTCGAGAACCAATTCGATATGAACAGCACGTGTCGTGAAACATACAAAAACGCAAATGTACGATTTTACAAATTTACTGTTGCGCAAAGTACCCTCCCTGACCAATATTGGTCCCGCGTAATCAACACCACACTGATTGAAAGGGCGAGTTGGTATAACGCGAGATGTAGGAAGTTGCCCCATTAAATACCCTGCCGGTTTGGGTTTAACCTTAAAACATACGATACATTGCTTTATTACCTTTTTCACTAAATTTTTGCCGTGAACTGGCCAATACTGCAAACGAATTATCGATAATAAATTTTGAGCCATGGCGTGAAGAGGAAGGATAATTGGATGTTTAGCGTTATAATCTAGGAATGAATTTTTTAAGCGCCCAGCTACACGAAGTATCCCGTCAGAATCTAAAAATGGCGCTAAATTTAAAATTGGACTTCGTGAACAAATATTTTTATTTGAATTTAAGCAATCACTCTCCTGAGAATAATGGTTTCTTTGCGCTAATCTGATCAAATTTGATTTAGCCATTTTCATCTCAAAACTGTCGTTAAACTGAGGTCACTAAATCTTTTGCCCCATTTTAAAACGTTAAAGAACCTATAAATATACCCCACCACGCGTATTAATTTGGTAAAGCTGGAGTAACGTTTAAAAAGCTCATTGGAAAATTCATTTTCGTTTTTCCTTGAAACCAAAGAAATTAGATTAGATTTAAGTTCAGGTAAGTCAACTTTATTCGGTGAATTTAAATCTTTAAGATTCTCTTGAATTTTACGAAGAAAAGTAGGGCCGATCCACCACAGATTACAATCTGTAAGTGTGCGAGGATCAGTTCCGCGAGAAATCAAATCAGCGGGATTGTTTTCGCTTGTCACATGTTGCCAATCGTCAACATTCGTTAAATTAGTAATTTTAGTAACTCGATTCGCGACAAATGTTTTTAATTGAATAGGGTTTATTCTTAGCCAAGCTAAGACAATCGTAGAGTCACTATAGTATACTGTTTTACAAATCGAAACATCTAGAGACCGCTTAACCGTGTTTATTAATTTTGATAATAGATGAGCTGCGAGTAATTCAAGCCTTGGCATTGTTACTCTTTTTATCGGTGCCACCTTTGATTTTGCGCATCAAAGTCGTAAATAACGTTGCCCGTTTGAATCTTCGGAACACATATAAATACAGGCTCCATATGCCTTTTCCGAAGCGTCGGAAAAGCCGTGCATTTCTATTGTTACCGGATGACTACAAATTACTTGTCTAGGTACCTCAAAATTTTGTAAGGTTTTTAGTTGGTAATAAAATTGAAACCATTGGTCATGAAGCTCCGGTGGTAATATTTCGTCCCAATGTAACTTTAGTAACCAAAGACTTTGTATAATAATTTTCGCTTTTATGACAACCGGGCCAATTAGACCTAACGGGTCGTACATCTTTGCAATTGCTGAAAGTATCGCTCGTTTAATGACATATGCATTATCAAACTCTATGTTAATGGAATATAACAATGCATCTTGTTCAGGAATCCAAGCAATTCCTAAAGTTTTTAATTCTTTTGTTTCGGGTCTAATTACTAAATTTTCGATATCAGAATCCATCTTTGCAATTTCGTTAACGAGAGAATATTTATTCGAGGTCCATTTTCTTAGCAAAAATCCTGCGCTACCTAAAATTTCGGTAAGCTCATGGACTATTTCCATAGCTTCTTGATGAGTTTGTATACTGACCAAAACATCGTCCATATAAAAGGAATTTCAAATTACATTACACGTTCTAGGATATTTATTTTGAAATCTATGAGCTAACTCTACTAAACATCGGGTTGCGAGAAAAGGTGCACAACTAGTGCCGTACGTTACAGTAGCTAATTCAAAAACTTTAATCGGTTCGTCACTATTAGATCGCCATAAAATTTGTTGATATTTTCTATCTTCTGGAGCGACTAATATCTGTCGGAACATCATTTTAATATCCGCGCTTAAAACTATTGGTCTTAACCTTAAACGTAATACAATAGAAAACAACTCGTCTTGTATATAAGGACCTGTTAATAATATATCATTTAGCGATAAACCGTTATTAGATTTTTGAGACGCGTGAAACACCACGCGACATTTTGTAGTGAGGCTTGACTCTCGAATAACCGGGTGATATGGCATAAAATAACTTATGTTTTTAGGACCATCAATATTTTCAAAATAACCACTAAAATTCATATGACTCAGTTTTTCATATTCATTTATGAATTCGAAATAATTTTTAAACAATTCTTTATCTCGTTTTAAACGCGTTTCGATGCTTAAAAACCTTCTTAAGGCTGCTGCCTTGGAATCTTCTAGTTCAATTTCTACGTTTTCATCTAGTAAATGAGCAAAGGGTAATCTTACTATGAAACGACCTTCACGCGTTTGAGTTGTTGTATCTTTGAAATATTCCTCGCAAAAGGAATCTTCTAGGGACAATGATTTCACCTGAGGAATCTCGTCGAGTTGCCAAAACTTAGTCAACTCCATGTCTAATTGTTCATTAGATATGTTATGATTAAAGTTACATACTTTATTTGAAACTAATTCGCTATTAATGATTCTTCCGGTTAGAATCCATCCGAAATGCGTTTCTATCAATATTGGACCGTGTTCGCTTAATTTCAATTTACCGTTTTGTAAAATATCATAAAATATTTCAGCCCCTAAAAGAATATCGACTTCTTTGGGTTTATTAAATTCAACATCAGCTAATTTGATCGATGAAGGAATTTTGATCAAATCGTTATTGAAATCTGTTACGGGTAATTTTTCCGTTATTTTTGGAATGACTAAAAATTCCAAATGTGCATTAAACTTACTTAATCTTGATTTAATGTTCGTTTCTACCTTGTATTTTAGTTTTGTTTTAGTGTGCCCTATACCTACGATCGGAATCAACGTGTTTTCTCTATAAAGTTTAAGTTTATTAGAAAATGTTTCTGTTAATAAATTCGACTGACTTCCGGAATCTAACAATGCCGTGCATTTTACAAGATTTCCTGTATTGTCCTGAATTAAAACCGTGGCTGTAGATAACAATACTTGCTAACTATTATTATTCGAAACTTGACATATTTTTGCTAAATTTATTATTAGATTATCCGATATTCGCGACGAACTTTCTTTTGATTCGCTTGGTATGTAAGAATGATTAGATATCGTTGTATCATGGTGAGAATTATTCTCTTCTACTCTAGAATGTACGTGTTTATTCTCGTCGCTAACGTGTAAAGAAGTGTTATGCTTGTTTCTGCATTTTCTGCAGCCACTCGATTTGCACTGAAATTTATAATGTCCGAAACGCAGACAATTCGAACATACTTTAAGCTCTCTAACCTTTTCCAATTTTTGTTCAATAGACAGTTTTAAAAACTCCGAACATTGATATAGGAAATGTGATTCATTATTACATAGTCGACATTTATTAAATTTCGTTACAACATATGATTGTGAAACAAACCTGTTTTTCTTATCCATATCTTTTATTTCCGTGTTATGTTTTACATTACTCTTAAAACTACTATTCTCTTTCTGAATTTCTACCTTTTCGTTAAACGATTCTTCCAATCTGCTACATTTTTTCACCAAAAATCCCTTTAATCTTTCTAATGTAGGTAACCCATCCTCGTCTTGGAGATTATCCCACTCTTGCCTAGTATACCTATCTAACTTTTTCAAAATTAACTGAACTAATAAAATACCCCATGCTTGAGTTTGTATATTCAGTTTTTCTAAAACACTTATGTGATGTGTAACCCTGTCTAATAAATTTCTTAAGTTTGTGTGCGATTGTTTTGTTACTTCCGGTAAGTTAAATAATAGACCTTTCACGTGATGTACGACTAATTGCCTTCTATTTTCAAATCTGTCTTTTAAAACTCTCATAGCTTCTTTGTAACTTTCATCTGCCACATCATATCTCTCTATTACCTTAAAAGCCGCACCTTTGCAACAACCGCGCAAATAAATAAATTTTTGAGCATCCGTTAAATCTTTCCTATTATCTACGCATGAATTAAATACATCCAAAAAACTTTTCCACGTTTCAATAGTTCCGTAAAAAACCGGTAATGGCACATCTGGTAATTGTACCTAAATACGACCTGGAGCCAGCCCTGACTCATCCCTGGCTGCGACCAAAGGCGTTGGTGGTGTTGCCACCTTGTTCAAACCCTGCCAGAGTAAGTCCTTTGCGCGAGCAATACTATCATATTAGGTTTTTTCGCGGAGTCAATCCGGAGCACATTTAGAGCAAAAACTGTACATGTACTGGACTTCGTGAATGCGCAAGCGTGCCTCCCGATTAATTCGGGATTTTAAGACACCGCGAACGCCGTTCTACTGAGCTTCAAAAAAGAGGAAGAAATATGTTGTTATTATAGGTTATGTTTTTGTTTTCGTAAATTTACTTTAAAAAAGTACGAAGCTCTTTGGTAAATCTTAGTTCAACATTTAATAATGGCATATGAAAATGGTAATTTTTTATAAAATTTTTGTCTAGGTTTAAAAAAGTATTTTTTTTAGATTTATCCGAATTTTTACAATCTTCCCAACCTAACACTGAAATAGATGAACCAGATTCTTTCAAATGGAGTCACAATATTACACTTATATTCCTGGATTTATATTCTGAATATAGAAAACATGTAGGTTCTCTAAAATTGAAAAACCTAAAAAAGATGTATGAGGAAATTGCAAAAGAATTGCGGTTGAAAACTAAGCAAAATATAACCGCTGCCAACTGTGAGAACAGATGGAAACATCTGGAAAGAATGTACAAAAAATACATCGATAACAATAACCAAACGGGCAGAGGAAGAAAAGACTTCGACTATGCAGACATAATGGATAAAATATTAGGTAAAAAAAGAAATATACATCCAGTTGTACTACTATCTTCAGATTCTATAGTTCATTTGACAGACTCGGCACAACAAAATATTGACAATAATGATTTGGTTTGCACATCTATTGAAAAGAAGGAAAACAGAGAACCAGATAATATTGAAAAAGTTAAATCAATAAAAAGTAGACCGAACACAAAAAAAAATAAGGCAGATGTTCTTATTGAAATCAGAAATGACAGAAGAAATTTTTATAAAAGATATTTAGAGGCAAAAGAAAGAAAGAATATACTTTTGGAAGAGAGAAACGCGATACTAAAACAAATTATAGATAAAAATTCACCAATAATGAATATGGAATACATATGAAAAAGAAAAGACTGGGTTTGCTATTTGTCAAAAAATTTATTTTTGATTTTTATTCACCTAAAGAGAATTATGTTTTTGTTTCTGACTTTTATGGTTTATGTTTCTTAATAAATAATATGTTCCTTTATATGGTTTATTTTATTTCAGAACAAAAATAAAACTTCTATATTTGAAATCTCAAAGCATTCATTACTTCATTTCTCATCATTACACCATTTCTATTATCCTCATATTCATTATTGACATCCTCTTGTATATCTTCTTCATTTTGTGGATTTATTTCTGGTAATTCCAAATTATTGTCCAATGATAAATTATGCAATACACACATCGCACGAATAAAATGTACAGCAGTTTGAATATTTCTCATTTTCAGATGGTATACCTGTCTAAATTTTTGCTTGAGTAATCCAAAGCAGTGTTCAATTAAATATCTATTTTTAGAAAGAAGATAGTTATAATTTCTTTGACGACGAGTCAAATTACCCCTATCTCGAAATGGAGTTAGACAATGTCTTAAGCAAGGATAACCACTGTCCCCTATAATAAAATAGTTACCACATTTTTCTTCGATTGTATTAAATAAAGGGGATGATCTGAATACACGACTGTCATGGACAGATCCTGGATATCCGACAAAAATGTCTCGAATTCTTTTATTATGATCACATACAAGTTGTGCCTAAAATAAAAAATTAGTCTATAATGAATAATGTAAAACCAATTGTATAAAACAAGATTAATTTTAAAATTGGATAGGTATATCGTTAAGGAAATAAATTTATAATAATTAGTATGGGTACTTACTTCAATAGAATAAAAGTGTTTTCGATTTAAGTATGAATCAGGATCCTCTGGCTTATCAATTTTAATATGTGTGCCATCTACAATTCCTATAACTCCCGGAAATTCTCTGTCTCTAAAATATCTCTCAATTTCTATTTTTTCATTATCAGTAGGCCATTTTATAATCTCTGCTGACATATTTGATAAAAAGTATGTAACATTTGTTACAATTTTATGTAGAGAGCTGATGCTGATACCAAATCTGTCAGATACAACCCTATAACCAGCTGCTTCATTGCTCGAAAACCATAGATATGCCAATATTATTTTTACGGAAACTATTTTTTCAGAGTCTCCTTGTTGGTAATGAAAGTATTGGGATGCTTCATATTTATTTGATAATTCAATAACTAGTTCCCTACTGATCCTAAAATGCGATATAAATTGCTGATCACTAAATTGAGGCACCGTTTCCTCAAAAAAATTGGCATTTTTTGGAACTCTCAAAATGCCTTCCAACTCTTCTAAATCATCGTCACTAGAACTTAACTGCAACATCTAAAAAGTATTTACAACTATTAATTTCTTTGTACCTTTTTACAAGAAGAAAATAGTTCTGTGTTAATTAATACTACAACTTCTTACCTTATCATAGATAAAACTTTGTTAAAATCTTAGATATCCGAAAGGTCGATTGAGGTTATAATCTATTCTGAACAAAATATCCCTCCTCTCATCCTAGGATATATCGAACGTACTATGAACGTATTCAGAACTCAATCTGTGTGCACCGCGAACACAAGATTTTTTATTAAGAGAGAGAATAATTGACTCCGCGAACACTCAAATTTTAAGTGCGCATGCGAAGTCTCTCCAAATACGTCCGGGATGTGCTCCGCGAAAATAGCTAATATCTTTCCTCTATGACCTCACGCTGTTCACCTTCTATTGGCTCTAAATATTCTAATCGAGATTGCACCCTGTTAAAATTTTGAAAATCCGTTTCCATACCTTTCAATCTTGTTTCGATTATCGCCAGTTTGACATAATTTTCGGGTACTCTTATAAACGCTTCAAATCGTGTTAATTTTGATTTCAGTTATAAATAGTAGAGAAAACTGTTTAAATGTGTGAAATTTATTGACAGTTGAAATGTCTTTGAATACGAGAAAACGTGACAACTCTTAAAGCTTTAATATACGAGACTATTATTTACTTATGAATATTTGTAATCAACGTTATAAAAAACGTTTAAATACGTTAAGAAACCTAATGACGAGAAAACATTTGTCAAATGATTCTGAAAATGTCTACGTGATATTCTAAAGTACGAGAAAATTCCTTGTAAAATATCTTGAAATAGGTACGTGATAAAACTAAAATACGAGACAAATCTTTGTATTGGTAACTATATTATCGAGCACGAGTTGAATCTAATAAGTATTTTACCACAGATCGAGCATGCAACAAAGGAATAAGTAAGGTTAGGATGTTAGGAATGTGGAATGATAGGTACTCACTCGTGTTTTCCAGTTTCTATATCACTTTTCCATCCGGTTCGTTGGATCATTTTGTCGATAGCTGGTTCTGGATTTTTAATTTTATGGAAATAAGTGATAAATTGGAATATAACTTTATTCTTACAAAAACAACGTGAACATGACATTCGATAACAATCAACGTGAATCGTCTTCTTCTTTTTTTTGACGTCCTTCAATTTTTCTTAACAAGCATGCGTCAGTGAGCGGACTGTGAACTCTCTTACAATGTTGCCGTTGTGATCATTATAATACAACAATATTCATGTTTTTAAAGCACAGCGACAGTTTTAAAGCGCAGCGACACTTAGATCATTCATAATACTGCATAAAGATTTTCTATTCACTGTATCATACGCTCTTTGGAAGTCTATAAAAATGGCATAGATTGGTAGAACGAATACTGTTATATACGTGTTGTTTAAGCCGCATGTACAATATGTGTACATATAAGAGAAGTATTGTAATGGAGTGATTTTTGACGTTTCGACATTCGAGTGGATCTACACGTTTAATATGTCAAAAAGACATATTTTTAAAAAATGTCGGTCGGTCGGTCTGTCTTTCAACTCGATAACTCAGAAACGCGACCGAATTTTTCAATTAAATTTGACATGTAGGTTCAGAACGCAAAAGCTAGGCTGCTTTCTTAAATGAGTAAAATCTGACGTACAGTTCTCCGGAAAATACCGTTTTCATAAATTTTACTCAATTTTCCACCCGAAATAATTTTTTACGAACAACTGAAGAATTTATTGGAATCCTCCTATCGAAAACCTCCTATATACAAAATTTCATTGAAATCGGAATCAAAAATTTTTTTGGGACTTTCAATCCTTTGGAATCGGAATTTTTTTAAAAAAGCTCAACTTTGATGATTGATAACTCGGTGTGTATTATCGCTGCTGTATTTGTTTCATATTAGTATGAACACCCTTACCTCGATTTTCACCCATTTCAGTCTTTCCATGGCAAAGACGTAGTTACATACAAATTTTTTAAGGTCATTTTTACAAAAATTTCGACTACAACACTAATCCCGTGCATTGTATACAAATATAAAATGGAAGAATTCGATATGGTAATTAATTGAGACGCATCTTTCCTTTATCGAATGGCGTGAAAAAGAAATCGATATATAACAGTTTCGTAATTATGAAATTTTAATTGGAAGAATTTCATAAATTTGCCGTCCTGACCAAAAAATTATAAATTTTGGCTTACAGTGAATGTATGGAAAAAATTATGCAGTATTGTAATCCGAGGTATCCATTCTTTTATTCAGTTTTATGGAATTTGTTTTATTAAAGAAATTAAAAAGAGTTAAAATGAAAAATGTTGGGTGAGAACTAATAAACTCATTACTGAACATCACCTGGTTTTATAAGTATGAAGTAGGCGGATATTGGAATTTAGGCAGGATAAAATAAATCAATTATATCTCAATTCTCCAAAAGCGAATGAATATGGACAATAAGTAGGATATTTAAACGTGGGAACCTAAGACCTAAACATAAAAAGTCGTTTTCATTTAATGGTTTATTATGCAGGTGTATATAACAGTTAGGTACTTATCTGATTTCTTGTTTATGTATTGGTAGTTTATAAAGAAAGTTTGTGAAATCATCACTCCGACTATATTTTTATTTAAAATTACGTTAACAAGCTTTTCCTTTACTTCAGTTAAGCCTGTTAGTACGGCTGCTTTCACGTTTAGGGAAAAAACTATAATACTAAATGTCCACGATTCACTTGTGCACCAACGTCCTTCGCGTAATTTCCGGGAAATAATTAGCGCCTGTTCCAATATGACGGGAGTTGGAGAAGCAGATTTTTCAAAGAACCAGACAGTGAAACTGCTAGTTCTACCAAGAAGACTGGGGGCAGTAAGCCATTGAAAATTGTAGAATTCCATGAAAATGTTATTAGGAGACAGGTCCACTCCTTTTATTTTAATAATGAAATTACAACCTTAGACAAAATTATTTCCTTAATTAGTAAAAATGATGAGTTATCATCAATAGGTAAATTATGGAAACAATTACGAGAGATTGGATTTTACTGGGAGAAGCATAGTCGGAAGTCACTCTTAATTGATAGAGAAGAAATTGTATGAAATTAACTGTCTCGACCCCTACTTCGTGGAATCTACTCATATTAGTGTTTTAAATGAAACTCACTGTTCCCACTATGCAAATAAATATTACAGTTATGGTTATTCAACATCACATTGTGACAATGTTCTTCCTTTTTTTCCTCTGGTTTTCATCACATGCACATCTTTACAACCGCTTATGCCCAGCTTGTAGCTGTTAACTTTTGTGATGTTTCAACTTAACTTCTCAGCGATGTTAAAGCGCCGCCTTTCTATATTACTGTGATGTTACTAGAACTTACTCAAAAGGAAGTCTCTATAACGAACTAAAAACAACATTTCTGTTACATTCTGAAATGCCTTTTAACATCTTGTCGATGTTAATGCAATGTCTAAAAAATAACATCTTATCAATGATCTAAATGCGACATTTCAAAAACAATACAGTGTATTCTCGTAGATGTTGTATGGACATTACATAAACCTCTAAATAATATACCTCAAACATTCTGGATGACATCCTATAGATGTTTCTGTGCCTAATCAGCAAATACAGGGTGAACAACTAAGAACGTCGGTTGTCGGCCATATTTCAAAAAATAGTTATGGTACATACAAAAAAATACCTTCAGGAAAATGACCCTGAAAAATCGCTGGAAAATATTTTTGATTTCCTAAAATATCTGCTATGGGGTGGAATTAACACTTAAAAAAATAATACTGTGATTATCTCCAAAAATGACATACTAAAGGTATCATAGAAATACAATTTTTGATATATTGTTGAGATTATGGAAAAATGTAGTTAGGGACTTTTTGTCCTTATTCTTGAAGTAAGAGGTGGGAGAAGGTTCAACCCAAAAAACAAATGTCGTAACACTTTTTTTAATCGATATTCATGTTTTTGGCGTCATTTAAAAGAGTTTTTCCTCTTTAATAAGATATGCTTAACAAAAATAACAAAATTGAACAATTTTGTCAACGCTATGTGAAAAAGTCGACAATCTTCCCATTTTTCTCGGAAATTTCAAATGTAATGAGGCATTTTTTAAATTCGGATAAAAAGGGGTTAAAAATAGGAATCTATTTCCAGGTATAAGATTTACAATATCAGATATGAAAATTAAAAAAATGCTTCAATTTAAATTAGAAATTTCCGAGTGGATACAAAATTATCTAATTCTGTTATCAATCTTATTAAACAGCAAAACTGTTTTAAATGCAGCTAAAATCATTAATATCGGTTAAAAAACGAAAAAGTTATACATTTGTTCATAAGTTTGAACCTTCCTCACCAAGTATTTGAAGAATGGCAAAAAATCTGCTTAATTAAATGTTCTCATAATCTCATCAATATTTCAAAAATTGTCTTTTTAGGACACCTTTAGTATGTTTTTTTTGGAGTATTATGTTTTCGAGTGTTCATTCCACCCCTAGTGGATATTTTAGAGACTCCAAAATATTTTCCAGCAATTTTTCAAGATCACTTACCTAAAGGTAATTTTTTTGAAAGTTGTACCGTGATTCTTTTCTGAGATGTGGCCTACAGTCGTCCTTAGTTGTTCATCCTGTACATTTACAATAAAATAGCAAAAAAAAGAAATGAAGGATATAAAACGTTTATCCACTATTAATGAACAGTACAGTAAATTTGATAAAAACAGGTACAAAATTAGAAAAAAAAAACTTGTCCGGGAATCCAACCTAAAAAAAATAAAATTTCGTAAGCATATTACATAACATGTGTGGAAAGTGGAAACTATTCAATGCATTCAGTGAAAGTAAGCAATAAAAAAGGGTATATTAATCTGTAGTTACCATAACGTAACATACTTTGAAACTGAATTAATAAAGTTTAATGGATACACATACATTACAGCTAGTTTACAGAAAATTTATTAGAACAGTTTTTTAATTATACCAAAACTAATAAAAAATTTATACCATAAAGATTAAGTGAAGCATCACGTTACATCAACAGAAATCCAATCTGATTAAAGAAAATTCTAACGTATACTTACGGTTAGTTTTTCTCACGCAAGAGTGGCTGTTTCGAGTGCCTCAACCATTCCATAACGTACACTTCATAATCCTTATGTGTGAAACATATAAAGGTGTACCTCACAGCAGCTAATAAAACAATGACTTTAGATCAAATTGTGCTCATGTAGACCTTTGATCGATCATCATAAACTACATCAAACTTGATTTTCAGCCAATTGACTGGGACCCATTTTCCATAAGATAAATGCGGGGTTCTTCAAAGGAATAATAACATATTTTATTTCGAGAAGTGACTTTTCATGATTTACCTTCTATTACACGCCTCACTCCATTGGGCAGGTAAATTCAGGTGTGCTATGAAAATTCATACTTCTTTTCTGTATAAAATAATATACTATTCTCATATTGTTATTTTCATCCTGGAACATATATTATATTAACATCGTGGAATTGTCACTTAATGAAATCTAAGCATTATTAGTACAATGTATACAAGAAAAACTACTTATGAAGAGAGATATGAACACATTATCAAGTTAAATGAGTTTATAATTAATTGTATCCAATTGAGTACCCAATAGCTGTGTTTCTACAATAATAAATAATTGAATTCTGTTTGTTGACTGGAGCATTCAATATCACATTCAATATCATAAGTTACATATTCTTCAACTAGATTAATATAGGTACCATTGTGAGGAACAACTACAGCTTATTTATTGCATTCGGTGTATTTTCCAATAGAAATGAGCTTTTTAACAGAAATTTCTGCTCTTAAAGTCTTAACCAGTCTCTAATTGTTCACAAGAATTGTTATTAATAATGTTAAAATTCAATATTTTTTTGTACTGTTGAATACAATGTCTGTATCAGGCTATCTGAAATAGTTACTCCCCTTTCATTACATAATTACCAACTATTTGTTTTTCATTTTATTGGTGTAAGTAGCTTCTGAAACATCTTGAACATTGAAAATATTTTCTCCTAGATTCAAATATCTGCCAACATATGAGCATGTTTTATTATTAATAATAATATCTACCCTATTGCAATATTAAGTTTTTTGTAGGGTATAATGCATATCTAGGATTTGAAATATTGTGAATCGTTTTTAAAATATACTTTACTAATTAAAATATTTTAAAAGTTGAAAAAACCCTTATTTTGTAAACTCTATTATACAATGTTAGTGTACAATTCCGCCACCGGGAATTTCAACATACAATAGCCGATAAAAGTATTGAATGAGTATTAAGTTTTAATAATTATGATTTTGCAATAGGTGGGTACTTACCGATAAAAACTGTTGTTCGTCCATTATAACAATAATTATAACCAAGTATAGAAACTAAAGCTAAGTAGGAACTAACAAAAACGAAGATCACTTCATTGAAGTACTACTTGCAAAATATGTGCTTCCTGCAAATAAAATATAACACAAAACTGAAAATCATCCGCCATTTCATGCTTGTCATTTGTTTCCACAAATAACTACTGTGTTTTGTTCGTCAGTTCCTCTTCTTTTTTTATTTTACTGTGATGTTTAATATGAGATATTACTGAGAGTTTTATGAACTAACATCGTACAGACGTAATAGTAGGATGTTACTAAAAATTATTTCGAAAGATGTAAAAGTAACTGCAACGTGTGATCATCTTATAAACATGTAATATTACTGTAACGTTCTGTATGTGACATTAGTGAGAAGTATACAAATTAACATCGTTTGAATGTTACTAAAAAGAAGTTCATAGGATGTGTATGTAACTGCAAATTCAAGTATTACAGTGTACATCAAAAATATGTTATATTTACTTGACATGGATGTTAGTAAAGTTGGTAATGAAATTAAGAAATCTAGGAGATATCTTATTAACATTTTAAATAAACATCACGAAAAGTCTCTAAAAAGAACATCACAAAAAAGACTTGTTATGTTTCTTGTTTAGTGGGTTTCTAGCTAATTCCACGATATAATTATAACAGTGAGTTTCATTTAAAACACTAAGAAATTGTATGTTGGAGAAGGAATAATCTTAGAGGCATTAAAAGGTACCGGGAAGAGGGAGGAATATTTATTATTTGGACGAGACTTGGCAAAACGAAGGACATACCGTATCAAAAGTATGGGTAGATACGACTGTGAAGAGCTCTCGCCAAGCATTCATCGAAAGTGAATCAATTGGAATAAATAATATTCCCAGCGGAAGAGGACGTAGAATTATTTTAACCCGTATCGGAAATGAAAACGGTTCTATCCATGGTGGATTATTAAATTTGTGTCGAAATCAACTAAAGATTTCCACGAAGAAATGACCGCCGACGTTTTTGAAGAGTATTTTATGCAGATGCTGTATTTAATTCCATAAAATTCTGTAATTGTTCTAGATAATTCAGGACTTGTAGAAAAATTGCCAACAACTGCTTGGAAGAAAGCTGAGATAATCTTTTGGTTGATTAACCACAACATCATATACAAGGAGCATTCCGTAAAACAATAATTATTACGAATTGTAAGACTGCACAAATCAAAATTCAAAAAATATGTTATTGACAAAATGGCGTTAGAACGTAGAATAAATGTACTACGATTACCACCATACCTGTGCAAACTCTATGCTATTGAACTTATATGGGCGCAAGTAAAGGGTGACGTGGCACGAAACAATAAAACTTTTAAATTGGAAGACCTAGACCAATTACTGCAAAACTCTTTGTCAAAAGTGTCTGCAGAGAACAGGAAAAAAGCTGTTAATTACACGCATAAAGAAGAGCAGAAGATATGGCAACTGGACAATATCATAGATGGAACCGTTGAATCTATAATAATTAATGTTGGAGTTGATGATTCGTCAGATTCTGATGAAATGGAATTTTGATTAGGTACATCTTCTGCAAGTTTTTACTAAATCAGCCCTTTTTAGAGCTACAAATCATTCTTATATGTAGAACTTACTAATTAATTAATTAATTAAATAACGAAATACCAGATAATACCAATTTACCTTATTCTTCTTACCGATTTTAACATATCCAAACAGGTAGGAAGAACTGAAATAAAATCTTGTGAAATTAATTCAAAGGTTAAGTAATTAGGTACCCCAATATCAAATATGATCTCATTCATACCTAACCGCCCGATACTATTACAACAACACATTAATTGCTTTTAAATGGATTTTGAATAATCTAGGATTGCCGTTTCTATTGTTATCACCACCTGTAGTTCACTGAATAGCGTAAATACGTCGAAAGTTATTAATTAAATATATGTGCTACTTGTATAAATGAGATAAATATTGTAATAAAATACCTAAAAGAATATTATTCTCACACAACTGTACTGCACTGTCACGGCAAATTTATCAGTTCTAAATATATTTGAATGAGGATGGTATTAGGGAATCTAGCGAAAGTTGCTAACTGAACACTTATTATATGACGAAGCGCTCACAATTCTGTTTAATTATTTGAATCACCCTGAAGTATTTCAGACACGTTTTTGAATTTATAATGAGCAGCTCTTCAGCTATCAATATGATAAAAATACACTATAAGGGTAGGGACAGTAAATTTCATGAACTATTTTAATCAGTAAATGCATATACTACAGGCATCTTGTAATTAATGATATTTTTGTCTTGCCACAATTTTCACTTTATGTTTTCAGGATTGTAAAAATGGATCCTTACTTGAAAGAAATTCAATTGTTGCAACAGCTGTATGATAAGATAGGTGAAGAGGTATTTTATTTTTAAAGCGAGCCAAAATCAGATCATTGCGAAGAAAGCGACCACAATTCAGACACTGAGGAATAAATAGACGAAGTAGAGCACCAGCTTTGAAGTGCCTGCTAAACAGGTACAGATGTTTTATTACGCAAAAGATGGGATTTCATGGAGGAAACATGTACCACCAAAGAATATTCGAACAAGAAGTTGTAACATAATATCATATATACCAGATAACAAAGGAAGGGCCCGTCAAACTATTAATTCATTAGAGTGTTTAAGATATTATAGTGATGATAATATTCTTGAAACTATTGTTTATAATACAAACATATTCATTTCAAAAGAAATAGACAATGTTGCACATTCTTTTGATGTTAGACCTACAAATATTACTTAAATCAGGGCGTTAGTTGGTCTATTATATCCAGCTGGAATTTTAATATCTTACCGCAGGAACTGCAAAGACGATTTGTGTTTCCACTGCGCTGTTTGTGTTTTGACGTTGTCGATACCAGGGAGGACAGAAGAGCACAAGACGAGCACAAGACAAGATTGCTCCAATCGGAGATGTTTTTGAGCGTTTCAATCATAAATGTAGTGATCATCATATACCAGGACATTATTTAACACTGAACGAGGTGCTTTTTGTGGACGTTGCATATTTCGAGTATACCCACATTCCAAATAAGCCTGCCAAATATGGCATACATGTATTTTCTTTAGTGAATGCATAGAGCGAATGTGTGAGAGTGCGAGCCTGTGGACAACTGGTTCACCATCTATGAAATGGTTAAACGTATGATGCAGCAGCACAAACTCACAATTGTTGGGACTATCCGCAAAAATAAACGAGAAATTCCGCAAGAACTCCTGAATCCCAACAGGCCACAGTACTCGCCTATGTTTGCATTCTCTAATCAAATGACTGTGGTATCATACATTCCAAAAAAGAAAAAAGTTGTAACAGTCTTATAATCTTTTCTCTATGATGAGACCATTGACGAAGATAGTGGAGATGTATATAAGCCAAACATGATTAAATTTTATAACATTGGATCAAAAAAGTGCAGCAGAAATACACGAAGCTCGCTAATGAACATGGTCTATAATTTGCTCAATATTGCTGGCATACATTCACATGTATATAAATGTAACGCAAATAAAAAAAGATATAATTTCCGAGCTTGTTTCTTAAATCACTGGGCATAGCGTTGTTAAAAGAGTACATGATTCTGGTAAGAACAAAAGACTGTCATTTACAAAAAGAAACCAGGAACATCGCCAAGAAATTAATTTGTACTCTTGCCCAACTCATAATAGTATATTACGTAACAAGAATTGTGAGTAGCATATTACGTACGAGTGGAAAAGTGACGCGAGAAAATAACAAATTATTATAAATATAAATTTAAAACAACGATATTTAGATAATTGACGATTCTGATTGATTCCATAGTTATCACATGACTAAATCGATTTACTTGTTCTATATTATTTATTAAAACCAAGCAATAAAAAATGTTTATAATCACACATTTATTATTATAAAGCAATAATTTTCAATTATAATTTTCATCAAACACTAAATTCAAATAATTCAAACAATTTATGTAGACAAATAAACATTACACACATTTATGAATTATAATAATTGTTTATAACAATAGGACAGTTGTTGTATATGTTATGGATCTTACCGTTTGAGGTAAGTTATTTTCTACGGTATTTGATGCTAGCGTCTCAACTGGGTATTCTGTCATATTAATTGCATTTGATATTAATAATGAGTTGGTGTTTTTATTCTTGAAGAAATCGTTTATATAACTTTATGCTACCGTATAAGATTTCCATCCACCCAAGCTTTTTAGAGATAGTAAGTCCCCTTATGCGTCGACTTGAATAGTGGCTGATGATCTTCTGAAGCAATGGCCAGTGTACAGTTTTGGTTCTGGCAAGTGAAGATATTCAGCAATCTTTTTTGGTGCAGCACATATTGTATTTATGCCTACTACCTGTTAGTACATTTTCCGTCTTTAAAATTTAAAAATAAAGAGTTATCTGTTCCAGTGGGGCGCATATTAATACACTGTAATGTTTTTCTAATTTATTTGAACGTTTTTATTACGGGTGGGATGAATTTATACACACACGATATGTTTACTAACTTAATTTATTTATTCACTACACGATTCACTAATTTATATTATATTCACAGTATATTTGTAATGCGTATTGCCCAGGTAAGCCCAAAGGAGACAGAGTTCAATTAAATTAACTGATTTATTGCTATAAAAAATATTATTTACAATGATAAGAATAAACTAAAATACAATATTCTATATATATATTACTCTGGTGCGTGAATATTTTTGGAAATCACGCTTCGATGGTCCGTACTCTTCCGTTGATCGATACGTACTGGTGGTCTGAAAGTAGGTAGGTGTAACTGTAACGATGTGTACTTCAACTCCGGTGACGGTGTACGGGATTCTCTGCGTCCTATGAAATGTTCAGACAGCCAAGGGTATGAGCAACCGACAGATCAATACTCTTTCGGTTTTGGTCTCAGTATGTGAGAGTATCGTCTATAGCTAGTCAGTACCCAGCTTAACGAATATCTCTGTTTGTAGGGACTGTAGTTATTATGGCGCGTCAATACCACACCAGAATTATACTAACAGTTAGAGCGATCGTTTACAACCTGTCAATACCCGGCTCAACGTGCAACCCTACGAAGATACTGTAGAGTTTTCGGTGTGTCAGTACCACACCGAAATTCTTCTAACAGTTTGAACAATCGTTCTCGTTTCCGTCAATACCAGAAACCAACGGCCGTTCAAGTGAATGATGTATAAAATCGGATCAGTACTCCGACTTAGTACAACACTCGGCTGTGGATAGTGTAAAGCGTTTAAGGTCAAAGTCAGTACCTTCGACCTACGTTTCGCACTGGAGGCGGCTGAACTTGGAGGAGCAGGAGTTCGTAATCCAAGTCGTCCTATCGTCTGTGGCTTTGCATTTTTATATACATCGTAGCGGTGGTGGTGGAAGTATCCTTCACTTCTATTGTCGACTCTTCGTGCGCATCTTGGCGTGGGGGACTTTGCTGTTCTGGTGGGGTACCTCGTCATCGCTGCGTTAACTGGTTTATTGAATCGATATTTCTAGTAATGAATTTATATCATTACGTATTCACTTACATTAATTTATATAAACACTTCACTTCTTAGACTATCTACTCATCCGCTGTTTATATCACGAGATCACTTTATAAACTGATTTCTCCCGCTGGTCGGTCCTTTATATATCAGTGCCTTTTTAACTAGATAACTCTAGATTGCGGCTTGCACAAAAATAATCGGCTACCTGGAATTTTCTAGATAAGACTGGTCACGAAAACAATGTCTAGATAAGATAGTCTGTAACGAAATTACTTTTATTTGTTCCGATATTATGTGATTTATTTAGTCTATTTATATTTAGAACATGTAACCTGTTACTTAATCTTTACTCAATTAATTCAATTTTAAATCTTGTAAGGTAATGAATTGCATTTTACCTGACAAAACAATTTAATTACAAATTCCTTTATTTATAATACCTATTTGGGCCGTCCGGTATATATATATATATATATATATATTCATTTCATTTGATTAAAACATTTAGACCGTCCGGTATACCTATAGAAATTTTGGTTCAAAGTAATTGAATGTTTGAGTTTTTTTACGAGACTTCTTTTTGAAGCGATTAGTGAAAATATAAATTCCGGAGACCACAGTTTGAAAAGAGCTTTTTGACTTTCTCTTTGTCCGCTCCCGTTTGAATAGTGAGAAGTGCCCGTCGAAAGATATAGTAGAATTTGTTAAGTGCTTGAAAAGGTAAAAATTTTTTTCCTCTGTCTGTATATTTCCGAAATTCAATTATTTTCGTGTAAAATTATAATTGATAGTTGACTTTAATATATTCCGTATAAAAGAATAAATTCGTTAGAACTCCCGTAGTTATACGATATTCAATGGTTTTATTATATATTTTAATTTTGTATAGTTTTCAACAAAGATTAAATTGTAAACTATACGCTATTTCCCGTTGTTAGTTATTTTAAAATTTGATTTGACCTAATTCGTCCGAAGATATTTTCAGGTTTTTTTTTATTCAGAATCAAGTTTTTTTTGTAAGCTGTCTTTATTCAATTATTTTGATTCATCTTTTATTTCGTTAACAGAGTCTTGTATTTGGGGTTCGAGAATCACATTTGGTTACTGGGTGATTCGAAAGTATTGCTCAGGAATAGATTCTGATAGAAATTTTAACACTTCGCCGACCCTCTCGGGTTTTGCTAAAATTTCTTTCCAATGCTGCCGTCCAGATTTTGTTACTATAGTATTGTATTTGAGTTCCGAGAATCATATTTGTTTACTGGGTGATCCGAAAGTATTACTCAGGAATTAAATAGATTCTGGTAGAAATTTTAATACTTCGCCGACCCTCTCGGGTTTTGCTAAAATTTCGTTTCTGCCGTCCGGATATGGTTAATAGGGTTTTCATTTGGTTTCCGTGAACTATATTTGATTACTGGGTGATCCGAAAGTATTTCACAGAAATTAAATAAGTTCTAGTAGAAATTTCAACACTTCGCCGACCTTCTCGAGTCCTGTTGAACGTTCTTTCTGTTTCTGTAGTTCCGATTTGGTTAATAGAGTTTTCATTTGGTTTCCGAGAATTACATTTGATTACTGGGCGATTCGAAAGTATTGCTCAGGAATTATGTAAATTCCGCTAGGATATTTCAGCTCCTCGCCGACCTTCTCGGGTTTTGTTGAAATCTCCTTCTTCCTCCGCTTTTTTGAGTTGGTATAGGGATATAGGCCTTGTCCAATTACTTAGTCGTCGACCCAAGTATAGGAGTGAAGAAAGAAGAAAATTAGCGTCGCAAATTTGGCGTCGACTTACAAGTATAGGGACGAGCAGAGGGGAAAAATAACGTAACAAGTCACAAAAAAATCGTAAACAGTTCTAAGATATCCCTGCGCGTCCGCCATAATTTTAACTTTCATACATGGCTTAGACAGAGTCGGATTCAGGGACTACACTAGTGTGCTATTTCGCAACAATACTTTATACGTATTTCATGAAATGTTTTAGGAACAACAGAAGAACGCTCTGTTGATTGTGAGCTGAGGTTTTACCTTTGTTGTAAATTTTGCTGACTGGAAAAAATTCTTTGTTTTCTTTGCATACACTTTTGGTACAAGCTGATAAATATTCAAAAAGAACAATTCTTCTTAAGTTTTCTGCAATGTACAAACGATAGCGAATTCATAGTTGTGTCTCCAACATTTCCGACTTCAACCCTGAATCGATTATAAGCGATGTGAGCAGTGAATTCAACAGTCTGTAGACCTTATACATTTCTTAAATTATGAAAGATTGACGAAAGGTTCTGTATTTTCGCGAAAGCAAAACTTTCAGTCAATTCTTCAAAATATTGTTTAATTGACAAATGTTTTCTTTCATTTTAGATGCAATGCATATTACATAAAAAGAAGCAGTATGATTTGAGGAAGCAATTCAGTAATATTTTATTCATGGGTAACCTTCCTACACTAATTTTGACCAAAATGGCGATACTTTCTTAAAAACTTGAGGTTGAAGTATAAATATGTTAGAAACAAAACTTTATAGAATTAAAACTAAGGTTATTTTTGTTCAAAGGCCAATCTACTTCAAAAATTATTTACAGAATACCAAACAAATTTCTCTTTTGTATAAGTAATGCACATGTATTTTGGTTACAGAAGTTGCAGAATTTATTTAGTTAACTAAAAATAAAAAAGAAACCGAACTAGCTATTGTAGTATGGCTTAAGTGAGCCCAGGAAACAAAACAGATTTGAGCAAAAAATCACAAAACAAGACATATCAACTTTTGCGTCAGAAAACAAAAGTCTTGTAAAAGAATCTAATGGAAAAATTGAAGAACAGAACGTGACTTATTTGGAGGAAGTTTAGTCCTGTCTGTGGAAAACAAATTAGATATTAAAAATATTTTGTCTTTTCCACTAACACCTGTATCATTATCCATGTGCCATATTGATGGATCTATGAATAAAACTGATAAGTCAAAGCTCTCAAGAATTCTTGAGAATCGCGCAGAAAACGTTTTACCTGATCTTGCTGACTGTACCGTTATTGATGGATTTTATTTATTGCATTTAGTCGGTGAAATTCTAGTGACTTTTCGAAAATTTTCTCAACGTTTCTTAAGCAAAATTTGTGCATCTGCAGGAAACCGAGTTGACCTAATATTTGGTAAAGCTACTTTACAATCTAATTTCTTATTTTTTTATTTCACGATAAGGCTAAAATAAATCAAGTATTTATTTTTCACTCAAACAATATTTCATTTCCAGTTACTTTTTGTTTAATAATTAATAATACCTTTAGAATATTTGTTTTATTTTTGTTAAGTTTATAAATATGTGTCATCAATAAATACAACTCAAGTTATAATTGTTGTATATAGACACAAATAAGTCATTTATTTATTGATTAACTATCTATCTTTTCAGTGCTTATTCTGAGCCGCGCGCCACCTTACTCTTCAGCGTAAGCCGTATAGCTCGTTATGCGTCAGTCTGCCAAAAATTTGCTTAAATGTCTGAATTCTATATTTAATTACCTTTCATTTGATGTGTCCAAATATCGTGTTCCTGATAACTGCATTTTATCGGTAATTGAGGAATCTTTAAGAGCGTCTACGCTAAAAGGTTGACAAAAAAATGCGTCTGTCGCAGTAATATTGTATACATAAAAATTTCCGCACATAACTGTAAACATGTTACGTTTGTTCTAAAGCTTCTGATTTTTTGCATTTTCACCCTCCTTTAGTTACCACCCCCTTACTTAGTTGACAACTTACGGCCGGCAGACGAGCGGTTATATGTTCGCTATGTTCATACATCTTACCCCAAAAAGTCCAAAATTTTGTTTCAGATAGTTCGCTATTTTGCACGCGAGCTCTCGGTCCCAATGGGCTATAAACGAGGTTATAATGGTCTATTTACGGTTACAAAATAAATTACCTACAAGATTTAGAAAACAAGACTGTTTGAGAACTGACCACTTTGCAATTTCAGAAGTAAAAATAGGAAAGTTAAACAACATTTAGTCGTTAACTACCTAATATTCCGTTGTGTTAGTTATGTCTATTTTAAAGCGTGTATTCAATTTTTGTGTCATGTAAAATGTGGCGCAATGGGCTCATTCTGAAGCTAGTACTTCAACTGGTGGTCGTAGTACCACTAGTCTAGAAATGTTACACCCTCATGGGAAACAAATTATATTAAATGTTTATACTTCCCTGTTGCTGTGCAAGAAAGTATTTCTTTAACAAAAACATCGTATTCGACAGTGTCTAAAATAGTAAGTAACGTTATTTTAAAAAGAGAAAAACGAAAAGACGGCGGTTCAAGGCAACAAGATGGCTGTGATGTAGATGTAATTAGATGAACAATATATACCTTGTACAATGATTGCAAATTGTGCCTAAATTAGATATTTTAATGCAACGGCTTGAAATGAATGAAACTGGTATCCAGTGTTGCATAGAGACTTTAAGAAAGTCTCTTTTACAAAACGGATTTAAATTTAAAAAACTTATTAGTAACAGAAAATGCATAATAGAATCAGTACGCCTTAAGAAATGGAGCTTTGAGTATTTATTGGTAATGAACGAATTTAGAGAATATGGTAGAACATTAGTATATTTGGATGAAACTTGGCTGGAAATATACGATATTCCAAACAAACCTTGGGTAGATTAATTTGACTTGTGCCAAACTAATGCGGCGTCTGATAAAGGGAAACGCATTACAATAATTCACGCAGGATCCGACAATGTTTTACTTCCAAATCCGTTGAGTTTATCGGCAAAGAATATTAAGAACTATTTAGTCGATTAACATGATAATTATTCGAAGACTGGTTTCAAAATAAACTAAAACCAAATATTCCACCGAACATTATTATCCTCATGTATAATGCTCTACCAAAGTCGAAGCCTAGATACAGCACCATGATAAAATGACACCAAAGCCACTATATAGGAATACATCTTAAATAATGATATGTACTATGGGAAAATGTACACACACAAAAAGTTACTAGAAGTTTTATAATGTTTTTCGTTAAAAAAAAGGTCGTATGCCGTTCGACCTCCCAAAACTGGGAGAACCGGGCGGCAAAGACGACCCACTGAGAAAAGGCCTCATTGGAGCAGGGGTGCGGAAATATTTGTGACTTCTCAATTAGGGAATATCCCCTGAAGAGGCCAGGAAGCAGGTTATTCAGCGCCCAACCCCCCGAAGGAACCAACAACGGGAAAGATAAAGCTTGAAAGAGGCCCGGAGCATATTACTCCTCCGCAGCGACCTCTTAGCAAAAAACCAAAAACAGCTGCAACGGTAACCGGGCAAGCCATTGGTTACGCAGCAGCTGTCAAACCAGAGCTTCTAGGGTAGGAATAATGCTCAAGGATTATCCTGGGGTTATCCTGAAAGCAGAGCAGCTCTCCACCCTGGAAGACACTCTGGTGGAAGAGCTGTGCCAGAGCAAAGAGAAGGGAATCCACTTCTCAGGTATCCATTTCCGCTGTGGAATGATACTGGTGGAGTGTGGGTCTCTAGAATCGGCAGACCCGCTCATGAGGTCAGCGCAGAAATTAAACTCTTGGGAACATCCGAATTGGTGGCTCGAAGTGCAGACGACATCCCAATGCCGGTCACCAAAACGGTGTTCTTCCCAAGAAGCCACGACATGAAATTGGAGGAGATCCTCCAGCTTATCAAGGTTCAGAACTCCAACCTCACTACTCGGGCTTAGAAGATCCTGAACTCTAAAAAATAGGAACAGGGAACTATCCTCACGATCGGGATCGATCACCAATCTGGGGAGGCTCTGGAAGCAAGAGGTTACGCGCTAAACTTCCGTTTTAGGCGTATCCTTGTCTCCGGGCTGGGAAAAAATGAACCCCGCGGAAGATCCAAAGGGCATGCAGATGCCCTCTACATTCAGAACCTCTGGAAAAGGGGAAAAAGGCGAAAGCTTGACCTTGGGTCAGCCCGAGATCTCCTCCGGCTCTGCTGGGGTGACAGGGGGTGCGGAGATCGCCTCTGCATCCTGGGAAACTGGGCGGATCAGCCTGGGGGTCGAGAGTCTGACTCGAGATCAAGAAACCTGCTCGAACTCCGAGGAAGGTATTTCCATGGTGGTCGAGGAGGGTCAGGGAGAGATAACGTAGCTCAGATGAACCTGCATCACGCGATGGGAGCTTCAGCCGTGATTGCAAGTTTGTTCGCTAGACTACAATTCGATATTGTACTGATCCAAGAACCATGGATCAACAAAGAACGCCAAATCGAAGGTTTGGCAAGGATTATAAATTGATTTATGATCAAAGGCAAGTATCTCCGCGTCCCTGTGTAATCATACGAAATAATATAAAATACATTTATGTTTCAGAAAACGTGTCACAGGACCTTGTTCCAATCATGGTTCACCTCAATATTGGGGATATCGACCGAGACATCGCCATTGCCTCTGCATACTTCGCTGGAGACGCGCCGATGACACCGCCAGAAGAAGTACAAGAGCTAATGAGATACTGTAATAGCAGACGGCTGCCAATTTTAATTGGTTGTGATGCCAACGCTCAAAATACCGTGTGGGGAAGCACTAACAACAACGCAAAAGGTGCGTATTCATTTGAATATCTCTCAGCAAATAACCTTGAGACCTCCACTTTTGTCACGAGAGCAAGAGAAGAGGTCCTGGGCGTAACAATTGTTAATGTTGCTGCTAGGAAAAATGTAAAAGATTGGAGGGTGATGAGCGAGCCATATTTTTTCGACCATAGGATCATCGAATTTAGTATAGAGGGAGATACTACCTTGATTCCTACAATCCGAAATCCTAGAAATACTGATTGGTCTCTTTACAAGACCAATCTGAAAGACAATTTGAAACACGTCGAAGTGAATGGGGTAAATCACCCGCACTACGACCTGGAACAAAGAGTCGAACAGATCAGTGAGGCAATAATGGAAACTTTTCATTCCAGTTGCCCTCTGTTAAAAACTCGTTCAGAAAAGGATGGATGCTCCTTGATGGAATGAGAACCTGTCAAACCTCAGAAAAGAGGTCCGTCGGCTCTTTAATAAAGCCAAACGTGACGGTAATTGGCAGGGGTACACTGAAAAGTTTACTCAGTACAATAAAGACATTAGAAAGGCCAAAAGGCTTAATTTTCGAGCCTTTTGCGAAAAGACCCCTTCCACTCACACAGTGGCCAGACCACAAACGGTCATGGCAAAAGAGGGAACTAACCCCACAATGTCGCTGAAAAAGCCAGATGTATCATACACGGAAGGTGAAGAGGAACGATCGATTCTTCTTATTAGAACCCACTTTCCAGGTAGTGAACCAGCACTGAAATAGCAATGAATTACCCCAAAAAATCCCGCAATGAAGATTGGGACATTGCTAAGAAAAGATTTACCAGACAACGGTTGGAATGGGCAATGAGTACCTTTCAACCATATAAATCAGCAGAAGTGGATGGAATATTTCTAGCACTCCTGCAGCAAGGGATAGAGGAGATTCTTTCTCACGTGCTAAAGATTACAAGAAGCAGTCTAGCAGTGGTTCTTATACCTAGCAAATGGAGAAGGGTAAGGGAAACCTTCATACCAAAAATAGGAAAAAAAGATGGGACTGATCCCCGATCTTTTAGACCCATCTGTCTAACATCGTTTCCACTCAAAACGATGAAGAAAGTTGTGGATAACTACATAAGAACAGAAAACCTGGAGAATATACCACTTCATAAATGTCAGCATGCCTACAGAGCGGGTCGATCAACTGAAACGGCTCTGTATCAGCTGACCGAAGTCAACCAGAGAACTCTGAACAGCAAAGAAATCACAATGTGTGCATTCCTGGATATACCTGGGGCCTTTGACAACACAACTCATGTGTCTGTCAAAGAAGCACCAAAAAGGCGAGGAGTAAATGAAACCATTGTAAAATGGATTTATGAGTTATTGACGACGAGGACAGCTGAGACACAGGTGGGGAATCAAACCACCTCAGTTAAAGCAACTCGGGGGACACCTCAAGGGGGAGTGATATCTTCCCTTCTATGGAGCCTCGTAGTAGATGAGTTGCTCTACAGGCTAACGGAGCTTGGCTTCGAATGTATGGGCCATGCTGATTACATAGTTCTAATAGTCAGAGGCAAGTTCGAGAGAAAATGATCAAGAAAGTTGGTATCGAAAAGAATTTCACTACGATACCAAATAAGAGGAAAGACTGGGAAAGGGAATACACCACCCAAACTCTCAAAGAAAGCACCATTACATGGTATACGGATGGTACAAAAACCACTGGAGCAGGCGCTGGAGTATTTGGTCCTAGCACCAGATACTCATTATCATTAGGCTCCTTCCCGAGCGTCTTTCAGGCAGAAATGCTTGCGATCGAAAGATGCGTGGAAATGATCCTGGAAAAACACTATCAGAAATGTGGCATATCGATCAATTCTGATAGTCAAGCAGCTATCATGTCATTGACTCAAAGTTGGCATGGGAGTGCCGAAGAAAACTTGATGAATTAGGCAAGAATAACATCTCTCTTTAGTTTGGGTTCCTGGCCATTCAGGAATCACGAGAAATGAAGACGCCAATGCACTTGCCAGGAAAGGAGCACAAACTTCCTTTATTGGCCCGAAGCCTTCCTGTGGTGTAAACAAATGCTCCTATAAGAAAGAATTTCGGAAGAAAGAGGAAGCCGATAGAGACGCACTCTGGCGGTGCCTCCCGGGCTGGAGCATTCCAAAAAGTTCCTGTGGAACTTTTATACTGCTAGATACAAAAAATAACTGGACCTCAGTAAAAATAAGCTACATCTCCCCACGGGCTTTCTTACAGGACACTGCTGCTTTAGGAAGCACCTAATGAGAAAAGGTCTAGCAGAAATTGACGAGTGTAGATTCTGTGGTGAGAAGGATGAAACTCCGGATCACCTAGTTCTAGAATGCCTCGCCATTGCAAGCCAACGCATGAAATGCTTCGGACAAGAAACTTGTACGAGTGAGGATCTTACCTCGTTGAAGCTGTCCCAAATACTAGAGTTCATTAGAACCATGGAACTGGAAGGTGAGCTGTAGTAGTAGCGAAAACGGATCTGATAGGGGGGGCACAATAAACCTTAGGTTCCAGTGCATTGTAACCCCGTTAAAATCTAATCTAATCGGTAAGAAATGAATATTTTTGTGATTCATTGGCAGAAACCTTGGGACATACGGTGCTCAGACTTCCTCCTTATCACTATAAGTTTAACCCAATATATGGTATCCGCTTATGTCAGCGGTTCGGAGAAATGATATTTCTCAACCTTAAGCTCAACGGTGGTAGGCTCTCAGTTAAACAGAAACTACAAACATTCCTGATAGCAGCTTGGCCAAATGTATTTCCCATAATAAGAAGGTGGAAAAGTCATTTATGGATATAGAAATAATTCCCATAAAAAAGTTTATTATCAATTCGAATGACGACAATGAAAGTGAAACTTATCTTCGTGCCTAATTTTGTTTATAATACCTTTACCTTATATACATAAACTCATATGCAAAAAACAGCAACTTCATAAGAGTGTGAATATTAAATATGATTCGAAACAACTTAAACATTATAAACTTTCTGAACTATAATCGCATTCATTATCTTGCTGTTTAAAAATGTTTTTGTGTTATATATGATATATTATATTTACATAAACAATTCTCAATTGTATACATGCAATTTTTCTTAATAATTATCTTAACCCAATATCATCATATCTACCTATAAAACAAAATTTAATGGCTAGGGCAGGTACAACTCTGCGTAAAGTTGACTGCCTGCTGATAATTCGCGTTGCTTCTTCGTCAGTTCCATGATGCTACCTGAACCAAGCGACAAAATTTTAGGACCTACTTTTTCGACTGTGACTACCCCCTTCCTCCTTCGAGCAACAGCCACTCCAGGCCAAATTTCAATAAGCACGCTGATCTGCCCCACAGTGTCTCTAAACCATTTCATATTTTCATACATATACCTCGCCACTCTATATATTGGACAAAATCCTCTCTAAATAATGTGTAGATGAAAACGTACAGTTTCACAAAGGTAGGTTGACTAATCATTTCCGATAAATAGCATCTACAACTACCAAAAACCATAAATCATGTCCTTGTTGGGAAAAGAACAGTTAAAATCTCACAGGCGATGCGAAATATCACTCCCTATCATTACGGCAATTATCTCACCGGGCAGTTTATCCAAACAGACGGATAAGAAATAAATAATGACTTTAAACTTCGATATCCACATTCAACTAAAATTCTGCAACGGTACATTCAGAGATGGGTTGAGTTAACAGAAATATATTTCACAATATTATTTAATATAACTGTTGATATAGGTATGCCAATAGTTTATCGGCGACCTTTTTTTTAGTCTCTTGAGCCAAAAACTTGATTACTGTTTCTTTGAAAATCTCCAATGTAGTATAGTTATAGTCCAGTTCGTTCAGTCAAAAACAAACAAAATTAATGGTAGCACAATTTTTATGACCCAGGCGGTAAACCCCAATATAACATAAGAAAATAAATCAGTGACGGAAAATTTCTAAAATAAATTGTTTAGTATTTTCTTCCTAAAATTTTTAAAGGGGTCAATTTATTTAAATTATTGTCTCAAATTTTATAGTCATTTTAATCAAAGATAATAAGGTAAGGATGTAATATCTACAGGTAAAAAATATTTACAATTCAAGATCAATTTAAGGAGACCTCAACATTCTTAGAAAGGATTAAAATTTCTAATCGGCAGAAAGTGTTATACAGAGTGTAAATTATTTTTGCTAAGAATTACATTTCTGTTTGGATAGTTCAGTGAGTGTAACGCGCATAATTGGTAGCTCTGTAATATTAGGTGATAAAAAGCGAAAGTGAATTTGGGCAATAGAAATGTTTAATGAACTGCTGTGAAATTGAAGTGCGATTAACCTTGCATATATGCAAACTTTAGTGTTAAATGTACATGACGCTCTGGTAAATAAACATATCAATAGTACAGTGATTATTTTCTAATTTATTTAATTACGACGGGTGGGATAAATTTATTCACATGGTGGGTCTACTCAATTTATTTATTCACTTAACTATTCACTAATTTATATAAACACTTCACTACTGAAATTGACTATCTCGACCCTTACTTCGTGGAATATGTCAATTTTTTAGAATTTTCAATAACTTGTATTATATTGTGGAATTAACTAGAGACCTTGAGTTTCATTTAAAAACACTTCACTACTGTTTATTTCCGTTTTCCATTTTTAGCCGTTTTCTATCCTTAGGATATAGGCCTCTTTCAAATTCGTCCATCGGCTTCGATCTTGCGCAACTCGATACCAGTTCAGGCCAGCGACCTTCTTTATCTCGTCGTACCATCTTTGCTGGGGTCTTCCAACACTCCCCCTCTCTGCCCAAGGTCTCCATCTGGTGACATACCCGCTCCAGTTTTCCATTTGCCTGGCCACGTGCCCTGCCCATTGCCATTTTAGGCAACCAATTCTTTTTATTATATCGAAGACTTTGGTTTTTTCTCGTATCCAAGTATTTGTTTTATGGTCTCTCAGGGAAATTCCCAAAATACGTCTTTCTATGGCTCTCTGATGTACTTCCAAGTTATGTTTTATCTTCTTGGTTATTACCCAGGTCTCACAACCATACGTGACAACAGGCAGTATACACTCGTTATAGGCTTTTGTTTTCAAATTCATTGGAATATTCATGCTGAAGATGCACTTTAATTTGCCGTAGGCTGCCCATCCCAGTCTAATTCTTCTATCAACCTCCATCTCTTGATTTTGTTTGCCAGGTGTTATAGCTTGGCCCAGGTATATGTATGTTTCCGTCTTTTTTATTGTGCTGTCATGAATCGGTATTGTATCGTCTGCATCTGGGTCTTTGTGTTGTTCATGTGTAATCCTACTTTTGCAGCCTCATTTTGTAGTTCTTTGGAAGAACTACTGTTTATTTACTTGGACTCAATTTATATAAATACTATTATTCACTATGACACTGTTTTGCCACGAGATCAAATTGTAAACTAACTATCCCACTGGTAGGTAGTCTTCATATATTAGGTGCCTTTAATTCCTTAAGCTTCTCGATTGCGGCTCCCAGAAACAATAGACCTCCCTAGAAGTCTTTAGATACGAATTGTCACAAAAAAATAATGATAAGTAATTTGAAGATGTCCCTGCCCCTTCGCCAAAATTTTAACTTTCATACATAGTATAAAAAAGTCGGATTCAGGCACTACAACAGTGTGCGATTTCGTAATATCACCCCCTCCTTAAAAGGAAGTTCCTCCTTGAACGTTTGTATAGCCGGGGCTGGATGTTTAAATCGGCAACTGGACCCATGTCTGCACTTGCCGGTCGTATGGAAATAACAGGGCATCTCGGTAGCTGGCTCGATCTTGAAAATCTTTCTTGGTTACAAAGTAGGAGACGTAACGCAAGTGGTGTTTCAGTCTCAGTGTCTTGCCAGGGGTATATGGCGTACTGCTTCCTCTTTCTCATGGTCTCCTTCGAATGGCGCTATGCTTATACGATAGATGATGTCGATGATCCTCTTCTTGATTAAGTATGGGCTTTCCCATAGTTTCTGTAATTTAGAAGAATATCCTTATTGTCCCCTTCTTTGAAACTGCTTTCTGTGGTCTGCGTGTCGTACCGTATTTTCATTCTGTCGCTGGCAACTTGAAGATTCGTTCGAACCAATTCATGCACATCGTCCATCCTTCTCCACAACTGGATCACGTAATATTCTCTTCCTAGATCTTTGCCAAGCCGACAGCCAAACCCCTGGTCACAAGGAAGCCTAATTTCACGTCCAAACAGGATTTTCATAGGGGTTTCACCCGTGGACTGATTTTTGGCAGATCGATAAGACAACGCAAATAGGGAAATATACTGGTCCCAATCTCTCTGGTGGCTGGAAACTACTTTGGACAGGTATTCTCCAATGGTCCTGTTCATTCTTTCTACCATTCCATCTGATTGTAGATGCAACGCTGTTGTCCGGGTCTTCTTTATTCCCAGCTTGTCAAAAATTTCCTGGAATACCTGGCTTTCGAAATTTCTTCCTAGATCACTATGGACTCCTGGGACACTCCATATTGGCCGATAATTTCTTTCACCAGTACATCCGCGACAGTTGTGGCAGTTATGGAATGTAAATTCACCTGTATAAGTGAAATTGTTATGTTTTATTGTTTTAATGAAATTAACTGTCTCGACCCTTACTTGGTGGAATCTACTCATATTAGTGTTTTAAATGAAACACTCACGGTTTTTAGTTAATTCCACAATATAATAAAAATTGTTGAAAATTCTAAAGAATTGACAATTGTTTCGATAAATCAATATCATCGTCAGAATGACAGAAGTTACATTTCATTTGGTGCCTACCTGATGTTTAGTAGTTATTTTTGGCTAGACCAAGAAGTGACCTAACTTGTGATTGACTTAATATATGTTAATAGAAAAAAGTAGAAGATGTGATATTACAAATATTCAAGCTTAGATATTATTAACCCTATGGTGATATCCTGGATATAATTTTTCCAATTAAGATCAGTATAACTGTGCAATGATACAGAAAATCAGGAAAACTATATCTGCTGATCTTTACAATTATCACTTAAGAAGACAGTTTATTAGTGGAGAAATCCCTAGATTTACCTGTTCATTGACAACTTCATATTGTGGGTTTCTCAAATGTCTTCTAATTTCCAATTCTTCAAGGAAATCCAGTTCTTGTTTCTTTTCACAAATATGCAGCACTTCTAGTTTTGTGTTAGGTGTCAATGAATGATTGGTGTCAAGTAGATGTTTTGCGTAGTGGGATTTATCTGGTTGTTTTGATCTGTATGCTCGTAAGTATTCACTGTATCGGATTTCAAAATTCCTGAGGGTCTGGCCCAAATAGACAGCATTCCATTTTGGACACTTGAGTTTATATATACCTGACTTCTTTAATTGTGGTAGTTTTGTTTTTACATTTAACAGTTTTTTACTAACGTTACTTTCTGTTTTAAAAGAAATTGTTGTATTCGTTGCTGAAGATATTATCTTTGAAATATTATTAGAAATATTTCCTGCAAATGTGATGGTTTTATAAGTTTTTATTTCATCAGTTTGTTTAGGAAATATTAGTTGTAATGCCACTTTTTCCTTTTTTTATTAATTAGCTTATTTATCATATCTAATGGATAACCGTTGGATGTTGCTATTTGTCTAATTGTATTAATCTCTCTATCAAAATTACATTTGTTCATAGGAACTGAAAAAGCTGTATGTATCATTGAATTATATGCCGCTAGTTTATGGGACATGGGGTGATTGGAATTAAATGGAATTGTCACATCAGTCTGTGTTGGTTTTCGGTAAATAGAATAATCAAGTACATTATTAACTCTTTGAATTTTTAAATCAAGAAAATTAATTGAGCTATTTTCTTCAATTTCTAATGTAAATTTAATTTTTGGGTCTAAATTATTGATGTGGTTGAAAAATACATCTAATTGTCGTACAATACCCACAAAACAAGCTAATATGTCATCTACATATCTATACCAAAATAAAACATTTTTCGAAATATTACTTTCAAAGATCTTTCTTTCTAAATTGAACATTAAAATGTTTGCCAAAATAGGTGATATAGGGCTTCCCATTGGTAAACCTTCATTTTAAATATATATCTTATTGTCAAAAGTGAAATAATTCTGATTAATGCATACATCGAATGAATTAAGTATATCGGATATTATTCCTGGATTAATATTTTTATCTTCTAGTAATTTTCTTACAAGTATTAGACATTCTTTAGGAGGAATTTTAGTGAACATATTAGTAACATCGAACGAAATATGCTCCTAATAATATATTGGCAAAGAAGCTCAACAATATATTTAATAGTTACGGATATGAATCTCAGTACTCAATTAGAAATTTAATAGAACTAATCAAAAAGTTGAAAGCAATCAACTTGCAAGATAACTATAAACTCATTTCGTTCGATGTTACTAATATGTTCACTAAAATTCCTCCTAAAGAATGTCTAATACTTGTAAGAAAATTACTGGAAGATAAAAATATTAATCCAGGAATAATATCAGATAAACTTAATTTATTTGATGTATGCATTTATCAGAATTATTTCACTTTTGACAATAAGATAAAAATTCAGAAGGTTTACCAATGGGAAGCCCTATATCACCCATTTTGTCAAACATTTTTATGGACAATTTAGAAAGAAAGATCATTGAAAGTAATATTTTGAAAAATGTTTTATTTTTGTATAGATATGTAGATGACATATTAGCTTGTTTTGTGGGTAGTGAACGACAAATAAATGTATTTTTCAATCAATACATTTACACCCAAAAATTAAATTCACATGAGAAATTGAAGAAAATAACTCAATTAATTTCCTTGATTTAAAAATTCAAAGTGTTAATAATGTACTTGATTATTCAATTTACCGAAAACCAACACAGACTGAAGTGACAATTCCATTTAATTCCAATCACCCCATGTCCCATAAACTAGCGGCATTCAATGATACATAGAACTTTTTCAGGTCCTATGAACAAATGTAATTTTGATAGAGAGATTAATATAATTAGACAAATAGCAACATCCAACGGTTATCCATTAGATATGATAAATAAGCTAATTAATAGAAAGAGAGGAAAAAGTGGCATTACAACTAATATTTCCTAAACAAACTGATGAAATAAAAACTTATAAAACCATCACATATGCAGGAAATATTTCTAATAATATTTCAAAGATAATATCTTCAGCAACGAATACAACAATTTCTTTTAAAACAGAAAGTAACGTTAGTACAAAATTGTTAAATGTAAAAACCAAAATACCACAATTAAAGAAGTCAGGTATATATAAACTCAAGTGTCCAGAATGTAATGCTGTCTATTTGGGACAGACCCTTAGGAATTTTGAAATCCGATATAGTGAACACTTACGAGCATACAGATTAAAACAACCAGATAAATCCCACTACGCAAAACATCTACTTGACACCAATCGTTCATTGACACCTAACACAAAACTAGAAGGGCTGTATATTTGTGAAAAGTAATAAGAATTAGATTTCCTTGAAGAATTGGAAATTAGAAGACATTTAAGAAATCCACAATATGAAGTTGTCAATGAACAGTTAAATCTAGGGAGTTTTCCACTAATAAACTGTCTTCTTAAGTGATAATTGTAAAGATCAGCAGATATAGTTTTCCTGGTTTTCTATATCATTGCACAGTTATACTGATCTTAATTGGAAAAATGATATCCAGGATATCACCATAGGGCTAATAATATTTAAGCTTCAATATTTGTAATATCACATCTTCTTCTTTTTCCTATTAACATATATTAAGTCAATCACAAGTTAGGTCACTTCTTGGTCTAGCCAAAAATAACTACTAAACATCAGGTAGGCACCAAATGAAATGTAACTTCTATCATTCTGACGATGATATTGATTTATCGAAACAATTGTCAATTTTTTAGAATTTTCAACAATTTTCATTTTATTGTGGAATTAACTAGAAAGCGTGAGTTTCATTTAAAACACTTTTATTGTTTTATTTCAACGAGGTCGTAATACTGCTGTTTCAGCAATACGACCTTTCATTATTGTTAACCACAATCAAATCAGAGAGAATGACTTTGTATTTCATAGTGAAAACACCTAAATATTGTAAATTAATTTGAAATAAAAGTTTCTGAAAATATCAATTGTGATTTCAAACTTATAAAGTGGCGCAGTCAGTAGGATACTGAAAGGGATTTTATAGTAAATAACCCTTTGGTATCAACCATTAGTTCAGTGAAAAGAAGAATCTACGCAGTAAGAGGTAAGAAAAACGGAAATTTTTAGAATAAAAGAAGAAATGAAGCTAACCATATTACTGTAAGTTGCTCATTCCTTTAGTTTTATGTCATTCTCCTCACCTATTGCATTATCTATCGACGAAAATTGCCTTAGTGTGAATAGTTTAAATATTAGTGATTTCGAAGACGATATATCTCTTGATTTAATAGAAGAATTTAGTAATTTATCTATTGAAGATCCAATTAATAATTCTTTTGATTTCAATAGTAATATAAATAATTTAATGTCAATCCCAAAATTTGCTACTAAACTTTTAGATATTGTCCCGAGATTTAACGGAAATCCTTTGGAACTATCTGCTTTTATTGATATTAGTAATACATTAATAAATACTTATTGGGATACTATTAAAACCAATTGCGTTCAAAATGTAAGTCTTATATATGGAATTCACTCAAAATTAGTAGGCGATGCTAAAGAAGTGTATAGTGTTTGTATAGATAAAAGTTGGAAATCTGTTAAAGAAGCTTTAATTGCACATTTTGGTGATCAGCGCGATTAAAATGGTTTACTTTTTGATTTAGACCAGTTAAGACAATGTAACACTGAAAATCCTTTACATTTTTATACTAGAGTTATGTCAAATTTAAGTTCATTACATAATTATGTAGATCCTCACGAGACTGGAGACGCTATTAGAATAAAAAAGACTTTTTATTATACTCATGCTTCAAACATATTTTTGTGCGGTTTAAAAGAACCATTAGGTTCAACTATTCGTGCTATGAAACCCAAAACGATAGCCGAAGCTAGACAACAAATAGTTTCAGAAAATAATACAAGATATTTACAGAGACAAAATTTTGATAATTCTAGAACGAGACCTGTACAAAGACAAAACTCTCACAATAATTCTCCCAATTTCCAGTTGAACGTATCACAACCTAATTTTCAAAATCCTAACCACACTTTCCCCGTGGCCCAATTAATATACAACCACGTCCGCCTCCAAATCAAAAATACTTCACTAATCGTCAAGTTTTTGGCCCTCAAAGAAATCAAAATGTCTTCAGGCCAAATCCTCAAACTTCACAACAAAGACATAATCCTATGAGTGGAATATCAAACAACGCTTTTAGAAAACCATCAAATAACTTTCAGAGACCCATTCCTATGAGCGGAATTTCAAATTATTCTATAAATCACCCATCCACATCTGCATATCGACATCCAGCACCACCTCAGCGGAATTTCATATCGGAAGAATTATACAATTTAGATAATTCTCAAAATCCATACGACATGCCCCAAAATCCATATGACATGACCCAAAATCCTTATGATATTCCCCAAAAATTATTACTTCAATTCATTCAATTTACAACAAGAAGATAACCAATATTTCTATTATAATAACGAAAAAACTTTTGATAATCCAAATAACGAAACTTCTGACAACCCTCAACAAGAAAATTTTCACGAAATAGCCTCAAAACCAACAACCACATATAATTACATTCTATCTATGATAGAACAGACCTTCCTTATATTAAAATTGATAACCCACCTTTGAAACTTCTAATCGACACAGGTGCTACCAGGTTATTCATCAATCCTGAAATTGCCGGAAATTATTTTTCCGAATATATCGTGAAAGAGCCTTTCACTATTTGCTCTTTATACCAAACGACGACCAGAGATTATTGTGCTAAAATTCCTGCATTTCCAGAATTCAATACAAATCAAAAAATAAATTTTTGTATTTTCAAATTTCATCAATTTTTCGATGGCCTTATCGGCTATGATATACTAAAATATTCAGGTGTTGAACTAGATCTCAAAAATATACTTTTTAAAACAAATAATGCCCAACTTCCTCTTTCACACTACGAAAGTAAAAGAAAATCATTATTTTTTGCCAGAATCTAACCTAATTCCATCCAATTTGTAAAAATTCCAGTAGATCTTCGTAACGGTATTGTTGGTATACCGCCAACCAAATTATTCAATTGTTTAATTACAGATGGAATATCTCAAGCAGAAAATGGTTATGCTCCTGTCGATATTATAAACAACACGGATAATATCGAAGGAATCTATCTATATAAACCACTCAAAACCTCTCCTATTGAAAATGAATACGAATTTTTTCATGTATCAGTAACACCCTCTCCCGACAATTATACCAACACAAATGACGTGTCAGAACTAATACGTACTTCCCACTTAAATGAAGAAGAATAATTTCATATTATCAAACTTTGTAGAAAATATTCAGATATATTTTACAGAGAAAACTCTCCTTTAACTTTTACTAATCAAGACAAGCACCAAATAAAACCAACTAACGAAAATCCCGTCTATACAAAATCCTACAGATACCCTTTCATACATAAACCCGAAGTTGAAAGACAAATACATGATATGCTAGAAAAAGGAATAATACGCCCAAGCGATTCTCCTTGGAGTTAGCAAGAACCAGATGCTTCCGGTAGAAAAAAATGGCGCATTGTTGTAGACTATCGCAAACTCAATGAAAAAACGATCGATGATCGTTACCCCATTCCTAACATAAGTGACATTCTTGATAAACTTGGCCGTTGTCAATTTTTCTTGACCCTTGATTTAGCAAATCAAATAAAGATGCACCCAGATGATATAAAGAAAACAGCTTTCAATGTAGAAAACGGACATTATGAATACGTTCGAATGCCATTCGGAATAAGAAACGGACCGTCAACTGTTCAAAGAGTAATGGACAATGTCTTGAGAGAATTTATTAATAAAATTTGCTTCGTCTATATGGACGACATAATTATTTTTTCTACATCCCTTCAGGAACACATTGTTAATCTAAAGAAAAATTTTCAAAAACTACGAGAAAGTAACTTGAAAGTTTAGTTAGACAAATCTGAGTTTTTAAAAAAGGAAGTTGCATTTCTTGGCCATATAGTTACACCAGACGGTATAAAACCGAATCCAGAAAAATTAAAGCCATCCAAAATTATCCGATTCCAAAAACTGTTCGCGAAATAAATTCATTTTTAGGATTGTTAGGATATTATTGTAAACTTATTAATAATTTCGCAAAAATAACTAAACCTTTTACATTATGTTTAAAGAAAGGCGCTAAATAGTTATTTATGCAACAAGTGCAAAAAGTGAGTGTTTTTTGCACGCGCCATGAAATTGTCCAACGAGGCCTTCAGGCCAAGTTGGACAACACGTCGAGTGCAAAAAACACGTTTTGCACGAGTTGCATACAATATTTTTTCTACATTCATGCAGAAACTGGAAAATTAGAATATAAAATGTTACTCAGAACGTATTTTAACCGTTCTTCTTTTTTTGTATCTTTATGGCCTTCACCTTGTCAGTACATAATTATAGCTGGTTTTCGCTTTGACCATTTAAATTTTGAATAATCAAAGAGTTTTGCAATAATTGTAACTCGTTGAGTCTAAGTAGTAAGATATACATATATTATTGCTGTATTAGAGCAGGATCAGACACTTGCTCTGGATTTTTATTTCATTTAAATGTTTACGTTTGTCATAAATCATCACATAACTGACAAGAATGACAGATGAGTGCAACAAAAATTTTGTTGCAATAGTGCAAAAAAGAACCACTCTTTCCATTAAATGTGTTTCACAAAAGTGTTGTTTTTTGCATGAATGTAAAAGAATAAATTTGAATTATCCTTTATACATTAAAACTTTCGAAGCCTGTAAAGCTTTACTTACAAATCAACCAATTCTAGCTTATCCCGATTTTAATAAAGAATTTATTATAACTACAGATGCTAGCAATGTTGCTATCGGCGCGATTTTATCACAAGGCCCAATCGGTCTTCTGCTTCTGCTTCACGGACACTTAATGATGCGGAAACATCTTATTCTACAATAGAAAAGGAACTTTTTGCTATAGTTTACGCTACAAAATATTTTAGACCTTATATTTTTGGCAGAAAATTAAAAATTGTTACGAATCACAAACTCTTGCAGTGGTTAATGTCCTTAAAAGAACCAAATTCTCGATTAGTCCGCTGGAGACTGAAACTAGAGGAGTTCGACTATCAAACTGTATACAAAAAAGGAAATCAAATAGCAACGCGGACGCCTTAAGTAGAATAGAAATTTACCCTGTTGACTCCACACCATTTCTTGAATACATGAAAGAATATAACGAAAACGTTAACCAACCTCCCGATTTGAAAAATTCCTCTATGATCGCCCAAATAGATCCTGATCCTGATAATGACATTGAAACAATTCATACAAACCAAGAAGACCCAATTTTAGGAATACACATTACAGATAGACCTCTTAATAATGTTCTCAATCAAATTGTTATAATAAAAGTAGATAAAAACCCTCGTCAAGAAATAAAAAGGCTTTTTGATAAAAATGTAAGAACTAGATGGCAATTATATGTTACTAACGAATCTTTTAAATCTCAAATCCTAACATTCCTCAAAGAATATACCGTTCCTAAGAAATAATACGCAATTTTCTTTCAAAATGTTGACAATGAAACTCTCTATAAAAATATGTGTAGATTCATACCAGAAATATTCAAACATTCTGCTTACAAATTACTTAAGTCAAATATTCTCCTTTTTGATGTTATTAATCAAAACAGGCAACAGAACCTGATAAAAACTTGTCACGAAGGCATCACAAATCACAGAGGCAAAAATGTAACTATTCAAGAACTGAAAAATAAATATTTTTGGCCCAAATTAATTGAAGATGTGAAAAATTTTATAAATAATTGTAACATATGTCAACAAGCGAAATATGAAAGACACCCACCTTTAATAAAATTACAATTAACTCCCACACCTACTAAACCATTCGACACTGTGCATATAGATGTTTTTAAATTCGAAAATACTATGGCATTTACAATTTGCGACAGCTTCTCTAAATTTGCTCAAGCTTACATCATCTCATCACTTTCAGCTCTTCATGTGTATCAATCCTTATTAAAATTTATCTTCCGCTTCAAAATACCCGAAAATTATTATTTTAATTTCAGATAATGGAACTGAATTTAGTCAGAACCTAATCAAAGAATTTGCCAAGTTGTACAAAATAAATTGGCACTATACTCTTCCTTTCAACCAAAATAGCAATGCAATTGCTAAGAGATTTCACTCAACTCTCTTAGAACATATGAGAACTCTTTCGATAACCAAACACCAAAGCTCACTCCATTCGAAAAACTTAGTTATTCAGTTATAGGGTATAATAATTCCATACACACCGCGACAAAACAAAAGCCAGTAGACCTTCTTTTTGGACATTTAGAACTTAAAGACTCTTTCGATATAAATTCTAACGTACAACTTATTAATCATCAACTTAACGAACACAAAGAAACAATGAAAACAGTATATGACAAATTACATAAGACTTTATTGGAAAACAAATCAAAGACCATCGAAAAACAAAACGAGAAACGCTCCTATGCTCCTATCATCGAGCCCGGTACTATTTGTTACAAAAAACAAACAGACAGACAAGCAAAAACAAAACCCCCTTACAAACCTGAACATATTCTCAAATCAGAAGGACTTACTGTTACAACTCCCCAAAATACTTACCACAAACTTTTGTTTAAACCTCCTAGAAAACTGACTAACGTTATTTTACAGGATGACGATACTCCCACTGACAATGGACCAGAAAGTTCAAGTTCACAATCCACAAGACAATCTCGGTATTCTACCCTTCAAATTAGGAAATGCTAAAGTTAAAATTGCAACCCACCTTTCTCCATCATATTCCCGAAAAACCTATCAAAGACCAAATAAATTCTCTAACGCTAACATATAAACAATTAAGAAACGTAATTGACAATTCAAGAGCTCCTAATAGACTTGCACTTTTTACAATATACAAACACTTACGTCTTGAAGTTGAAAATATAAATCGAAGAATGTTTTCAATTTTTCCCAATAATTTATCTAAAAGAGCATTATTTAATCCTCTAGGATCTCTTGTAAAATTTATTTCAGGTAATTTAGACGAACAAGATGTTATAGAAATTCACAATAGTATTTCTCAATTAGAATTTAGACAAAACAATATCATGAGTAAACTTAATAATCACGTATCACATAAAAGGAATACAAATAATTTTAAACGAAACTAGAAGTAACCCTAATCAATACTTAGAAATACGAGATATTCTAGATCAAATTAAATTTAGTTTACACTTAGTTTTAAGCTTTTTAGCAGATATAGAAAATTCAATAAGTTTCTCCATTTTAAATACAGTACACCCTAGTTTAATCTCTTCGGATAATTTCAGAGAAATCATAAGAGATTTACATACATTTCACAATAAGAATCAAATATTATTTTCTGCAGACGACTCCATGAATTTTTATAAAGCTGTGAAAACGGAAGTAGCTTATTCACATAATAAGTTAATTTTTTATATAGATTTTCCTCTGGTCCACCCAGTCTCCTTTGATCATTATCATCTATATTCCGTTCCAAATATGAACCAAACTATTATTATTCCTCAATTACCTTTCCTTATATTGAGCAACAATTTATACCAACACCAAGAAGAAGAATGTACAAATCTTCAGTCAATATTTCTGTGCGAACAAAATCGAATCCAACCAATAGAAAAGTCAGATTGTGTTACATCTCTGCTCTCATTCAGCGACACTCATAATTGCAAACAAGTTTCTATCCAGACAATGTTCCAAACTGTTGAAGAAATCAGTAACAGCCATTACATCGGTTTTTTTCCAGAACCAATGAAGATTCAACTAAATTGCAAAGAAAGTAACATTTCGATTCTACATGGCACTTATATTTTTATCGTTCCACCCAACACATTTAGACAAACTTCATCAAATGGTCCTTCAAGAAAAAGATGAAGTTCCGTTAGAAGAAATTCGACTTCGCCAAAACATTACTAAATATGTACTTAGTAGCATCATGATATTAATATTATCATTTTGCAGTATATACACATTTAAGAAGAGAGATCTCATACTGAACCTTTGTACAAGAAAGAAGACCAACAGGAGTCCTGACATCACTCAAGTAGCTCCACCGCCCTTACGTCCTTGAGTTCCATTTGAGGAGGGAGGAGTTATGGAATGTAAATTTACCTGTATAAGCGAAATTGTTATGTTTTATTGTTTTATTTCAACGAGGTCGTTATACTGCTGTTTCAGCAATACGATCTTTCATTATTGTTAATCACAATCAAATCAGGGAGAATGACTTCGTATTTCATAGTGAAAACACCTAAATATTGTAAATTAATTTAAAATAAAAGTTTTTAAAAATATTAATTGCAATTTCAAACTTATAAAGTGACCTCTTGATTCGGGATCGCATAAATTTCCACCCATTTTGTGAAATAGTACATTACAACCAAAATGTACTTACCACCATTTTCTGTCGTCGGAAATGGTCCAACGAAATCTAGAGCAATCCTTTCGAAAGGTCTTCCAATATTATATTGTTTCATGGGTGTCGTACATTTCTTACACCAGTTCTTCACATCGTCGAAGCTGTTCATCCAATAAAACCTTCCACGGACTCGCTGAAGGGTTTTCTTCACTTCCAGGTGACCTCCCGATGGTCTGTCGTGTAACTTTCTCAGTACCTCGGCTACTCTCGTTCTCGGAATAACGATCTGTCTTCTCATCTCCGAACCATCATCGTTTTCAAGGACTCTTTCCAACAGCCCTTCTTCCAGGACAAGGGAGTCCCACTATGCCTAGAGGGTCGGTGAAATCTTGAAATTTCCTGCCATGTAGGTGGCCGATGTTCTTCCTTCCATTGCCGAATCTTCTTTAGGAGAGGATCATTCTCCTGATCTTCTCTGATCCTGGTGGGTGACCATTGTTCGTTGACAACTGTAGTTCTTGAAACTGCAGCTTCCCTAGATTCCGCCTTGTTGCAGTGGGAATAGTCGGTTGGGCACGGCCGTCTGGACAGGGAGTCGGCACTTCAGTGACTCACACTAGCTCGATGTTCGATGTTGAAATCCTACTCTTGAAGTCGTTCGATCCATCTAGCGATCTGGTCCTTGGGATTCTTGAACTGGATTAACCACTTGAGTGCTGCGTGATCAGTCCGGATTAAGAACTTTCTTCCATAGATATACTGGTAAATATGCTCCACGGTCTTCACTATCGCCAAAAGTTTTCAACTTGTGACTCAGTAGTTTCGGTCAGATTTGGAGAGGACTCCACTTAAATATCCCAGCCGTCTTTTTTGCCCTCCTTGGATCTGTGAGAGCACTCCTCCAATTTCTACGTTGCTTGCATCAATGTCAAGGATGAAGTCACCCTCTGGTAATAAATATGCTAATATCGGCGTCGTGGTTAAATGTCTCTTCAAGATATCAAAAGCCGTTTGACAATCTTCGTCCCAATGGACAGCTCTTGTTTCTTCTGTAAGTCGAGTTAGAAACTTGGCAATGTCTCGAAACTTCCTAATAAATCTTCTATAGTTTGTGCAAAGTCTAAGAAAACTCCTTAACTTGGTATTTATCAGTTGGTTGCGGCCGTTGCTGATTGGAAGCAATTTTCTCTGGATCCATCGCCACTCTTTCATTGCTCACTTGACCGATATAGTTGACTCGGTTTTGGAATAGCTGACATTTCTTAGAGTTTAATATGAGTTGGGCAGCTTGAAGTCGTTTGAATACATCATCCAAATTCTTCAGGCGTTCGTCAAATGTCTTCCCAGTACTACCATGTCGTCTAAATGGACCAGGCATGTCTTCAAAGACAACACTCTCAAGATATTTTCCACGAGTCTTTGAAATATCGCGGACGCATTACAGAGCCCGAATGGCATAACGATAAATTGCCATAATCTAGATCCGGTGGTAAAAGCAGTATTCTCTATGTCTCCTGGGTCCATTTCTACTTGCCAATACCAGACTACAGGTCCAAGGTGGAAATCAGTTTGCTGCCGGCCAAAGTTTCTAGCGTATCGTCGATTCCATGCAGAGGATAACTGCCGTTCTTCGTCATGCTATTTAGCTGGCGATAGTCCACGCAGAATCTCATAGTTCCATCCATTTTCTTGACGAGCACTACTGGAGACACCCATGGAATACTAGATGGTTCTATTACTTTTTCTTCTGCCATCTCTCAAATTATTCTTTAAGCTTCCTCTCTCTTCGCTCGTGGTAGGCTTCGTGCTGATTGCCTAATCGGCTTGGCATTACCAGTATCGATTTGGTGTTTGACGGCTGATGTTCTACCAGTCTTCCCTCTTTTTGGTGAGAATCGGACTCGATACTGTAAGAGAAATCCTCTCATTTTACTTTTCTCAGCTTGATTTAAGGATTGAAAAGCTTCTAATAACATTTGTTTGAATCTGGCATCGGAATTGTCGGTTGCCGTTGTTTGGCGAACTATAGACGTCACTGGTAAGCAGTATCCAATCCTAGTTTAATTCTTGATGGTAATTGGGTAATCGTTCACGTTCATCACACGTACTGGTATCTCCTTCTCCGACGTAATCAATTCTTTTCTAATTAGTACTCCTTTGTCAACCTCTTCGTCGTGGTTTCTTGGCTCTATCATAACCGGTGTATCTTCCTCCATGGTTCCCTGTAGCCACGCTACTATCATGGTTTCGCTGCGTGTAGGTAGACCGATATCTTCCGGTACAACTGCCAACATCGTGCTGTCTTCATGAGAATGAAGGAATACCTCCTCGGAACCCACTTCAAAGCTTCTCTTTCTAAAGTCCAAGTGGACACCATGTAGATTCATCACGTCCATTCCCAGAATCACGCATATTTCAATGACAGCTACGATTACCGCATGCGTGAACTTTTCTGCGCCAATTCCCTATTGGATTCGTGTCTCCCCCTGAACTTTGGCACTCTCACCTGTAGCGGTCCGCAGTCACAGTCTAGTTTGTAAAAGCTTCTTCTTGGAGTTTATTATCTATGGTCATATAATAGTTCAAGTTGCTCCAGTGTCTATCAGCACAGTATATATCTTGCCATTCACTTCGCCATCTACATATACACTGTCGTTGCGACATCTGAGAGAAGCTATCAGTATGAGAGTGTCTTTGGAACGATCATGGGTCGGTGCTGCCCCGTTGTAGCCGACCCGTTCTAGTTTTCATGTGACTGGGATTCTTGGTTTGCAGGGGATCTGGGGCGCTTATACGAACTGCGTACAAGCCCCAGCTCGCCACAGCTCCAGCATCTAATCTTTCTCGGTTTCTTGTTTCACATATTCTTTATCAAGTTGACGATCTGGTCAAATCTGACCCCTTCACCTTCTTCTTGGATGCTCCAAATTTTGTTATATCTCAAAGCCTTCGTTGCTGCTTCATATTCAAGAGCAGCTGTCAATGCGTCGACCAATGTTTTGGTATGGGCTAAACGAAGCGTCCTCTACATATCGGGGTCACGTAATCCATCAATAAAGGCCTGTATGCCCAAACAATCCATCATGATTCCTGGTGCTGATGGATAAGCGAATCGAACTAGTCGACTTTATACTCTCATTGCCATATTATCCAATAGGCGGACTAGGCTATAGCCTAGGGCGCCGTGAAAGAAATAGGCGCCGACTGACCGGACTAACCACTAACGATAGTCACAATTCGTGCAAATCATTTTTGCTGTATACGTATTTTTTTCGTGGGGATCGAATGTGTTGTAAGGCACCAATATTAAACAAAATTTTATTGACAACATTAGTGAATAGAGACAACATTGTTTCAGTCGGCCGGGTTTGAATACTTGGATAGATTGAAGAGCACCGATTTACATCCATATATTTTGATTATCAATGCGGTATTGTGGTAACTAAAGACAAATTTCTTTTTGCTGATTTGCGGCAGTGACGGGATGTCGCCAGAGATAAATATGCTAATATGCAAATTACCGCCAGGTTCGCCTTGCGCTCGCCAAAACAAAAAAACCGACCAAGGGTGATTGGAAACGCAACATAAAAGTTTACAAAAAAAAATTGTTAAACTTTGGAAATATTTATTTTAGAAATTGAAGGTAGTCAGTTGAGTTAGTTCAGTCGTATTTTTGTCTTGTTTATCATTTTATCGAAAACAATGAGTGGAAGAGGAGGAAGTAGAAAACTTAGTGGGTGGGAAAGGATGAAGGCTGAAAAAGAAAAGCAAGAAAAAATGGAAAAGTTATTGAAAAAAATACCCAAATTAAATTCTTTTTTTTGTCAACCTGTTCAAGATACGGAAGCCAATGCAGATAATGAACAACAATCAACTCTCAGTAATGATAATATTATGGATAGAGGTGAGCAGATAATTGAATAACGTGGTGTAAGAATGTAATTTTTATTTTGGTATCCTCTAGAAACCGCAACAACCTCATGCAATTCTGATACTGATGAAGTTCAGTACTGTGCATCTTCATCAAGCAATCCTCAAGAAACGTCAGAATTATTTTCAGAAGTCGATTTGACAGACCCAGCTGGATGGGCTATAACCGAAAGTTCCATAAATTACATTGTAACGAACCCATTTGGAATTGTACAAGAAATTTCTGAAATGAATTTCCAAAAATCGAAACGAATTTATGATATTCATAGTAGATTTGCTTCAAAAAATATGTTTTTCAAAACTTTGCACAACGGGAAAACTGTCGTCCATGGCTATTATATTCAGCACTAACAGGAAATGTATATTGTTTGTATTGTAAATTGTTTAACCGGACAAAAACGAAGTATTTCATAACTGGATACAACGGCTGGAAAGATACCCATCGGATTTCTGAACATGAAAACTCTTCTGAACACTGGGAAAATGCGAAGGAGTATATTGCGCGATCAAATGGCTTAGGGAAAATAGATACCGAAGTTCATAAGCAGTACGAGTAGTTGCAGTTATAAAATTTTTGACATCGCGTGGCTTAGCATTTAGGGGTTCTAGTGAAATATTTGGAGCTATTGATAATGGCAACTACCTAGGTTCGTTAGAGCTTTCAGCAGAATTCGATCCGTTTCTGAAAATCCACATTAGAACAAAAGGCAATTCAAAAAAAGGAAATGTTTCTTATTTGTCATCAACTATTTGTGATGAATTCATAAAACTCATAGCGGTTGATCTAAGGGAACAATTTGCATCAGAAATGAAAAACACGAAATATTTTGCAATAATCATAGATTCTACACCCGACATATCCCATACTGACCAACTTACTGTTGTTCTCAGATATGTAATTGAAAATAGTTGGGTAGTAGAACGATTTATCACATTTGCTGCTAAGGTAGGGCACAAAGCTTCAAGTATGGAAACAGCAGTTTTGAAAGTTCTAGAACATATGTCATTAGACATACATAACTGTAGATGACAATCTTACGATAACGCTAGCAACATGTCTGGTCGATATTCTGGTTTGCAAGCTAGAATCAAGAGAAAGAACAAATTGGCAAAATGTATACCATGTGCTGCCCATTCACTAAATTTAGTAGAAACCTGCGCTGCAGAGTGTTCTCCTGTTGTAACAAATTTCTTCTTATCTGTGGAAGAAATATACACTTTCTTTTCAGCATCAACCTATAGGTGGGATATAATGAAAGAGTGTTTAACACGTATTAGAACTGTGAGTGGGTCAGAACTACATGTGCCTAAAAATCTTTCAGCTACTGGATGGTCAGCTAGAGTCGATGCCTGCACCGCTCTTTATAACAGTTACGATGCTTTTAAAGAAGCTTTGAATTTTATTGTGAATGACACCTCGCAAGCACCTAAAACAGAACCTGAGGGGAAGGGTATATTGCAAAAAATGTTAAGCTTGGAGACTGTTATTATTCTCTCTTTCTGGAGAGATATTTTAATTCAATTCCACAAAACAGGCCAGTCTTTGCAAAAGCAAAGTATGGATATAGTGACAGCCGTTCAAGTCTATAAATAATTAATTCACTTTGTTACGGAAATGAGAACAACTTATAAAAAATACGAGGAAAGCGGTAAATTGTTAACAAAATGTAGTACCTATACGTTGGATTCGAAAAGGAAGAAAAAAAGGAAATATTTGCCAGGAGAAACTACTTGTGATTGTAGGACAGATATAGAAGTAAATATGTTCTACGTGGTTGTAGACAATATAGTATCAAAAACTCGAGAAGCGAAAATATTCGTACGATTAAATCATTGGATCTTTTGGATTTCTAACAAACTTAGAAACCACTGAAGACAATATAATAAAAGAAAAGTGCAGACATCTTCAAGGAATTTATACTAGAGATTTGGATGGTAATTTTGAAAAAGAATGTGTACAATTCAAATATTTCATTCAAACTCTGAACTCACCTAACTCTGAGAAAAAACATCAAAAAGTATGTCATGGTTGCAAACACTGCGCAGCAGAAATTTAATTTGTACGTTTCCCAACATGGACATTATTTTAAGAATATATCTGGGTCTACCAGTGATGAATTGTACAGGCGAAAGGTCCTTCTCCGTGTTAAAACAAGTAAAAAATTACTTAAGAAATTCTTTAACAGACGATAAAACTGCTGACCTCTCAATATTATGTATAGAATGTGAGACACTAAAAGAAATAAATTTTGACGATATCATACGAAAATTTCCAAGTATTAAGTGTCGTAGAATCCACCTTCAAATAATCGATTTGTACATTTTCACAAATACATATATATTTTGTGAAACGCGTTTTATTTTACTTGTATTTATATTTTTACTTTCCTAGTTTAGAGGCGCCAAACTGATGTCAGCCTAGGGCGCTCTAATGTCTTAATCCGGCCCTGCATACTCTTGAAGGAATTCATCCTTCGGTTCTTCAGCTGGAATTTGTGAAAATGTTCTAGATATTCGTGACCATATCACATGTCCAACCTTTTCTTCAGCTGCTCGAAGTCATCCGTTTCTTCAAGTGGTATCGTCTGAAGTACATCTAAGGTATCTCCACGAAGCACGATTCTTAAGTTTACTGCCTTCTCCCTGTCGGACCAAATATTCACTCTACCGGCTGCTTCAAATTGTTTCACATAATTGGTCCACGATGACTTTCCATCGAACGTTGGAGCCTTGACTCGGGCAAAACTGCCAATATCATATGTCTTGGGTTGTGTTTGTGGCTTGCAAGTCTATATCATCTTTTCTTCTGCTGGCGTGTCTTGCGTTCTTAAATCTGCTATCTTTCTCTCTAACTCCTCGACTTTTTCATCCATCGTTGTCATTCAATCCTCTATATCCGATTTTAGAGACGAAATTTTATTTCCAACGTCAGCAGCAATGTTATTTTTCATTGATAAGATATCGGCAGAAATATCGCTTTCCATAGCAGAAATATCGTTATTGATGGTAGAAATATTCTCGTCCATGTTAGCAGAAATATCGTTCTTCATAGTTGACATTTTCTCGTTCATAGCAGAAATTGACGATATTAAGGTGGCAGCATCGTCTTTAAGTAAAAATGTTTCTGGATCAAAGCCGGCGCTTTCCAGTGTCAGTTTAAGTCTTTCAACTAATTCATTTTTCTTACCGAACGTTTCCAACTCGCGATTTTCCAATTCTGCTCTTAGCTTCTTCACTTTTAGGTCACTTAGTCTCTTGGCATATTTACGTGACTATTTATTTATATTACCGCACACCTGAAACCAATGTAATGTTTTTGTTATTTATTTGAAAGTTTTTATTACGACGGGTGGGATAAATTTATACAAACGGTAGGTCTACTCACTTAATTTATTTATTCACTTAACTATTAACTAATTTATATTAAATACACAATATATTCCCTTACATTAATTTATATAAACACTTCACTACTGTTTATTTACTTAGATCGAATCCCCTCTAGGGGGATCAGTACCTTATCGTTGGTGAGAGGGCACAGTAACCCTGCATCCAGGGAGCGATGCCGGCGGTAGCGTAGCCACCCATGCCGGTAAGTCCCGAAGTGATGAAGGTGAAGCTAAAAAGATTCCCACGCAGCGTCTGACCCAGGATGGGAGGCTGCAAACAGCGTCTTTTCGGCATGTTAGGAGTAGCTGATACAAAAAACATTCGCCAACCTGTCTGGCCAGCGTGGCGAATAATGGCCAATAGACCTCCAAGCAAATGTCGAGTAACAAAACAAATATGTATATACCCCAGGTGGGTAGGACAAGATGTCCAAAATTCCGCCCATTGAAAAAGGCAGCCTCAAGGATTCTGAGGGAAGCAAAGATTCGAAGGGAAAAACAATACTAAATATAGCGACACTCAACGTAAGAACTTTGAGAACAGAAGATAGAATTCTACAACTCGAAGAAGAACTGCGAGATACGAAATGGGATGTCATAGGACAATGTGAAATTAGAAAAACTGGCGAGGACTTCCTCCTGAAAGTTGGAAATATACTTTATTACGTATCAGAGATAATAACCTCCGAAAGAGTGGGTTTTCTGGTGCATAAGAGATGAGCTGAACATATAACAGCTACAATATCAATATCAACAAGAGTCGCATGTATCATACTGTATATCTCCAAGCGGTATCAACTCAAAATAATTCAGATATATGCTCCAACAAGTCAAAATATGGACGAAGAAGTAGAAGAAATGTACGACGATATTACTACAGCATTGGATGAAAGCAAAACAAATTTACACATTATCATCGGTGATTTCAACGCTAAGGTTGGATACCGTCAATAAGGGGAATAATGTATGGGTCCATATGGTACAGGAATCAGAAACGCCAAATGCTCATAAACTTCCTGGAAGGAAAACAGCACAAAATAATGAACACTTTCTACTTGAAAAAACTACAGCTCAAATGGACATTTGAAAGTCCGGATGGTCATAATAAAAACGAGATCGAGCTCATTATAACAAACAAAAGACACATGGTCAAAGACGTTACTGTGCTGAACAATATTATTATAAGTGATCACACGATGGTCAGGGCAAAGATGACATTCGACACAACGGAGACAAATTTGAAAATATTCTAGAAACTACGCTAATACGTATTTGACAGATAACTTAAAAGAAAATATAAACAAAACCATTCCAGGAACGAAACAGCAGTAAAGAACAGCAAAGTCTCAGATGATACTAAAGAAATGATTAGGGACAAAAATAAAAGATTCATGACGTCCGAGCAGTATTCCCTAATGGTCCTTACCCTCTCTGAATCCATCTCGATTCCTGTTTCCGTAATCTTATAACCCAAATATATTACTTCTCTCTTCAAAAATTGACATTTTTGTATGTTAGGTTTTAGACCATTCTCGTCAAGTTCTGTTAAAATTATTCTAAGATGTTCTAAGTGTTCTTATATAATATTTGAGAAAATGAGTATATCATCCACATAGTGTATAGTGAATTGGTCGTATTTGTTTAAAATTTTATTTAGTGCTTTTAACAGTGCTGATGTAGCGCTTTGTATACCAAATGGTGTTACTCGGAACTGGTATACTTCCCCATTGATCTTGAAGCCTACATACTTTCTGCTTTCCGGATGTAGTGGTATAAGCCAGAAGCTGTGCTTTAAATCTAGCTTAGAAAAAACTTTAACCTTACTAATCTTTCCTAGTATCGATTCGATAGTCAAAGGCGATTCATACTCGGACATCGTACATTTATTTGAATTTCTCGCATCAAGGCATATCCTTATATCTCCGTCCTTCTTCTTTACTATTACAACTGGATTGATATAAGAGGTGGTACTGTGTTCTATTATTCTGTCTTCTAATAATTTATTTATTGTTTTCTTTACATCTTCTTGATGTTTGTAGGGTATCGGATAACTTCTCTGTTGGAATTGTTGATCTTTCTTCATTTCAATTTTATGTACATAATTCCTTGCAATTCGGGATTCTTCATTAATTAAACTTCTATGACCTCTGAATATTTCCATTACTTCATTTTTCCATTCTATTTTCCCATCTATATCCAAATTCCATTCCGGCATATCATTATTATTTAAATTTATTTCTCCATTACCATCCAACATCATATCTCCACTCATTTTTCCTTCCTGCCTATAATTATATCTCTCCTGCATATCATCGTCAATTTTCTTATTAAAATCAATATATTTATTTTCTTCTTCTGCTAATTCTTCATTCTTTCTCGAATTATCATTTTTCTCTTCATAATTGAAATCGATTCTTTCTTTATTAAAGATTATGTACTTCCTTTCATAGTTGATAATTGGTTTATTTTCACATAAAATATCCGATTCTAATAATGGTTTGCATTCAATATCTTCCACCACCAACAGTTGTACTATATTCTCGCATTCCTTGAATTTTAATGCTACGGTTATTGTAGTACTTGAAAAAGTTAGTTTCTTTTGATTTATTCCGATTAAACTTATTGTCGCTACCTTGATGAAATTTTCCTTTGATGTCGTTAATTTATTTACAAGTTTATTATTTATTATAGATATTTCTGACCCGGTATCGATTAATATTTTTATACTTATGCCTTCTATGGTTCCATATATATAAATTATTGTTTCATTATTTTGTTCTAGCTGATCCTGTACCTTAAGAAATTCGCGTGGGTGAACATAGCTGCACCAACTTAACCTACCATATTCACCCTCTAGTGGCAAAACTGTTGATCCGCACCAGAAGTTGACACGGGAACCACAACATTATCGTTATTGTAATTATTATTATCTGTATGTGTCTGATTAAAATTTCCATTTCTACTAGTTGTGTTTCTCTCTAAACTGTTCGTTCTGTTAGTTCTTGTGTCTCGTCTTATGTTGTTTGTTCTTCGTATGTCTCCGTCAGAGTTTCTTCTTTCATTTCTGTTATAATTGTTGTTTGCTTGTTGTCTCTTTTCCGGATAATTTGTGTATCTTTTATTATTAGTCCTTTCATTGTCTCTGTCGTATCGTCTATTGTTATTGTTATTATTGTTAGTATTATTGTAATGATTATTGTTATTATTCCACGTGTTGTATGGTCTTTGTCCGTAATTGTCAGTATTTCTGTTAAAATTATCCCGTCTGTCGTTAATGTTTCTGTGAATCTCGTTATTGTCACGTCTACCACTATTATTAACCGTTCTCTGTACTTGGTTTAAGTAATCCAATAGAGATTGAAAATTGTGTGATGTTATCATTAAAATGTCGGGACAAGAATATTATTATTTCTTGTTACTAAATCACTGGCTCTAAATATTGTGCATGGGAAAATATAGATAAAACATAGCTACTCATGTTACTGTTTCTTTTGGTATCAAATTTGCCAAAATATAACTTTTCCCTTACATAGCCTTGCTCTGTTTCCCCCCAGTATTGTTTTAAGAAAGTAGTTCAAAATCCCTAAAACTATTAATGTTCACATCATTGCATATGGACCAAAGCAATGCTTGATTATGTAGGTGAGACCTTATTGTCTCCTTTAGGTCTTCTATTTCACTGATATCTCTTAATTTATTTTTGAGACATCTCAAGAAAATTCTGGGATGCATTTTCCGCGTATGCCCATCAAATTTCAGGTTACTCTCCCCATGATTATAAATATAATTCACCCCTTGAATATTATTGTTTTGTTTTGTTTTATTTTTCATAATTTCAATTTCCTTTTCCAATTCAATCATCTTCTTCTTGAAATCTTCTTTTATTTCCCTGTCTAATCTTGTGAAGTCCTGTGTGTTCCTATCTTCTTTAATCTGTTTTAATTTCTTATCCATTTCCCATATTAGTTCCTTTTGTGTTTTTAGGTTTAATTGGATACCTTGTTCCACGTCGTCTATTCTTGCATTGGTTGTCATAATGTTCCTTTCCACTCTTCCTATTTCCTTCTTCCCGTAGTTTACTTCCCATATCTTCTATCTCCTGTTTCCTAATGATGCCTTCTTGTATTAGGTTTCCTTGTAGTTTGTTCATTTTCTCTTCTTGTTCTTTCTTATGTTCTTCAAATTGTTTTGAAGAAAAAAATAAACACATTAGACGACAAGTAAGACAGTATGTGGCCAAGTACAATGAAAGGCTTATTCGAGATGCGATAGAGGAGAATAAAGTTCCTAGAGTATTTTGGAGAAAACTATCTCAGAGAAAATCAAAAATAGTAACATTACGGGACGAAATTGGAGACAAAATTAAGACCCAAACTGAGATCTTGGAATTCATAAGGGAATTATATGAAAACTTATACTCCAGAAAGGCCACGTGAAGTAACAGACAAAAGAGCTAAATTGACCAGACATAACACTGAGGACCTACCGCCTATAAGTAAATATAAAATCAAATGCGCCATGAAGAAAATAAAAAATAATAAAGCAGCTGGTCCGGATGGTATGGTAATTTAATGTATAAAAATGGGAGGCCAAAAACTTCTAAGGTACCTGGAGTGACTATTCAATCTATGTCTTAACAAAGGTGAAATACCAGACTCATGGAAAAATGCAAATATTATTATACTGTACAAAAGAGGCGATAAAGAGGACGTAGGAAATTACAGAGATTGTTGTCTCATCTCTACAAGCTCTTAACAAAAATATTGAACAACAGAATCGCTAAGAAACTAGATGATTTTCAACCTGTGAAACAAGCTGGATTTCGCAGGGGGTACAGCACGATAGACCAATCGCATACACTGCGACAAGTGATTGAAAAATCACAAGAATACAATAAACATATATATCTTACCTTCATTGACTTCGGAAAGGCTTTTGATACTATTGAAAAACGGGCCTTCCTAAACGCTCTAAAACGATGCCGTATTGACAACAGATACATTCAGCTTGTCATAGCCCTCTATGATAATGCCATCATGACAGTTCAGGTTTACGACGATACCGATCACATACCCGTAAACCGGGGTGTGAGACAAGGGGACACGATCTTCCCGAAACTATTTACTACGGCTCTAGAGGACATATTTAAGACGCTCGATTGGGAAAAGGCAGGCATTAACAACAACGGTAAACATTTAAGTACCTTACGCTTTGCAGACGACATCGTACTCCACGCAGACAAAATGGAAGACCTCCAAAATATGCTTTCAGCCCTAAACAATGCAGCAAAAAATACGGTCTACAGATCAATGCGAGTTAAACAAAAATAATATCAAATTCAGCCGACGCTACAATGGTCGAATTGGATGACGACATATATATTGGGAAGAAAATATCCTTCGATAAGAAGATACAGATGGCAGAAATCAACAGAAGGATACAACTCGGATGTGCAGCATATGCAAAACTCAATAACGTATTCAAGACTAAATTTTCACAATATTTCAAAACTCAAGTCTTCAACCAATGTGTGCTACCAACATTAACCTATGCCGCAGAACCGTGGATAATAAACGGCAAATTAATGGACACGCTAAAAATCTCACAAAGAAGGATGGAACGAAATATGCTGGGAATACGACTGCGAGATAAAAAGACCATCGAGTGGATCCGCCTGAAAACAAAGGTAACTGATATTGCTGAACACATAGCAAGATTAAAATGGAAATGGGCAGGACATAACATGAGGACGGAGGACAAGAGATGGATAAGGAAAGTGACCGAGTGGCGACCAAGAGGAAGCAGTAGAAACCAAGAAAAGCCAAAGACTAGTTGGAAGGACGATATCCAGAAAGTAGCGGGAGTGCAGTGGATGAGCAGAACAGTTGACAGAATCGGATGGAGACAACTTGGAGAGGCGTATGTCCAAAGATGGACCGAATTACGCTGGGAATGATGATGAAGAATCTATCTAAATACTTTACTATCACTTACTATGCCACGAGATCAAATTATAAACTAACTCTCCCGCTGGTTGGTAGCCTTTATATATTAGGTATCTTCTATTCCGGAAACTTCTCGATTGCGGCTCCCAAAAACAATCGACCTTCCTGGAACTCTCTAGATAAGAATAATCACAAAAAAAAATGAGTAGTTCGAAGAAATCCCTTCGTCTTCGCTAAAATTTATATATAGTAGAACACAGAGTCGGATTCAGACACCACACCAGTGTGCGATTTCTTAACAGTACTCATCGTACTTTATTTTCTAAGTGATCAAACATAACCCGAGTTGCAGAAGCAACCATTTATAGACTTTTGAAGCAACGAAATGATGGAAGTATTACAGTAGCACTAACACATCAACTAGAAGAAATTCCATTCAAATAGACGGTACTATGTAACAACTTATCCCTGACTCTGACCTACTTGGGTAAACTTTTAGTAGACATTAATGGAAACGAAACTGTGCCAAACATTAAAAGATACTAATTGTGGAAAACTTTACATGATTTAGACTTTGTTTGGGAGAAGAACAATAGAAAATCTGCGCTCATAGAGAAAGATGAAATTATTTTTTGGAGGAGGCAAGATTTAAGGGATATTAGAAAATTAAGAAGAGAAGACAAAAATACTCATTTGGATGAAACATGGATAAATGAAGGACATTTTGTAAAATAAAAAAGTTTGGCAAAACAAACTGGTTATAAATGCTCGTCAGGCATTTGTACAAGGTTTGTCTGTTGGCTTAAAATTTCCAAATGGAAATGGTCGCTGTTTAATTATCACTCACATTGGAGGAGATAAATGATTTGTTGATAGAGGCTTGTTAAAATATGTTTCAAATTCTATGAAAGAGTACCATGATGAAATAACTGCTGGTTATGTTGAGGAATATTTTAGTCAAATTATAGATTTATTACCGACCAATTCTCTAATAATTATGGACAATGACAAGTACCATTCAAGATTGAAGGAACCGTTTCCAATCAGTAACTCGAAAAAGCAAGAACTGTGATGTTCTTCTATTCATAAAACACTCTTTACGGAGAGTAGCAATGTGGTCATTCCACCAGTGCATCGATGGTAAGTGACTTATTCCGCGTTTTTGAGGCATACTGGCGTCACAGGCTTCCGTTATCCTCTTCATCAGTTCGTCTGACTTGCTTTCAGCATTTCCTTTCTTGATTGGCTTGATATCCAGGGCAACGGTGAATGCAGCAGTATCAAAGGCGGTTACTTCCTATCCAAGTGTATTAAGCTTCAGGTGCACTTATCCAGTAGTCACTTCCCACAGTATCGCGTAGTGGTCACTAGCCGTGTAAGTGTCCAAAACCCTCCACGAGTAGTCTCCCTTAGCAAGGGTGCTGCTGACGAAAATAAGATCCTATATAGAGCTCGCGTCACCTCTTATGAATGTTGGTTTATCACCACTATTGAGCAAGACTAGATCCGGTGTCGACATGGCCTCCAGTAGCACTTCGCCCCGTGAATTCGTCTCTTTGCTGCCGCACTCCACTTCCCAGGAGTTGAAGTCTCCAGCGATTGCCACGGGAGACTGCTGCTTCGCATCTTCGGTCAATAGGTCTAGGAAGTCGATGAATTCGGCTAAGGTAAGGCTGGGAGGAGCATAACAGCTGTAGAAATAGATTCCGTTCATCTTCGCCCCCACAAAACCTGCTTCTGTGCTATTAGCAACACTCTGAAATGGATATTCGCCACAGGACCACATGACCGCTTTGGCGGTACTCTGTTTCCCACGGTTGATCGGCAAGGTGTCTGTATGGTTCCGATATCAATGCAAAATCTGCCTTCAGCTCGCGCACGGTCTGCATGATCAGGTCTTGTTCAGACTCACAATGGTTGAGGTTAAGTTGTACTATTTTCATCATCGTTTATTCTTTGCCTTCTGAAGTGTCTCTCTATAAACTGCGCATTTGTTGCTACCAGAGATGTGGGCACGATTCTCCATATCGTCATTTTCGCACAAAACGCATTGAGCTTCCCTTCGGCAAGTGGCTGCTTTGTGGCCTTATTGTTCACATTTGGAACAAGCCTGGACCGGTCCACTCCACTCTTGCACTTAGCAGAGATATGTCCATAGTGCCAGCATTTGTAACACTTAGTTACTCTTTGCACTCTCCTTATACGGCAGTTGACCAAGCCAATGCGGATCTTGCCGTGTTCACCTATTGCTTTTTCCTCCATTGATGCTGCCAGCGTCACTGAGGCTGTCTGGGTTCCTCCATAAGCTTTACGAAGTGACCGTACGGTGTCAAACGTGATTGGCCGTCCTTCCTCAGCCACTTTCTGCAGGGCTGCGAGGATATCCGCTCTCGTCGTCGTCTCATCGAGATCACGGATTTCGATATCTTCTTGGGGCCCCTTACTGATGACTTGGTCGCCATCGCTAAGAATTTCAGCTATCGCCTGTCGCAGAGATTGATCTCCATCTGTGTTTTCTCTTGTAAGTATGATCAGCATGTTTCCACTGGCTGTTTTACAGATATTATCGACTGAGACAGTCTGGTGTTCAGGAACGTTCGTTTTGACTCTTTTAAGTATTTCAGCATATTTGTCCTTTCCCTTCAGGCGAACAAGCAAGACATTCTGTCTGTTTCTCCGTTTTTATAGCTTCCTATGCCGAGATACTTTAACAGGCTGCTCCGTTTCTTGCTTCTTCTTCCTCTTCTTATACTTAACCTCCTGCCAGTCCATCGTATTCTCTTCAAGCGGCTGTGCCGCATTCTTGAAGATATGAGTTGCTCCTGCCGCCTTCCTCTTTTTGGTTTCCTTCTTCCCCGAACCGAAGACTGTTTAATTGGACTTCCTTGAATAATTGGAAATTAGAAGACATTTAAGAAACCCATAATATGAAGTCGTCAATGAACAGATAAATCTAGAAAGTTCTCCACTTTTAAACTATCTTTTCTTATGTGCTTATTGTAAATATCAGCAGATATAGTTTTCCAGGTTTTCTATATCATTTCACAGTTATACAGATCTTTACTGTGAAAAAGATCCAAGATATCCCCACAGGGCTGATATTATCTAAACTTTAATATTTGTAATATCATATCTTCTACTTTTTTCTATTAGCATATTAAGTCATCAGCCAAAAATAATTATTAAACATCAGGTAGGCATCAAATGAAATGTAACTTTTGTCATTCTGACGATGATATTTAATATCGAAACAATTATCAAATTCCTTAGAATTTTTAACATTTTTTTCAATATATTGTGGAATTATCTAGAAACAGTATGTTTAATTTAAAACAGTAATATGAGTAGAGTAAGGGTCGAGATAGTTAATTTCAGTAGTAATGACCCCAAAAGTGATATATTACAAGACTCTGGAAAAAGAGAAGTGAAAATAAACATTTTGTCAGAGATAACACCTAGTCCAAGCAACTGTCAATCCGTTTAAGATATTTGTAAGAAACACTTCCACTGGCCAACGATTGGAGAGAAAAAAATACCAAAAAAGTTAAAAATGCAATGACTTTCGCTTTGGTTTCTAGAGAATGGAAAGAATAGTATAATGAGAAGGGGAAAAATAAGACTGAGCAGATTATATTAAAAGAGGAAAGAAAACTATGCATAAAAGGAAAGCGGAAGAGAAAAAGAATGGAAGGGTGACATTACCGAGAAACAAACAGAGAAAAGAGAATATTTCATATAATATTAGTTCTAATTCCTATTCTAAAAAAAGTGATTCTGAATCATCTGACAAAAAAATCCTGGAAAATCTAACCCAATACTAAGAAAATGATTTCGTTATTGTGAAATACGACAAGAAATTATTAACTGGCAAAATAGTCGCTGAAGAAGACGAAGAGTATGAAAGAGTGAAAAAGGAAAGGTATGGAAATGGCCAGAGACTCCAGATACGGTTTGGTACAAGAGACAAGACGTTTTAACAAAGATAACGTAGCCAAAGAAAATCAATTCTAGGGAATTCTTTGTAATTAAAAACTTAAATAAAAAGGAAAATATTGTTTAGTTGTTCATTCAATGGACCATCTATGTTGAATTACTAGAATGTAGTGATCATTAACTGGTATTTTTTATTTGAATTAATAAAGAAAAATAAAAACAATTTCCATTTTATTTGTGTTCATTTATTCTTGACAAATGAAGTATAGGGAGCCATTTGGCATATACGAGATTCCTTTAATTCGCATATTTTTTATTTAAATACATTATCTACCTAAACAATTTCTTAAATGTTTATTCACTGGTGCGATTACCCTATATGTATTCCCTATTAACTAGTCAAGTAATTAGTGTTTTTAAATGAAACTCACGGTCTCTAGTTAATTCCACAATAACTTCTGTCATTCTGACGATGATATTGATTTATCGAAATAATTGTCAATTTTTTAGAATTTTCAATAACTTTTATTATATTGTGGAATTAACTAGAGACCGTGAGTTTCATTTAAAAACACTAATATGAGCATATTCCACGGAGTAAGGGTCGAGACAGTTAATTTCATAGTCAAGTAATTGCAATCAAGACTAATTTTAATAAATACTGAGAATACATATTATTTTATCATTTTTCTTACAAACTGGCAGTACTGGCACATGGAATGAATCTTTACGAGTAATTTTTTGTGTTGTTGGGCCGAATACGTTTTTCTTCCGCGCGTACATAAGTACAGGCACACGTTTTTTAATTTGTTTCCTATATTCTTGATATATTCGAATAGATAAAATCATTTTCTACTGTATAATTATATAACACAATAGCCTGTAATTCACCAAAAAAGTGTAAAAAAGGGCACATGCACAATGGACGCATTAATACGACTCATATGCACGTCACTGCAGCGAAGATCTAAGAACATCGACCCCACCAGAATACAAGAACTGTTGTAAAATACAACTCGCATTGAGTGTTATTACTTCTTACAGTCAAACCCGATCCTACTACCGAGTTGTAAGGTACTACTAACTGCGGTTAACCGAAGTACTTCGTGCGCACGGTTACGAATTGTTTCAAATTTTAACAGAACGCGAGTACCGTTTATCTTCGTGTTTGGCCTGGTTTTTTGATATGAACCAACTGTGAATTGTACAACATTTATTTTTCGATCTAGTTTTATTTTGATTTTTAGACTTTAGTTGAAATGTGTGGAATGTTCTTAATTTGTTTGCTGATCGCTGTCAGTAATGCTGTCGTCGATTCGTCTGGTAAGTATTATATTAACTTTCTTAGATTAATAAATATTTATGTGGTAATATGTTGCACAAAATAATACGTTATTGTCATTTTGTTATAGAAAATGTAAAAACATATTCCACAAACGAATCAGGAATAATTTTGATTCAAAATTGATAACATCTCATATTTTTTCGGAAATTAAAATATGCAATATTAAAAAATATAGTCATATTATGCGCGATGGATGTATACCTCTACTATTTCTAAATTCGTGCAAAGAAAAGGTGATGAGTAAAATTAAGTTTTTATTATAACATTTAGGTAACGATAGAAATTTTGTAATGTCCGTGCATTCGCTAAGGACCAATCACCAATATATTTTCAACATTACTGCTAGGGTGAAATTTAGCTTCCCTTACCTTACTTAATACCAAATGTTTTTTTTTAAATATTTAATTTTGTGAAATAAAAATATTACTCAAAATCCCAGTTCATTTAAAATAGTTCTTTCTTCAAGTTTTATCCTAGAGCACATAAATTTGGTTGAAAAAATAAATTAAAACAAGGTATAAGACAGGATATTTTATTTTGTTTTTTTTTCACCGAATGTATTGGTTATAGAAAAAAACTTTGAGACCAAAACATGTTTTTAAATAAACAGGGTCTTAAGTAATATTTTTATTTTATACAATTAAATCTGGACCAAGATTTGATACTAAAGGGATGCTAATTTCACCCCCTTATAATGTAACAGAAATGTTGAAAACATACCGGGGGTCAGTCTAATCTAAAACAAGTGCACGGAAATAAAAATATGTCAAGTTTCTATCTTCACTTAAATTAGAGGAAAGAAATTAAAACTTAATCTACTCATCACCTTTTAAAGGTGATATCTCAGAGGGGGGTGGTCTAAGAAAATGGTGGGTAGGATCATTTGGAACATTTTAAACTCCATTTTCCTCAGTCTATATTATTACCATTTTTCTTCTTTAAATGAAACTAACTGTTTCTAAATCCACAATATATTGAAAAAAATATACAATTGTTTCGATATTACTGTCATCGTCAGAATGGTAGAAGTTTCATTTCGTGTGATGGCTACCCGATGTTTAATAATTATTTTTGGCTAGACCAAGAAGTGAGCTACCTTTTGTGATCTCCTTGAAGAGTTAGAAATTAAAAAGCACTTAAGAGATCCACAATAAGAAGTTGTCAACGAACAAATAAACTGTCTTCTTGAATTATAATTGTGAAGATCAGCAGATATAGTTTTCCTGGTTTTCTATATCACATCTTCTTCTCTTTCCTATTCATAAATATTTAGTCAATGTCAAGGTAAGTCACTTCTTGGTCTAGCCAAAAATAATTATCATACATAAGGTAGGCATCACATGAAATATAACTTCTGGCATTTTGACAATGATAGCAATATCGAAACAATTGTCAATTTCTTAGAATTTTTACAATTTTTTAATATATTGTGGAATTATTAAGAAACAGTTAGTTTCATTTGAAAAAGTAATATGAGTAGATTCTACAGAGTGAGAGTCGAAACAGTAAATGTATTACCGTTTTGTTTTTTTTTCATTTGCAGCTCAATTTTAAACGGTTTTTGATCCAATAACTATCGAATTAGGTAACCAAATTGATTCGAAAAATTTAAAAGAAAATATTTACCCGTTCTTTAAGCCAACCTAAATTTCTCGAAAAATTTTCAGTAACTTGACCTAGCTTCAAAATTAATAAGTGATAATTTCCCTGGCTTGACAGCAGTCACATGTAAATGCCAGAATAACGGTGTAGATCTGAGAGTAACAAATAAAATAGATAGGTTAGTTTTGGTTTTTTCTAGCCCCAAACATCAAGTCACATTCTAAGCTCACTTGCGGACACTTCCACTGCTTTGCCATATTAACAAAGTCTCTTTAGTTGCAGTAAAAGTTATGTGAGTAAAAAAAAGTCATACTAATTTATGCATATGAATCGCTGCTTTTAAAATTAATTAATAATACTTGAATTTTATTTAATAAAGGCATATTCTTATATAAATTTTAAACAAATATTTGTTATATCCTGAGATACCTTTATGGTTATAACTAAAAGTGGCAACATTGCTCAAAATGTCACTACCCGTTTAATGTGTCAATAGTAATCTATTCAGTAGTTTTTTCCTTGCTTAATTACCATATAAAGAGAGGTGCAAATCATTTCGAATACGCCGTAGTATTGCAGTAAATAATGTCACACGTGGTTAGTTTATACAAGCCTCATTACGACTAGAGAGTCAACATTTAGTTCTTTCGTTTTGATGTGTTTTTCAAGACTTTTAGTGACAAAATAAACTTTTTAGTTAATTAATTTAATGTTTTTGGATTATCATGGTTCGTCGGTGCCAAGTTTGTCAGAATACCAGCCGAAATTACCAAGGCCATGTGTCTACAATACCATCCCCACTTTTCGTAATTCATTCATTATTTCACTACTGGCGTTTAGAATTGTTGGCCGCAAAAATAAACGTGTTTATTAATGAATGGCCCTCTCTATGTTTATCATTACTCTAAGGTGTAGATTATTTCTGACAAATATTTATTTTCAATTTAAGAATAAGTACATGTTATTTATTATCGACACATTAATTGCAATTGTTTTTGAAGTTCATTTTCCAATTTTTTTTTCGTCAATGGCGAATAAAGTAAATAACTGTGGGTTTTTTCACTAAATGTCTGTTTCATGAAATAAATGTAATACTTCGATATGATTTTGTTCTTCTCAATACTGGATTTATGGTTGAAATATGGTGTAATTTCACGAAGAATATTGCTCATATCTTTGAATAGAACTTCTTGTTCCGGATATAGGCCAGAATTGTTCACCAAATACGTTGAATATTTTATATTTTTATAAAAAATTTGAATTTAATATTGCCAATAATGTGAAACGTCATTCGACTAAAGTCACAGCAGTCACAACCAACTTCCCAGATTTTATGTTACCGCGTAAAATTGTCATTGATTTTGCATGGGTGATTATTAATTTTCCTTTCTCTCTAGTAGTATAATAGTATATTGTATAATTAGTGGGAGAATCATAATATTCCCAAACGACTGTGATAATTACCAGACGAGGAGCGTAGCGACGAGTCTGGTAACACAGGAGCTTGAGAATATGCTTTTCTCACGAATTATACATACTATTTTTTCTTCGATCGTTGATTTACATTTAAAAAATTAATTAATTAATATTTAATTCAAGATGTAATCAAAATGCCGCATATTGTTGCAAGTTATTTACAGTTGCCAAATGCGACAGAATATACAGGACATTGTTTCCGAAGATCATCGGCAACACATTTGGTAGATGCTGGAGCTGATATTCTTTCTTTAAAGCGCAACGGAGGATGGAAATCTTCCAATGTGGCGGAAGAATATATTGACGAATCACTTAATAATAAAGTAGAAGTGGCAAATAAAATATTCAACACCCCTGCCTCGACTTCAAATGAAAATGATCGAAACGAGATAAATCAAACAATTAGTCATGAAGTTTCAACGTCCATAAATTCTCGTTGCCCTCCAGTACAATTAACAAACTGTACAGACTGTACAATAAATGTAAATATTAACTACAATTAATTTGTGTTCAAGAATATCGTTACAAATTAGATGTTTCTTTTAATTCTTTTATAACAACTTTATCAATACCTATAAAAATTAAAACCATACTTTGTTTCCTTTTATTGTAATAATCCATTTGTAACATTACCGCACGCTACAGCAGTGCGGTAAGAATATTACCGCACTGTTATTTTCTAATTGCTTAGCAACTGCCCACTATTCTAGAATGTTGAGCTTGAAAACAGGTCAAAATAGTGTCACTTTTCCCACGATCGGAGACAAAATTATTTATAGTATGAAGAACTGTATTTATTTAAGACGGATTCCTACTTTTTTATATGGCAAAGGGAAAGTAAAAGAGAAACTATTTAAAATACAATGTAGGTATGAAATTTTCGTAAGGAATCTCTCACTAGCTTGAATTATTCTTCGTATTTTTTTTCGTTGCGAATTTTCTTTAGAAAATCCGCACTTCGAAAAAAATTTCGGAAATTATGCCACTTGGGAGATTAAAAGTGAAAAGTAAGGTTGACAATTTTAAATGTTTAATTTTGAAATTTGTTATACAACAAGAATACAAAAATACAAATGAGTAAAAACTTTCGAATGCATTTCAATACACTTTTGAATGTGGTCAAGGACGTATTCAAGGGGAGGGGGGGTCATGGGATTCAAACCCTCAAACTATAAAACAAGTTGGAAAGCGGCACATTGTGGCGTATAGGAACAATTCTAAACAGTATTATCAGTTGAATGACCATTTAAATTAGCGAATTTGGCTAATAATTAACATATCAAAACGATGAAACAAAAAAGCTTTATGTCCAACAAAAATAATGAGAAATACAAATGAAACATATAACCAAAAATCAAGTATTTTGGCTGTAAATGTCAGTTTCAAGATTTTTTAAAATGGCAGCTGTCAGGATAGGTCCAAGTAAATTCTTATGAATAGGCTTTTTGGATTAAGATGGCAGCGACACGGTGGTCACACCGGAAACTACTTAATATGCATTGCCATTGTTTATGTTATGGAGTTTTGTGTACTTATGTAGAAATTTTTTTGCTCTAGTAAAAATCCAACTAAATCAGTTAATTTGAGGTCATTTGATTGAACACAACCAATCAGAACAACATTATACTGAAAACAGATCCCATGGACAGTTTTCACTCTATCACGTTGCTATGGATACAATTTGATTATTTATTTCGATTTTGACGTACCAAATATTTAATATTTCAAAATGTCACGATTGGGTCATAATACTGACGACAATATTATTGAAATTATAGAAGCTCTGTACTTCTTTTCTATAATTAGCTCAAAAATTGTATAACAACTTTCTCAAGCTTGTTGCTTATGGGCAACAGACCTCCGCCTGCGGCGTCGGACTGTTTCCAAGCAACAAGCTTTCGAAATCTGTTATAAAATTTTTTAGAATAATTATTAATGTCCTTGGGTTATTACTACTGATAATTGAAGTACTTTAGTAATTGTCTTCAGTGTTTTGGACTTGGTTTTTAATAATTGTAGAGGAAAAGGCGATTCCCCTTTTTTTGTTTTATTACATATTTATTTTTCAGATGAGTTAATTAGATCAGACTAGAATAAATTCATACCAATTTATTTTTTAGTAATATGAAACTGAGTATTTTAGAATTACATATCACATTTGGGAGGAAATGCTAATTCCAAATGCGTAGGGTGAAAATGTGTAGAATGAAGGACATATCATTTTGGGTGGAAAAACGAGAGTAATTGCTGATTTAATTGACGTTTATAGACTATGCATATAATGAAGTGCTATTGATTCAAGCCCCCATTATATCATAGGACCATTTACATAGCAGTTTTATAAAAAATTGAAAATGCTATGTTCATGCAACGCAGGAAACAATGGAAAATGCAAACACTTATCCTCGTTAAATGTATAAGGTGAAGAGAATTCCAAGAAAAAAAGCGTTTTTGTTTGATCACTACTTAAACAAACATTCATATAATTAGACACCCTTTTCCCAATTTTCAAATTTTCAGTTGTTTAATCCATCCTTTCGGCTTCCACATAAACTTTAAAATTTCCTGGTACTGGAAAACTGTGAAAGCTCAGTACAGGTTTTTTTTGTCCTGGAAGAGTACTGAGGAACACAACAGTAAAAATTATTCATATTCAAAATGAATAAAACGGGAAAATAATTGAATTCACAATCTCAATTTTATACTGCTTCAAGTTACCCAAAACACAACAATGCATATTAACTTAGTTACACAAACAGTATCGCTTATGAAACTTATAAAACCTATTCAATGCTTTTGTCGCTATCTCTTTCCAACATTTTATACGGTCATAATAACTGTCTGTGTATGTATTTGAAAAGAGGACATTAATAAGAAGAAATAGATATGACAACCAAAACTAACTTCAGACAAAACCAATGACAAATAACCTGGAATTGTTATTCCACCTATCATTTAAACGAAACAATTCAATAAATAAAGGAAGTAGGCAATGGTATATTACACAACAAGAGTTGTAAATAACCCATTACGCACGAACCGAAAAAGTTTACACACGAAGACGCGCAGCGGCGAATGCGTACATTTCACGAATGCGTAAAGGGCTTACAACTCGTGTAACGTACTATACTTTTTCTATGCCCGTCTATTTTCTTCTATTAAATAAAGGAAATCACAATTATTTAAAATTTATTATAATAGTTGTTGATAACAACTGAACAATTAATGTTGTCTTATGGTGCCTTATTACTTAACAGTGATGAACGGTTGTCTATACCTGTATTACTGCACGGTACATCAGAAGACGAAGATTGATAATCGCTTCCGACAATCGTAATGCGTTGTCTTTTATATTTTCATGTGATCAAATAAAGGAAGATCCATTTCAGGAGGATGCAAATTCAGGTACTTTTGACATGTAATAAAAAACATTTCTAGTAATACAAATGAACGTTTCGGTATAGTTTTAGACTCTAGAATATCAATGGGCTAGTTTCATGGGTATGAATTAACAAGTGAAATCATATCAGAAGGATTAAAAGTATCATATATTTTTCTATGATACCGATATTTTTCTCAAAAAGTTATAAATATCTTCGAAAATTAGATTTAAAAATTTCATTAGATTTAAATAAACCGCTGAAAGTCGACCAATGACAGAAGCCCTTGTTGTCAGATTGAAAGTACGTTTTGTTGACAAATCCTACTTGACTATCCAAGTTCTTTTTTTTCTTTCTTTTGTTTTAAGGCCTCAGCTGCCAGGGCTATTCGGCCTGTTTTTTGCGTCCGGGATGATTTATGATTGTCTATAATATAGTTTATACGAAAGTAAATACAAACAGAGTGATACCGCACTTATTGTTCAAAATTTTATCTGTAAACTGTTCGGTTTTGAGGTTATATTTTGATGTTCGAAGCACTTAAAAATTTGGAGATGAGTTTAATGTTTTCACTGTTTGGGAATTTCAGCACTATGTCTTGCAGTGTGTAGGGGCCATAAACATTATTAGGAACCTTAACAGATTTATGAAGAAAATCTGTATTAACACTATTTAAGGAACAGTTGAAAAAGATGTGTGAGAGATCTTGTTTTTCACCACATGGGCATGAATCCGAAGGTACTAAGTTGAATTTGTGTAGATATGACAAAGTGGCACAATGGTTGGATCGAATTCTTGAAGAAATGCAGATATCTCTTCTGGACAAATTGGAAAGTGAAGAAAACCATGGATTTTTTCTTGGATATTTTATGAATTGAGAGTATAGATTTCCTTTTGTCAAGCTGAGTGTAGAGAAAGTAGAATTCCACTTATCTAAGATTGATTTCTTAATAGAATGCACCACATCCGAATGGGGACCAGTTGGGAGGGTGGCACGATTTATAGTTCTCCCAAGATTTGCAAGATCATCGGCTCTAACATTTCCTTGTATAAGACTGTGTCCGGGAATCCAGCCAATTCGTATGTCTTTCCCTTGCTGATTCAACTTGTGTAGTAGCTCCTTTATTTTTAGGACAAATGGATTAGAAGATGAGGAGAAGGATTTTTTAGAAATGCATTTTATGGCACTTTGGGAGTCAGAAAAAATTATAGCTTTGGGAAGGTCAAGTTTTGAAATTTTTTGGATCGCAATTAGTATAGCGTAACATTCTGCTGAAAAGATGGAAAAATGAGAGGGGAGTTTGTCACATAATGATAAGATGTTAGGAGAATAAATTCCGTATCCTACATTACTGTCAGTCTTAGAGGCATCAGTGAAGAAAATGGGGCCAGAAAAGTTGATAGAATTCATTTTGGCCAGAAAGACTTGATTACAGTCCGAATCTTTTTTAATTTCCAGATCTATCGTGTTAGTTTGACTAATTTGAGATTCGAGCGAGAAGTGATGACAAGGAAATTTGTTGAACGATTCAATGAAGGGAAGGAATTTAGATACTGATTGAAAGGCAAATATAATAGGAGGAGTATTTCTCAGTCTCCAGTATATGGGATCGGCAGCCCATTCTGTGAATAATTCTATAAGTGAGGTTTTTATTAGGTCTTTATATGCAACAGCTTTAGATACATATTTAACTGACAAGATTTCTCTACGTACCTCCAGGGGGGTCTGCCCACATTCAGATAACATGATGTTGATAGGAGTAGATTTTAGATAGCCTACTATAACCCTTAGGGCTTGATATTGTAAACGATCTAATTTTTTAAGTAGGTATTTAGAACAGCCACCATATAGCATGCACGCATTATCAAATAATGGAAGTATGGTCGCTTTGTATATGTTTAAAAGAGAGATTTGATGGCTACCCCACCATTTACCACATAGAGATCTAATTAAATTAATAGCTTTTGATACTTTGCAGGAAATAAATTCAATATGTGGTTTCCAGTTAAGTTGGTCGTCAAATATAGCTCCTAAGTACTTGACTTGAGATTTCCAAGGGATAGGTTGACCATTAATGACTATGGAATGGACTGGACTAAGCTTATGGTTTTTCTGAAAAATCATGGCGGCACATTTTTGAGGGGCCAGTGTCAAACCCATAGACAATAAATGAAGATTGAGATTAGAAAGGAAGGTGTTGAGGGATGTTATAGACTCCTGGATGGTGTTTTCGGCACATATCACAGCAAGATCATCTGCATAACCACTAATTTTTATGGAGGGTGGAAGTATGTTCTGAAGAGAGTTGCACGATATATTGAATAACAGTGGACTGAGTGGAGAACCTTGGGGGACACCTCTACAAGAAACACCAGGGCCTATAAGTTCATTGTTAAGGGTGGATTTAATGAATAGATTTCGATCTGAAAGAAAGGATAAAATGAGGTCACAAATGTCATGAGGCAAATTAAGGGAATTTAGAGATGAATAAATAGAGGATAAAAGAAGATTATCATATGCACCTTTAATGTCGAGAAAAACAACAATTGGGTTTTTATTGGCAGACAATGCACATGATATTTCGGAATAGATGAAAATGTGGTTATCAGATATACTTCTGCCTTTCCTGAAACCTTGTTGTGAGGGGTGAATTTTTAGGGAGTTTTCAAGAGACCAGTCAAGGCGATTTTTGATCATGCTTTCGAAAACTTTTCCTATTGTGCTGGATAAGGCTATGGGTCTCCAGCTGGAGGCATCGTTAGGATCCTGGTTTTTTTTAAGAATAGGAATTATTAGATGATTTTTCCAATCTGAAGGGATCGGATGATATTTATTGAGTATTTTATTGAAAATAGAGAGAAGAGTTTCTAGGGCTATTTTGGGAAGATGATTGATCATTGAATATGTGATGGAATCCAATCCAGGACTTGAATCATTTTTGTTTAGTAAGCTGAAATTCAATTCTTCTATTGTAAAAGGGTGAGTAAAGGAGTCGTTAATGGCTTGGGGAATAGTGTTAAGGTCTTGAAAAGGGATTTGAGCTAACTTGTTTAAGAGACTTTGGAATATGGAACTGTCTAGGGGAGGCGTGTTAATTAAATTACGATTTTCAATAGATCTAGAGAAATTTTTTATTGATTGCCAAATCTTCTTAACAGGTGTTCCGGGGTTCAGTTCTTCCGTGAATTTACGAAAGCCTTCTAATCTTTTTGTTTTCAGAAAAAGTCGAGTTTTAGCTCTTATTTTCTTGAAATTAATGAAATTTTCCATGGAGAGAGTTCTTAGATATAGTTTAAAAGCCTCTTTTTTCTTTTGTACCATCTGGGAGCACTCTTTGTCCCACCAGGGAAGATAAGGTTTAGAAGGAGTGAAAGATTTCTTAAGTGGGATAAATAAAGAGATGGCTCTTTTTAAGACCTCCAAGAACAAGGGATATTCCATATCATTATGATATATATTATTTTCAATATATGCTTGAAATGCATCCCAGTTGGCTTTATTTGTGTTATATTTGACGTGAGTGGAATTCATATGGATGGGCACAGTATTTTGTTTTTTGTAGGAACAAAGGGTAGGAAAATGATCGCTGAAGCCTGATTCTTGGATCGTTCTCCAGGAGCAATCTAGAGCTATGGCTGAGGAAGTAATTGTAATATCCGGGCAGCTTTTATTGACATTGGGGTTGGGAATACGGGTTGGAGATCCGTCATTAAGGATGGTGAGATCATTATGCGAGATGAAGTCCCAGAGTGCAATTCCTTTAGGGTTATTAATGGCAGAGCCCCAAATTTGATTTTGGCCATTTAAATCAGCCATTAAGATAAAATTCTTATGTTTTATTTGTTGTAGGAGTTGATTAAACATTCTGTGAGGGAAGGGAATGTTGGGGTCGGGAGGAATATAGCTATTAATAATGAATAGATCTTGGAGTTCTACTACCAGCAAGTGTATTTTTGGAGGAACTGGAATTTTGTGTTCAAAATTTTTGCAAGGAATCGAGTTGTTGATGAAAGTGGCTACACCTCCGTAGCCATCCTGTCGATCTTGTCTAAAACAGCTAAAATTTTTAATATGTGCAGATCCACCTGGAGTCAACCAAGTTTCATTTAGTAATATAATGTTAATACTCTCATCTCTAATAATAGGAATGAGTACCTCTTTGTTAACATTAAAACTGCGAATATTCCATTGGAGTATGTTATATTTAAAGGTATTATCCTGAATACGATTGAATTTCAAGCAATAGTGTAAAAAATGAAATAATAAAAAAAGGGGGGGAGGTACTTAGAGGGAGAAATTCAAGTTATATTATGATTGCTCACCGCTTGAGGAGAGGTAAGCTGAGAAATTGCGAAAGATTGAGAGCTAGGGATAGAAAGGGAATAATCAGACAAAAACGGAGTATCAGAAGGGGTGAAGTCCATATCAATTCTTTCAATGTGAGAGCAAGAGGGAGATGAAGCATTGTTTTGAAGTGCAGATTTATTTGTTATCGGAGACTGACAGAGTTCATTGCATGAGGAGGAAAATAGAGCTGCATTATGTGTATCTTTATCAAATCCAGTTCTTTTTTCTAAGATGGTGGGACGTCTGCGTTTATGAGTAGTGAATTTGTTACTAGGGGAACTTTGTGTCACTTTTTGAGCATAAGAGATTGGAAAAGGGGAAGAAGTCTGTAATTGAGGAAAGGATGTGATTGATCTATCAAAAGAGGTGTTTTTAACAGAAGATTTAAGAGGAGGGAAAAGTTGAGAGGCTTCGAAGTAAGAATAGTCATGGAATGCCATTGCTTCATTAATGTTTTTTTGCCTATTAAATTCTTTGCAAGAGCGGTCAAAAGCTAGATGCTGTCCAGAACAATAAAAACAGTCTAAGGAATTTGAACATGGGTCAGAATGGATTGTTCCACATCTACTACACCTTTTGGCACTGCGGCAAGAGTTGGCAGAGTGTCCGAATCTAAGGCAGTTTTTGCATTGAGTAACAGGAGCAATATATTTATCAACCTGGACTGGAACTGAAAAAATTTCTAGATCCTTGGGGCATGGACGTCCCTCAAAGGTTACAAGAATTGTTGTGGAGGGAACATATTCATAAGATCCGTCATCTTTGGTTATTCTGCGGTTAAGTCTTCTAGCACCAATCACTTTTTTATTTTGCAAATAAGCTTCTTGAATAATATCATCTGGGGTAATAGAGAGTCCTACGTTTTTGACAATGCCTCTCGAGGTGAGAAGGCGTTGTGGTATGTAAGCACAATATCCTTCCCTTCTGAAAGCTTGGTTCATTAGGAAAGAATTAGCATCACGAGAAGTTTTGAAGGTAATTCCTATTTTGCTGGAACCTTTCTTTTGGATATTTTTAATGTTTTGAATGTTCAGTTTTCGTATAATTTTTCCAACATCCATAGGATGAATACTAGGGGGAGTGCCGCTACTTTTAATAGGTTCTACTATAACTAAATGGGGCCCAAAATCGATATCAGAGTACTTCAATCTTCTCCCTTTAGAAGCCTTAACGCGTTGTTCCAATATTAAAATTTCCTTTATGACTTCGGGATCGTTTTGAAAACAGATTTTAGTGGAAGCGAGTTCATCTTCCAAGTTTTTAATGTCTTTTTCTAATAGGGGAGAGAGTTGGTGCAAAGAATTTATTAAGTTTTTGGAAGATGGTGATAAAGCATTATGTAGGGAATCTGAGGAAGAGTTATTGGGGGCCTCATCCCCCATCTTGATGGTGGAAACTTAGACTAAAGCGTTTTTTGTAGAACACGTGGCAAAAAAATTAAGTTAGGTTAACTTACGGAGAATTATTCACAAATCACTGAAGTGCAGTCAATATAATGTCACTTAACTAAAAAACCAATGAATCGTCACTAAAAATAAAACTAACTAAACTTAATTAAATTCACAATCGACCAATTCGTGCAGTATTATCTCAAAAAGGAATTCTTTTTCCTATCAATCAGAAGCGATTTGCGTAGTTGATCCAAGTTGACTAATACAAAGTGAAAGTCGACTAGAAGAATTTGACAATTTACATCAATATCCACAACTAACCTCAAACGGATATCATCTTCGCTGACTTTTTAGTTGTTTGTTATATTATTTTATAGTAAAAAATGTGCTTCTGTTTGTTTGCCTTTTAAAAGACATCGTTAAAATGGATCCAGGTTTCACCGAAGCTAATTCGACAAATCTTCCTCAAGTGGATGTGGACATGGTGTCTCAGTCACTCGAACTCCCCTAAACAGAAGAAGAGTAAGCGATCCGGTACTAAATCGAGTTTGGAACTTTGAGGTAACGCAATTTGTGTATGGGTGTTACATGACACGTTTTCCAAACAACTCAACCTACATGAAGAACATTTAATTTTCATTATACATACATTTTACGTTATATTGCATCATCACTGCAGTTTAAAATATATATTTCCAAATTTCTTTGACTACGAGAGAGTTACCTTTTTTAATAAGAGGCACGCGATTAGGAGAACATTATTTGAAAGAATACGTTTTGACACTACTTTGCGTTTCTTTTTAACGGGTGTTAAAGAAAACAGATACTAGTCTACTTATAAAGTTTTCCCTCGTGACAACAGCGCAAAATATCTTTGTTTGCCATTGGCTCTAGCCTACCACAGTCTACCACAAGAATTCAAATTTCAATATTTTTTTCATTTTTATTTGAAATCGTAGAGTGGCGTTATTAGTCGCAAATTCTTAGTTCAGACCCAATATATCTTGTGACATTATCATTGAATTTCATGAAACGAGCCCATTATCAAGGATTTTTCCGTGTCCTGAATGTGTTCCATTTTTATATTTCTGAATTGTTGTTTACAGCCCCGCTTAATTCAATAAGGAAGATAACCTGAAAACAAAAAAATCCCAATGGCACGAAATTAATTGGACAGGTTTATTTCAAGAAACATTTTTGCATTAAATCAAAAAAATACACATTTTTTTGGTAAATTTTCTTAAATAAATATTTTCATGTACGTTTTAGAAAAAAGTCTTAACTACAAAAGTTGTAGAACGTATCAAGGTTTATAAAAAACCTCAATAAATTTTTTGCGTCAGATCAAAAACAAAGGAAATATGATTTTTTTTCTAATTTGACAGGTCGTCATTTTGTTTCTACTGGGCCGATATGGCCTGTTATAGAACTCTTCCACGATTTCAGCCCAGCCGATTTTTGTACCAATTTTAGTTTCGATACGTCAAAGAATGCGCCCTCTATCGTGCTTCCGTATATATATATATATATATATATATATATATATATATATATATACAATAAGTCCCCCTAAGTTGGAATTATATGGAAAACTTTCATCAGTCCAAAGTATATTTTTGTTAAAACATGGATCACGGAGTAATTTTCATCTCCACCAACGACAAAACGTCATCGTTTTCTCACAAAGTCTCCAGCGTGTAGTTTATGCACTTTCTGAAATTTACACCCATGGTATTTATGTTTCTTCAAGACTCTTTTCACCGTGGAAGTACCTACTGCAAATTCTTTACTTATTCGTCTAGTCGAATTTTCAGGGTTAATGTAAATTTGAGCAAGAACATTAACTTCGTTAACAGTATCTCGTAACTGATATTTGGTTCTCCTTTTTCTAACACTGCTACACTCACTCATATTCTTTGATATACGCGAAAATATCCTTGACGATGGCTGCTGTATTTCTGGATATAACTCGAAATAGGCCTGAGCTGCCTGTAATTCATTTCGACGACATTTTATGTACACATCGTACATATCTTCCTTTCCTTCATCAGTGTAACGAGCTATAATATTTATTCACTTTTTAAATCATTTGAAACTTTAAAATCAAAGGAAATGCCTAGTAACCCCTATTTCAATTGACAGATAAATAAGGAGTTTGACAAAAGTTTTGGTTGTGACATTATTTTTAAAGAAAATTGTGAATGTAAATCTAGAAATATTAAAGATAGAAACAAACGTGTAAGAAAATAGAGTGTATTCAACTTTACATTAGGAAGTATATTATGGAAATTTCGATTACGTAAATTATTCACAGACTGCTTGATTTGATAAAATAGAAACGGTACTATTTTCAAAAGTTAGATACTACTACGAAGTTATAAAACGATTTTATTTAGTTCGGTACGTAACGCCTAGTTCTTGTTAACCGATTTTCATACATTTCCCTTTAACCAATTTAACAGATTTTTGGTCACATGTTTAGTGCATTCATTTTCTTTCAAAATTCTTATTTAATGGATAGACGAAACGTGGTAGAATCGTCAAGTATGCTATATCATTGTATGTATCTACTCAAAACGTAAAAAAGATTGCAATATAAAATCCAGGTCCATATTTAAAAAAATGAAGTTCATGGTGATCTTGTAAATACGAAACGTCGTATAGAAATTTTTGGTATGGTAATTTATAGAAAACCTCGTTTATTAAAAAAAGTTGAGAATTTTTTTTTATATCTTTCATAATAACAACGGCACATTTAAAAAACGAAAAGGATCATTTTCGGATTTTGTCGAATATCTACGGAACTAGTCGAGATATTTCAAATTGTTTTGGAACATCTAATTCCCCATTAATATACCAAACTTTTTCTCCATTTAATCGATATAGTATATACTGCGGTTTACGAGATCTCGGTATACGTCAATGAAATCCGGTCCACCCTGTATATATATATATATATATATATATATTTATACAGGGTGGACCGGATTTAATTGACGTATACAGAGATCTCGTAAACCGTAATAAATAATATATAAATATATATATATATATATATATATATATATATATATATATATATATATATATATTGAACTTGTCGTAAGAAGTATTAAAGAGAATAAGATACAAATATATGAAGTTTGCAACTTTGGCAAATAACAAGTAGAGATTACTTTCTTCAAATAGATTAAATTATCTTTTCTAAGGGTAATAATGAGTGAGAAATATATTTCATATTGAATCGAACAACTATGATATCAATTATTCCGTATAACTACAGAAATATATAAGTAATATTGAAATTATTTACCTTAAATTTCAGAATGTAAACATTATGAATCATAAATTTTAATTCAATTCCTTGGTAAATTATAAATTCACTTTCTTATTAGCAGCACAAATGATGACTTGTATATATTATCTAGAATATCCAACATTGAATCTGAAAAGAATATAAAATTATTATTAGACAATAATAGACGAAACGTTTACAGACTTCGCACTCATGAGTATTCATCGGAATCTGACAATAGACCTAGATTCCTCAAAAATTGATAATAAGTTCATTATCAAGAAAATTGTGTGTAAAAGAAAAATACGTTCAGGGGATAAACATACAATAAGCCTAATTGTGAAATTTCTTTATGTGTTTATTATTTTCTACATATTTGTAAAATCGCAAAAAAATACCCACTCTCCCGCTCACCTATTTCCCGATAAACTGCTACTCACGCTCCTGTCCCCGAATAATCTGCTATCCGCATATCGAAGCGATTTTGGAGAAAGTATTAGGAAAAATAGGTTCGAAAAACAATGTACCACAATAATAACTAATTATATACAATATGGTTCACTCGCATAAAAATTTATGTTTTTTAAGGAGACTCCTAACAGTCACGTGTCAATATCCATTACAAAACATAAAAAAACTCTCAACATATTTAAACCACTTTACAGAGTGTAATTGTGTATAAGTGATTTGTTTTTATAGGCATTCAGTTTTATCTTGACAAATCTTCAATTAATTTTTCCGTCTTGTCAAGTTTAAACAGCTACAACGTACAACATAAATAATAAGTGTTAACAAACAACTGTTGTACCCATAACTTTTCACTTATCTTTCCATCATTGGAATATAAATCTTGAAGAACGTTGGTGTTTTCTAAAAGATTAAATCAACGTGCTTCTCCGCCTCATTATCGTGTAACATTTATGTATAAATTGATTCTCAAAACGTTTTTTAAAGAGATACTTCCATCACCGAATCAAATTTATAACCAATGTTTTGAAAATATGGAATATTTCAATATTAATTATCCTATCCTATCAAACAGGCATATAAGACAATAAATAGGACCAGCGTGTATGGAGCACTAAGCAAACTAGGATTACCGACAAAAATATTAAGACTAGTATGGATGACATTAAATGAAACAAAAAACGAAGTACTGTGAAAGGGTAAAAGACCGAATAAGTCAACAGAGGTCTACGACAATGCGATGCGTTCTCCACTGTATTATTTGATCTGGTTCTGGAAGTCGTGATCCGAAACTCCCAATTAAATAACGATGGGACAATCCTTATTAACGAATGCCAACGACTATCTTTTGCAGATGACATAACTCTGATAGCAAAATCCAAAAATAAATTGAAAAACGCTATAGGCAAATTGTAAGAAGAGACAAAAATTTTTGGACTGGAGATAAATCAAGAGAAGACAAAATATATGTATGGAAATAGCGAATACTCGAAAGGAGGCGGAGGATTATCTAGGTGTCCTTTATGTCAACATGGGATAAACAATATAAGATCGAGATAGTTTCCAATTTTGTATATCTAGGTGTAGTATTAAAAAAAAGGGAATAGAATAACTGGAACTGAAAGCCAGAATAATCAAAGGAACACAAAAATTTGGAAGCATAAGAGCACTGAGAAAATCAAAGTACGTGTAAAGGAAAAAATAATCAACAACTGCATGCGAGACACGGATATTAAAGAAGGCAGATGAGGACAGGTTGGATAAATGAGAAAGAATTATACCTACTAAGAATAACTATGTTTATTAGAGCACAGAGAGTTATATGGTTGAGACATATTGAGAAACTACAAAGAGATCGGATGCTAAAAATAGTGCTACAGAGAAGACCAATAGGCAAAATTGCAAGGAGAGACCAAGGAAGAGATGGTATGACTGTTATTGAAGACCTAAGAAAAATAACATTCAGATTTTGTAGTATTGTATGTAATGTTTGTGCTATATCTACGACAAGAGGGCAGTTAAAACTATATCTTTGAATATGGAATAGTTGGCATTGCAAATCTTCCAAATACTGGATCATCAAACAGGAAAAGTTGCACCTAATCTAAACTAGCGAAATAGTTTTTCCTGTTTCATTAAGTACCCAATCCTTTAATAACATTTCCATTGTTTAAGCTTTAACATCTCACAATTCTCTTCTGGATTCAGTTTTCGTTATTTAAGAAGTAACAATGTATAGTCCGACCAGAAATCTAAGAAGGTCATAAATAAATCACCAACGACTTGAGTTATCAGCAGACGATCGATTCTACGCAGAGTTGTTCCTGCCCTAGCCATTAGATTTTGTTTTATATGTAGTTATAATGATATTTGGTTGAGATAATTAATAAGAAACATCTCTTGAATATAATTGAGAATTAATGAAATTGACTGTCTCGACCCTTACTTCGTGGAATATGCTCATATGACGATGATATTGATTTATCGAAACAATTGTCAATTTTTAGAATTTTCAATAACTTGTATTATATTGTGGAATTAACTAGAGACCGTGAGTTTCATTTAAAAATAAAATAATTGAGAGTTGTTTATGTATGTCTAATATATGATATATAACACAAAAACATTCACAAACATCACGATGATAAATGCGATTATAGTTCAGTTGTTTAGAATTAAATTTATAAACACACACTTTTGAAGCTGCTGTTTTTTGGATATAAGTATATTATGTATATAAGTTGACGGTATATATAAACAAAATTACTCACGAAGCTCAGTTTCACTATCTCTGTCGTCATCCAAATTGATAATAAACTTTTCTTTGGAAACTTCTTCTGTGTCCATATATTACTATTCCACCTTTTTAATATGGGAAACACACTTGGCTCAGCTGTTGTAAGGAATATTTGCAGTTTCTGTTTGAATATGAGCTACCCCAGTTGAACTTGAGGTTGGAGGAGTATTATTGCTGCGACTGACTTGGGTTGAACATACAGTGGTAAGGAGGAAGTCTGAGCACCGTATGTCCCAAGGTTTCAGCTAATTAATCACAAAGCTAATTCGTTTTTATCGAATGACTGCGTAAAACTTCTAGTAATTGTTTTTTGTGTAATTTTCCTCATCGAACATATCATTATTCAACATATATTCTTGTATAGTGGCTTCGGTGTCATTATAACATGGTGCTTTATCTAGTCTTTGACTGTGGTAGAGCATTATACATGACGATAACAGTGTTGGGTGGAATATTTGGAATGAGTTTATTTTGGAACCAGTCTTCAAATAATTGCGCTATAGTATCATCGTGTAAATCGTCTAAATTGTCCTTGATATTATTTGCCGATAAAACCATTTTCGATTCCTGCGTGAATTATAGTAATGCATTTTCTTTTATTAGACGGCGCATTAGTTAGGCACAAGTTAGATGAGTCTACCCAACTTTTATTTGGAATGTCGTGTGTATCGAACCAATTTTCATCCAAACAAACTACTCTTCTACCATATTCGTTGATTGCCAATAAATATTCAAATCTCCACTTCTTAAGGCGCACAGATTCAATTATAATTTTTCTGCTACTAGTGAGTTTTTTAAATTCAAATCCGTTTTGTAAATGAAACTTCCTTAAAATCTCTTTGCAACATTGGATATCACATTCATTCTTCTTTTCATAAGCTGTTCCATTAAAATATCTAATGTAGGTACAATTTGCTCTTTATACAATATTGTTCTTCGAATTATATCTACATCACTCATCTAGTTTTCTTGAACCTCCAGAGTCTTTTCGTTTCTTTCTTTTTAAAATAGGGGTAATTACTATTTTAAACAATGTGGAAGACGGTGTTTTTGTTAAAGAAGCACTTTCTTGCACAGCTTGATCCTTGGACAGTCCACGTTCCAGAAGATAAGTATAAACATTTAAGATTATTCGTTTCCCATGAGGGTGTAATATTTGCTGTTTAACTTTTCACCTTGTATATATAAAATTGGAAAGCGGTCAGTTTTCAAAATAGTCTGGTCTTCCAAATCTGGTAGGTAATTTATTTTGTAACTCTAAATAGACCATTATAATCTCATTCATAGCTCATTAGTGCAGAAAGTCTGGTAGGCAGGTAATTAAATTTTATTATTTACACACATTTAAACAAAAACATAGATCCCACTATTATTAAAATGCCAAACTATTTCATAAGATATTTTAATCCGGACCTGGAAATATTTTAAGGAACTCACACTTTTATTGCTTGTCTATATTTCGTACAATATGTAATAATAAGATTCGTCCGCTAATATTGATTTACGAGCTTCTTCCATTTCTGGTTTTACTTTGAAATTTAATTTGATAGTCTTCAAGTTGCAAAAGTTTTTCTTTTTTCTATAAGCGGTATTTCTAAGAATTCACTTACCTATTTACACTAACAAACATAAGCTAACCTCACTTTTATTTTGTAAAGAAGAGAAACATAACTGAATTATAATATGCATTAAAATCACAATCCATTGGTGAATTTGTTGGTTATTCCAATCTGTAGGCCTCGATCAATGTAACAGTTTTTGCAGTAACAGTTTGAGTTTTTAGAATTTCAGTATGTTCTTCTGGTTTGCATAACATTAAAATACTATACCGCATGTACCAATAAATTTCAAAATTTGTTTTAAGATATTTGATATATTTTTTAATTTACGTATCTCAGGAACACAAACTTTAAATATTATTTTTTGATAATAATTTCTTTTAGCGATTTGTTATAATCTATTAATGACGAGTAAACAAACAATACAATGTAAAATCAAACAGAACTTTTGGTTTCATTTAAAAAAAGAAGTCCGAGACATAATCTGAATGTTTAAGATAAAGTTGTATCAATGGCCACCCTTTAGAAAGCTACGTGACAAGAGTCATGTGTTTTAAAAAGATTGGGCAGCACCCTACTACTTGATAAATGGTGAAAACAATTTTTTATGTAGTTTCCAACGATAAGTAAGTTATAACAAATAAACTCCTGTTCAAATTTATGAAACATCTTATATAATCGTAAGTCAACAAAGAAATGTTGTTTTTTTTGTTGATCATATATTGATGCCTTCGTTGCATATGAAATGAGGTCTAATGAATGCTGTAAAGGCTCTTCGACAAGCTTCTGAAGCTTTTCAATTAGTGTGTATACCTGATATTAAATTTGAAGTTTATTCGATTACTTAAAAAAAGTCTATGTGGTTATTTCTGTCAGACATAGTATTCTTTGGAATTAAATTGAAGAATACAACATATTTAACTGAGCTCAAATAAAAAAATCTATAGATCCCGTGATTTTTAAGTATTATTTTATATTATTTTTCACAAACTTTGTTGTGAATAAATCAATTACCAGCTAGTCATTTTTTACAAGATATACGACATCGCGTCACTTGTTGAAGAGCAGCGAGAATATTGATTCACTTCGATTTCACAAGAGAATAACCCACCTGAAGTTGGAACATTGACAATTACAGAGGCCAAATTCTGTCTTATTTATCTACTTCGTTTAGCAAGAACCAATGGGGTAGAACGAAGACGTATGCGGATTGGTTGTGACAACAAGTTCGAGCATACGATTGCAACTTCAGGGGACTTCTCTCGTGAAACGAAGTCTAAAGTATTAATGATATTTTGAATATTCTTTATATTCACTAGAGGAAAATATCAATAATAATCTGTTAAACTTTGAGCAATATATACCTAGGTACACTTATCATTTATTCATTAGTTTTTATTATTATTATTTTTGAAATAACCTACATGTTCTCATGTCATGGAAGATTAGTTACTTTTATGTAACATTGGTAGTTTGAGAGCGATGTTGCCAGTTTTTATTGCACGTGGATAAAAATTTGCTATTGGCTGATTTTGTTTTCTGAGGAAATAGTCTGTGTCTTGTAACAACATTCAACTTTAGTTGACGATTTCATAAAACTATCCACTGTAAACGTTTACTGCCTAGGACATTTTGCAGGGGTGGTGCCTGGAAGATTGCAGGCAAAAACCTAATTGTTGTTGACAACTGGTGTAAACAAGAGAGACTCAAACTCAATGCTCAGAAATCACATGTGGTCAGCTTTAGTAAACAAACAGCACTACCTGGTCTAAAACTACTGGTGCTAGGGGTAACGGAAATACCTTGGGATACACTTCGATCATAGGCTTATACGAAATACTCACGTATTGAAAACCACGCAAAAGGCTGATATGCCATTGGGCAGACGCAGAAGATTGTGTGGTAAAAACTGGGGACTTAATCCTTAATCCTATGGTTATACACACGCGGTATTACACCAATGGGAGACTATACGGCTATTCCTATTAAGTAACATACAAAGGGTAGATTGCATGTGTGTCACGGAGGCCATAAGAACTACTCCCCCAGCTGCTATGGAAGTCTTGCTGAATATACCACCTTCACCACCAATGCACATATTAATACATAATAAACAGCACATAAACCAGACGCATAGTGCGAGTATTTTATGTATATTTCAGTCAGCAAATGCTAGACAGTATGGAGTACAACTACTATTCTAGGCCTTATTTCGTAGTTATAGTTTATTGTGGGGATACAAAACTACTCGTAAAGAACACAAAATACCTGAGAAATACAAGGAAAAACAATTTGAATTGTGAAGAGGCTGTAGGAGCGTATGATGTGATATAATTTGCTCTTATTAATACTCCAAATATCATCGAGTTGTTGTATTTAGTAGTTTTATTTTCTTAAAAACCATTATTTCGCATTTATTATAAAAAATACAGTCTCTTTAATTAGTGAGTCTTATTTCATTAGATGAATACACATTTCTAGACATTTTTCTCAACTGTCATCATGTCTACTTTTTAACATAACGAAATGACTCTTTTGGTAAACAATAACTTTCAAATTGTATTTTTCAATGGGCGGAGAAAGGAAGATTAACAAATTCACATCTTTTTAAAAGTGAAACTACAAATTATTAATATTTTAATGAGTTTCACACTAATCACGTGATAACTGAATAGATACGAGTAAAAGTGATCAATGTTTCACTCTTATTAGTTTTGAATGGAGAACGTGTAAAATGTTTATTATTTATTATTTTTATAGTTGTTTTCGTAAATTTTATTTTAATTCTACAATTTTTATGGTACCTAAAAACAAAAAGGAATTCAACGTAGAAGATTGCAGTGAAATACAGTGTGGAACAGCCAAATGGAATAAATTCGATAACGAATAAATGAGAGCGTGTTGAGAAAAACGCTTGGACATGTTGATTTGTATTTTTAGATGCGCATTTTTTTCAAAAAAAAATAATTATATAGGGTGTGTCATGTGACAGTGGCCGATACCAACTTTCTTATTTTAAATACAACTCCCTGTATATTATTAGTTTTTTGGATTCTTCAGAAAATTCTAGAAATAATTCATGTACAATGCCCCATACCTATCTTCAACTGGTTCGGAAATATTAAGTGTCTTCAGATGTATTACAAAAATTAACATTAAAAAAATAAAGTTATTATATTTCACAAATAATGTAAAAAAAACAAAAAAACATTGATTTCAATGAAAGAGATGTTCAAAATGTTCGCCGCGAACGTCTTGGCAACATGCTCATCTGGTATAGAAATGTCTTCTAACGTTACTCAACATCTCAGGCGTGACTGATCTAATCGCAAGCGTGATTCGTCTTTTTAAGTCATCTAAGTTGAGTGGTTTAGTTTGTTATACAATACTTTTGACATATTCCCACAAAAAGAAGTCTAATGGCGTCAGATCAGGAGATCGTGCTGGCCATTCTATCGATCCGCGCATCTCTATTCACCGATTTGGAAAATTTTGGTTCAGATACTGCCGGACATTGATTTGGTAATGGGGCAGTGCTCCATCTTGGTGAAACCATAGTATATTGACAGGAACTTGTGGGTTTGCTGGATCAGGATATAAGTTTGTCAAAGTTGGCACGACATTATTTTGGAGCAGTTCTAAATATTTATCTCCATTCAAGTTGCTGCCCAAACAATAACTTTTTCAGGATATTGCGTATGTTCCTCTCTCATTCAGTGAGGATTCTCATTAGACCAATAGCGGCAATTTTGACGATTTACATGACCGTGAAGTGTAAATGTGCTCTCATCAGAAAACAAAACATCTTCTAATTGGATCATATTGTTATCTAACATTTCCATCATTTGTTCACAAAGATACGTTCTCCTGTCGAAATCGTCTTCCATTATCTCCTGAGTTGGCATCATTTTATAGGGATGCATTTTACTTTCCATTAATATTCGAAAAACTGATGTGTGGCTAATGTTGAACAGTGAAGCTGTTTTTCGACCAGAATTATGTGGGTTTTCTTGAAACTCAAGCATAACATCCAATTTCGTATCATCGCTTAGTTCATTGGCAACTACTTTTTTTGTCTCTTTCACATGACCAAGTTAGCGATACTGTTTTCCTATTTTGCTAATTGTACCTTGGGATATAGACGGCAAATTTGGAAATTTTTCGTGAAATAAGCGAGAAACTTCCATTTGTGTCCGTGTGTTGTCTCTGTAACCAATCATTTGTAGAATTGTTATTTTGTGCATTTCTGTTAAATGAACCATTTTTCTGATATTATTACGTACAGTTAACGAAATTCAAACGACAATAGCACTGACACTGATCACTACTGTCATGCAGACAGACAACAAGTTGCTAAGGCTATGAGTTTTATACGAAAATAAACAAAACTGATTTTGTATTTTTTTTTATTTCATATCAATAAAAAGGAACGATTGTAATGTAGCGAATTTGTGAAATAAAATAATTTTCTTTTTCTAATGTTAATTTTTGTAATACATCTGAAAACACTTAATATTTCCGAAACAGTTGAAGATTAGGTATGGGACATTGTACATGAATTATGTCTATAATTTTCTGAAGAATCCAAAAAACTGATAATATACAGGGGGTTGCATTTAAAATAAGAAAGTTGGTGTCGGCCACTGTCACATGACACGCCCTATATAATTATTATTTTTTTGAAAAAAATGCGAATCTAAAAATACAAATCGACGTGTCGAATCGTTTTTCCCAACACGCTCTCATTTATTCGTTATCGAATTTATTCCATTTGGCTGTTCCACACTGTATTTAAATGAAACACTAAAAAATAGAAAAAAAGGAAAGAATTAATAAATGGACAGAAACTTTTCATGATTAATAGGCGACAAAACGCATAAAATGCCAAATTTTATAATAATATCAAAAGCAAAGTTTTTTGTGAATTTCATATTTACTTGAAGTATTTGATAGTTATTTGTAAAACAAAAGGTCATTTTGACACAATATTTTTTATGATTCGCATTTATTCAATTTTTTAAATAAAATAGAACTATATGCCTGTTTTTAAACTAGGAGGAGTGATTTGAATTTAAGTTGTGTAAATTGTAGACGAACAAATAGAGGATGATAATTTGCTTAAAAAAGAGCCTCTTCGTATATTATTGCGTTTTATCATATGAATAGAATCATTTCTGTAGTATATCTTCACATAGGTATCTGGTAATTTATCCCAAAACTCGAACGTTATGTATACCTATGTATTGATAATATAAAATAAGAAAATAAACAATTGACAAATAATTGATGAATAAACGTTAACGTACTTCATTTTTTAAATTTTTGATTATACAAATTGTCCCAATTTATCTTTAAGGACATTTAACCTATTAATTTGCAAGCTTACTACGCCAGACCATTTTGTAATTTGTTGTGTAAGTTAAGGGTGCAGTCAAATGTCAAATAAAAATACATACAATAGGCAACTGTATGACACTAAAAATTACTAAAAAATTGTTCAAAGAGATTTTTTATAATTCGCGTATAAAAGAGACTTCATTATAACATTGTTTGCAGTGTCACAATGAAGCTCTTTGAACACTGTTATAGTAATTTTTAGTGTACAGTTGGTTATTGTATTTAGTTATATTTTTATTAGACGTTTGACTTTAACCTTGACACAAATTATAAATAAAATGGTCCAGCTTTGTTTTAGCTAGCAAATTATTATATTAAAGGTAAATTCGAATGATTTATATATTTAAAATATTAATGAATAAAGTACGGTAACGTTTATTTATCAATGATTTGTCAATTGTTTATTTTTATATCGTACAGGATCAATAAATAGGTATACGAAACTTACCAGATATCTATGTGAAGATGTATTACAGAAATAATTATCTTCATGATATAATATAAATAGATCGCAAGAGCATATACGAAGAAGCTCTTTTTTAAACAAATAATCATCCTCTTTTTGCTTAAATGAAAGTTTGTTTACAATTTACACAATTATTCGGTTATAATATGTCAAAAGTCAGAAGTGCTGAATAAAACCATATGTGATCGGACTAATTAGGAATCTACAGAATTGCCAACTTAAATTCAAACCACTCCTCCTAGTTTAAAAACAGGGATTATATGAAATTCTATTTTATTTAAATAATTAAATAAATACGAATTATAAAAAATATTGTGTAAAACTGGTGCCACAATGACTTTCTGTAGTACTCGTACTACAAAACGAGTCATTGTGACACTTGTTTTACAAATAACTATTGTGACACTGTAAACAATATTGTAATGAAGTCTCTTTTATACGCGAATTATAAAATAGTTATTGGTGCAACCAGTTGGAAAAAGCACTATTTTTCGTAACGATCGGATTTCTGCGCAACGAGCTAAGCGGATTGCACAAAAGGACGCGAATTACGAAAAATAGTGTTTCCCAAGATGTTTTACACAATATTTATTCTAATTTTGCATCGAATATGACCATTTGAATCCAAATTAAAAGTACTAAAAACGTCCCTAAGAGCGTCCCTCGTAAATTCCTTTTAAATCGTCTACTGAATTTGGATATATTATTTCTTGGTTCGTTATTGCTATGGAAGCAAACGGTGTTGTCAGCTGTGGTCAATATCACCAATTGTTCAAATTGTGTTATTATTTATAAATTATATAAATCAGATTTCTAAACTAGTAGCGTCGTTTTATCTTGTGGTTGTGTGAATTAATTATTTTAGTGATTTTTACGTGATTAATCTCATGTTGATGTTGTGCTCTTTTGTTATTATGATTTTACAACAATTTTAATATTATCATTATTTTTGAATGGTGCTTTCCCCTGACTGGATTCATGTGTTTAGTTTTTCAATTTTATGTTCTACATAAAGAAAGCCAATCTCGCATTGGCTTGTCCCTGATGATGGAACCAAACGTTTCCGAAAGCTTGGATGACAACCAATATAGAGTTTTCTCTTTTCCAATTGCTGCATTCCCCAATATTTCTGAGTTTTATTCCTAACTGACAGCAAAGACTATCGTTATATCTGTTGACTGAAATATGGGAAAATACACACAACGGATTTCAACAGGTCAGCCAAACGCACATTTGTGTCATCAATATTGGAAGATACCGAATTTTCGAGACAACAATCAACATAGACATGGAGGCGCATATAGCAATCCCGTCTGAAACTTTCACGCAGAAAGAAATAGGAACTACTGAAAAGAGTGGTAAGCGCAGACATGCATGTTTCTGGCTCAGCAAACCGTAATCTTGCTATCCTATGATTTGCAGTTAGTAGCAGTGCTCTCGCGGCTTGATGGGGAGTCAGATTACTTTCACGAAGCCTTCTTCTTACAGTATCAGGACTTGATGGGCATCTAGAAACATATTTTGTAAATATGGTGCGGTTACAGTCCTTGTTCTAAGTATTACGAATAGAAAGACACAGTCCTGTACGGGGGGTGATAACCATTGGACGTCCTGGGACTGGTCTTCTAGTATGCTGCCCAGTTTCCCGCAATCGACTTAAAGCCCTACTAATGGTAGACTAATTCACATTAAGTTGCTGAGCAATGTAATTCTGAATTCTCTCTTCACCACTCGGGATGACGGCCAGCACGGATTAAATTTCGATTTTGTATTGGGTGTGGATTCGATTTAAATGCACAGAAACTATGGAAACTAATTTATTGTAGAAAAGCAACTAGTGTATATTTCAATATACTGAAGAAATAATACCAAAATTGCTGACTTCTTATTTTGTAAAAAAAGTGGACAAAAAATAATCTTTAAAAAAAACATTTGTTTCATTTGCAGCTAAGTGTATTTAAAATGTAGCGATTCTACTCCGTTCAAGATGATAATAAAAATATCACATTCGATACATTTGTTAGCATCATGTTATTCAAGATATAGTCTGTATAATATTACTATTAATATTCCACAAGATATGTACTCAATGAACGCCTATGGTAAACCAACTAACTAACATATCATTAGGTATTTCCTCCGTGGAAAGTTTTGTTTTCTTTTCAGTAGTTGCTTTAACTCTAATGATACATTAAATAAGAACTTGATTTTCTCTTTAGAATATTTTGTTTGCGTTTTATTTCTTCGTTAGTTTAACCTGATCCGATTTATTAAACAAAATATAAATCTTGGAACTATGAATAAACTAATATTCGAAAAGTTGCTACATATAATAACATTGTTAACAGTGTCTCAACGAAATCTCTTTGAACACTTTTAGTAATGTTTAGTGTCGTACAGTTGGTTATGGTATGTATTTTTGTTTGACATTAGACTTTAACCTTAACTTGAAACGAATTAGAAAATCGTCTAGCGTGGTTCTAGCTAGCAAATTAGTATTAAATGGCCTTCAAGGTAAATTGGATCAAATTATATATTAAAAATTTTAATAAAGTACGGTAACGTTTACTCATCAATGATCTGTCAGTTGTTTATTTTTTTTTGTAGGATCAATACATAGGTATAAATAACGTTCGAGTTTTGGATTAAATTAGGAGATAGTATATGTCAAAAGTGCTGAGTTAAGCCGGTTGTGGTCTGACCAATCAGGAATCTACAGAATTGCCAACTTAAATTAAAATCACACCTCCTAGTTTTAAACCAGAGATAATGTAATTCTGTTTTATTTGAAAAATTCAAAAAATGTGAATTATGAAAAATATTGTGTGAAACTTGTGTCAAAATTACTTCTTGTAGTACTCGTACTTCAAAACGAGTCATTGCGACACTTGTTTAACAAATAACTATTTTACATTTTCATTTGATACTCTTTGATATTAATAATTATTGTTGTTAAAACAGTTTTTCCTCTTAATGATTTATTTGTTTATTATACTTCATTTATCTACAAACGTCAAGAGATCCTCTTCAGGTTTTAGCCTTGTTTCTTTTTTTAATTATAACAATATTTATATTCAAAGTTGATGTGTCAAGGTTTTCACGAAAAAAACGCAATAGCCTCCGGACGATTAAGTAATGTGCATGACGTCTGTGTTTTGTTGTCGATTGATAAAAATAAAAAAACTTTTATAATAAAACCTTTCAATAACCACGAAACAAGTTTGACTAGATACATTGTAAAACATTTAATAGTCCAGTTTTTAAATCAAGATACAATGTAAAATATTTTTTAGGCCACTCTATAAATCAAAATAGATTGTAAAATATTTGTAGGCCAGTCTGCAAATCAAGATAGATTGTAAAATATTTTGAAGACAATCTATAAATCAATCTCTAGATATTATCCCAGTATGCAAATAAATATTACAGTTATGTTAATTCAACATCACATTGTGATAATATTCTTCCTTTTTTTCCTCTTGTTTTCATCACATGCACATCTATACAACCACTTATGCCCAGCTTGTGGCTGTTAACTTTTGTGATGTTTCAACTTAACTTCTCAGCTATGTTAAAGCGCTGCCTTTTTACATTACTGAGATGTTACTAGAACTTCCTCAGAAGGAAGTCTTCATAATGAACTAAAAACAACATTTCTGTTACATTCTGAAATGCCTTCTAACATCTTGTCGATGTTAATGCAATGTCTATGAATAAGATCTTATCAATGATCTAAATGCGACATTTCAAAAGCAATACCAAAGTTTACAGAATTCTGTTAACTTTGACAATACAATGTATTCTCTTAGATGTTGTATGGGCATTACTTAAACCTCTAAATAATATACCTCAAACATTCTAGATGATCTCCTATAGATGTTTCTGTGCCTAATCAGCAAATACTGGGTGAACAACTAAGACCGCCGGCTGTCGGCCATATTTCAAAAATAGTCATGGTACAACTTTAAAAAAATACCTGCAAGAAAATGACCCTGAAAATCGCTGGAAAATATTTTTGAGTTCCTAAAATATCTGCTATGGGGTGGAATAAACACTTAAAAACATAATACTGTGATTATCTCCAAAAAAAGACACACTAAAGGTATCCTAAAAATACAATTTTTGATATATTGATGAGATTATGAAAAAATGTAGTTAGGGACTTTTTGTCCTTACTCTTCAAGTAAGGGGTGGGTGAAGGTTCAACCTAAAAAACAAATGCTGTAACACTTTTTTGTTTTTTAATCAATATCAATGTTTTGGCGTCATTTAAAAGAGTTTTTCATCTTTACTAAGATGCTTAACAAAAATAACAAAATTGTACAATACTAGATTCAATATTTTTTGTGCTGTTTAATACAATGTCTGAATCAGACTATCTGAAATAGTTACTCCCCTTTACATAATTACCGACTATTTGTTTTTTATTTTATTTATGTAAGTAGCTCCTGAAACATCTTGAACATTGAATAGATTTCCTTCTAGATTCAAATCTCTGCCAACATATGATCATGTTTTATTATTAATAATAATATCTACCCTATTGCAATATTAAGTTTTTTGTAGGGTATAATGCATATCTAGGATTTGAAATATTGTGAAACGTTTTTAAAATATACTTACTAACTAAAATATTTTAAAAGTTGAAAAAACCCTTATTTTGTAAACTCTATTGTATAATGTTAGTGTACAATTCCGCCACCTGGAATTTCAATGTACAATAGCCGATTAAAGTATTGAATGCGTATTAAGTTTTAATGATTATGATTTTGGAATAGGTATTTACCGAAAACGACTGTTGTTCGTCCATTATAACAAGAATTATAACTAAGTATAGAAACTGTAGCTAAGTAGGAACTAACGAAAACGAAGACCACTTTATTCAAGTACTTTTTCTTGCAAAAAATGTGCTTCCTGCAAATAAAATATAACACAAAACTGAAAACCACCCGCCATTTCATGCTTGTCATTTGTTTCCACAGATAACTACTGTTTGTTTCGTTCGTCAGTTCCTCTTCTGTTTTCTTTTTTTTTGTTACTGTGATGTTTAATATGAGATATTACTGAGAGGTTTATGAACTAACATCGTACAGACGTAATCGTAGGAAGTTACTAAAAATTATTTCGAAAGATGTGAAAGTAACTGCAACACATTTGATCATCTTAGAAACATGTCAATTTGTAATATTACAGTAACGTTCTGTATGTGACATTAGTGAAAATTATACAAATTAACATCGTATGAATGTTCCCTATAGGAAGTTGCTAAAAAATAGTTCATAGGATGTGTATGTAACTGCGAATTCAAGTATTATTGTGTACATCAAAAATATGTTTTATTTACATGGCATGGATGTTAATAGAGTTGGTAATCAAATTAAGACATCTAGTAGATATCTTAATATCGTTTCAAATAAACATCACGAAAAGTCTCTAAAAAGATCATCACAAAAAAGACTTGTTATGTTTCTTGTTTAGTGGGATAAAACAATATCGCTTTCCGTGCCTCTATGTTTATCCGATTTCTCCTAACCTAAACCATGCAACATATTTTGATGGGGTTTTCACCATAATTTCGATAACTTTTCTCGAAAGGTTTCATTTCATTTGTTTACACTAAAACCAAAAAGTTTGAAAAGTGCAATGACCTCCGCCTATACCGGGGTTAAGAATAGCATTGTTACATTTTCCTGAACGATTGTTTCAACGTGGGAAACATTTATAGAATAAAGAAAATTCTTCAGTTAAAACAAGAGGATTTTTTTTCAACAAAGGAAATCATAGGTACAAAAATAAGAATTACAAAATGTTGGAACTTACCCTTTGTCATTTCCCGATTTTCCATCATCAATATCACTATCACTACTACCGACATTGATAATAATACCATCGATAACTTTATTCGCCATATTATCTACATCCCACAATATATTTTCTTCACTGGTGCGACTATTCAATCGGTTTGGTACGAACTTTGTTACTCGTCCATTCGTCCTTCCTTGTCTAAAGAATGAGCAAAACCGACACAGGCGTCTTTCGAGTCACCATTTATGGAGACGTTGCCACTACTTGAAGAAAGTTCTTAAACATTAGAAATAGAAGTACACAGTTTATTTCAAAAAAATAACCTTTTTCTATCGTAGTATTATATACAAACTGAATTTTGAAAGATTCAAAAATACATGTTAAAATTATTAGTTTTAGAGTTTTTTAAAGTATTTCCGAATTATTCACAAAGACAAAGAAATTTTAGAATGAAATATGACAACAACGTTTTCATCTTTATGTCTACGTTGCCAGGACAGTGCACTTTTCAATCTTTTATGATGTATGAATGGCCAGATTTTTCTTGTGCATCACCTATTCCAAGAGTTGCGGTTATTGAGTAGGAACGTATCGTTAATTTTGCCATTGAATTATTCCATAAAGAAGCCAGTCAAATAGAAAATGTGCACTACCAGAAATACAAGCTGAAAGAGTGTCCTTAATTCACCCAAAGTATGCAACCTTTCTTTGCAGTTCAAACGTCTAAAAGCTTTTACTACAGAGTGCACAATTCTGACAAGATGTGGAACTGTAAAAACCGTGGTAATTTTCCGTATTGCTTTCTATTCTAATTCAAAAAATTGCTTCTCCAATAAAATGTTTATTTTCGATGATTATTAACATATCAAGGTTAGATATTCAACGTTTTTCCCATGGCCATTTCTCGCGTTTACTTCCAAACAAAAATTATCCGTATTGAGGAACAAAAAGTTAATTAACTTTGATCATAAAGAAATTCTAAGAGCAATGACAGTAACTACACATTTCACTTAAAATTGACTTTAAAATTAGACAGGTTGTCAGGACCGTCTTTACGTAAAAGCCGAATAAGCCAGGGCCTAGTGACCTGGGCATGTTCTTCTCTTCTCTACATGATAAGTTATTATAACCTAAGCTTCTATTAAAAGGAAGCGATAGAGTTACGCATATAAGATTTCAGTTTTTGACATTAAAATGACTATTTGTTTTTCTACATCAATACTTGTGCTTATGGGCCTCATACCGTGTAAATACGGCCCTGTAGATTATGAAAAACAACACTTTTTATCACAAATGACTTTTAGGCAAAGTGTAATATTATCGTTGAAGACAAATCTAAACTTGAAGAACTGGTTATACAGTATTGTCAGGAAACGATGAGAATAGAATAAAGACTCGTTGTTTGTCTATGTTCTCTAGATATTTTACAGTCCAATTAAAATAGGAAAATAATAGAAAATAAAGCTGGTAATAAAACCAACATAAAGAATTCATATTATAAACACAAAACTATAAATGTCACTAAAAATACTCAAACATCAACTAATCGTATTTTTTTCTATTGTCTAAATTTTATTGTTTTATTAATTCCCCTAACGATATAACTATCGGTCATAAATTTTATTGTTTTGTGAGCTACTAATACGTCTGTTTACAAACTCAAACTATTAGGTTCTAAATAATTATTGTAAAAATACATTGTCTCAATCTTAAAAATGACGTGATAGGTAATACAAGTGAACTTCAACTACTTAACTTTGTTCAAAGTTTACCCAAAATCAAGAGTCATCAATGTAAACAAATGCACATGTATGACATGGAAATATAGGGGAAAATTCGCTCGGATGGGTCAAGCAGCAACAAAATATTTGGTCTGAAGGGCCAACATTTTCGACAGCGCACAGAGGTCATTCAATTTTTCTTAGGAATTAATAAACCGAAAAAAGGAATGTGCTGAAAAAGTATAGTTGTTATCCCATCTTGTACCTAACGTTTCCAAGTCACTGTTTCTTAAATGTTATTTTTTTCTTTTGTCGCAGGTGTGCAAAATCAGTTGTTTGGGTTATTTATTTTTTGTGACATTATAGTTGTCAACTTTTAAAAGTATAATATTGCGATTAGAAAGTGATTATTTAAAATTAGCGTTGTGCTGTAAGATATACAAAGTTGAGCACTTTATTATTCAAAAAATTATTATTCGTTTAAAATGTCTACCCTTTCAAAAATGTGTACATTTTATAATATAATAAGTGCATATAAGTAAATTAAAAATTGATTTCAAAAAGGTGTTCAATTATGGATATATTCAGATTTAATTTAAAAATATGTTTTTCATGTAACTACTGTTTCTACCTAATAATTAATCGCAAATTTATTTGCCAAGAAGTGTCATACCATACAAAATTATTTTTTTAGGGACCATGTCAATTCGTAAAAACGAGATGATTGTTTGCAGCATGGTGCAAAGGCAATTCCATTGAACAAAACATGCTTGTGTTTTAAAATTTGTATTGAATAGGCTAGGTTTAAGACACTATAAGATGGATAATAGGTATCAGATAACAGTGGACATAGTTAAAAATTGTAATTCTTCTGTTGCTAAAATGTGAAAAACCTGCAATTTTTCCCGCACGTTATTAGAAGAAAGGTATTGTAAGGGGTTAAAAGGATCCATTGTATTTTTCGATCCAAATTAAAACCGATAAGAGTCCAGTACAAGTTAAAGTAGGCCTTGCAAACCGTTTCCAGAGCTGGGAAATCAAAGAATAAAACAAAAGATGGAAAAACATCCATCTACCGAGCTCACATTTGAGTTTTCTGGACCAATACATGCTTGAAGAATAATTAAAAAATATGAGAACATTCAGCAGAAAGAGCAACCAAAATCAAAAATGTAATAAACAGCGCCTCTATAAAGATTACCAACTGTACTCCAGAAGAGGCTCTTGCTTTTTCTAATGCAATAAGGAGCAAAACATCGAAATGCAAACATTTATCCGAATTACAACATTCTTGTTCATGCTCGACCATACCGTACAAAGAATTGTAGAAGCACAAAAGGATGTCTTTAATAATTTCTCAAGCTTTATGGATCAACTTATTCTACTTTATAAATGGGGGTGCGATGGGAGTGCAGGACATTTCACATATAAGCAGCAATTTAACACCGAGGATGATCAATCAAAAACAAATTCAAATTTATTTTCTATTTTCATCATTCCATTGCAAATTATATAACAAACAATGGTAACATACTATGGCAAAATTCTCGTCCATCTTCCACAAGGTTTTGCAGACTCATTTTTAAAAAGGAAATACTCGACCTATCAAAACAAAAAATTTCTTATATAGAAAACCAGAAAAAAATTGAACCTACTTTTATCGAACAACAGCATCTGTTGTTAATTATAACATTGACAATGATAGATGGAAAGTTATTTGGAGTGGTCAGTAATTCATCAACGCAGACCTGTGTAAATTGTGGCGCAACTCCAAAAGTGATTAACGATCTAGGTAACCTTTCTTCAAATCCAAAATTTTATCACTATGGGATTTTTACGCTACATGCTCGGATTTGACGTTTAGAAAGTTGTGTGCATATTTCATATAGAATGACGTTTAAAAAGTGGCAGGTTCCGGAAGAACACAGGAAGAAATTTATGAAGGAAAGAAAAGACTATATAATAAAGATATTAAGAGAAGATTTGAGTTTGCTAGTTGATATTCGAAAACAAAAATACGGGACGACTAACGATGGAAATACCGCGAGGCAGTTTTTCAGAGAAAGTATTTTGTCACTTCTCTAATAACAGGTACGTTTTTTTCTCGTACTTAGTTGCAATACAAATTAATCTTTGTTTATTTACTAAACTACATAGGTCTGGATAGAGATTTGGTCAAATGACTGTATGTAGTATGTAGTGTAATGTAAATAATCAGGCCTTTACTGAATATTGCAGAACCACAGCAACCCATTTTTGTTGATTTTTATCCCTGGTACAACATACCAGCACGTCTCCATAGGATACTTATTCATGAAACTGAAATAATAAAACCACACCCTACCTATAGGAATGTTTTAGGAAGAGGTCTTGAAATCCCGTAACAAAGATTTTCAAAAATGTAGAGAGACGTTTTCTATAAAGTTTTCACGAGAAAATATGGTGAGAGATGTGTTCTGTAGTATATTAATATCATTTGATCTCTTTATTTCATCCTTCATCTGAATGTATAGGTACGCGCTCAAATATAAAACCTAAGTCTTTTGGACCGATGAATCAAAATTTAAAATTTTTGGATTCAAAGTTGCAGTTTTCGTTCGATTGCAATAGAACGAAATGGTGAATAAGGCAAATACTACGATTTAAGTTAAACATGCCGAATGGTTTATTATGATTTGAGGCTGCTTTAGTACCTCCACCGTCGAGAATATGTTTACAAAATATTAATGAGATTGGGTGCATTGTAGGGCCCCTTTAATTGGTTTGAGTGTCACGTTTCAACAAGACAGTTGTCCCAAACAAACATCAAAACTGTGCAAACTATTTTGAAAGAAAATGTACAACAATAAATTCAATGTTGTAATGCTGCTCCTGCAGTTTCCTGACTTATATACAACAGAATTAAGTTAAAATGCCCAGAAATAGACACTTTGTTGAGATACTTTTAAATATTTCAAAGATTCTTTACCATCTTTACTATCTATGCGTCACATAATATGGTTTTTCTCCGATCGTGGGAAAAGTGACATTATTTTGACCTGTTTTCTATGCGCAAAGCTCAACATTCCAGAATAGTGGGCAGTTGCTATGCAATTAGAAAATAACAGTGCGGTAATATTCTTACCGCACTGCTGTAGCGTGCGGTAATGTTACAAATGGATTATTACAATAAAATGAAACAAAGTATGGTTTTAATTTTGATAGGTATTGATAAAGTTGTTATAAAAGAATTAAAAGAAACATCTAATTTATAACGATATTCTTGAACAAAAATTAATTGTTTTTAATATTTACATTTATTGTATAGTCTGTACAATTTGTAAATTGTACTGATGGGAAACGAGAATTTATAGACGGTGAATCTGCATGGCTAATTGTTTGGTTTATCTCGTTTCGATCATTTTCATTTGAAGTCGAGGCAGGCGTGTTGAATATTTTATTAGCCAGTTCTACTTTATTATTAAGTGATTCGTCAATATATTCTTCCGCCACATTGGAAGATTTCCATCCTCCGTGGCGCTTCAATTAAAGAATATCAGCTCCAGCATCTACCAAATGTGTTGCCGATGATCCTCGGAAACAATGTCCTGTATATTCTGTCGGATTGGGCAACTGTAAATAACTTGCAACAATTTGCGCCATTTTTCCAAATTGATTTATTCCAATGACTGTCTTCCATCGTATTTCCTTGTTGAATTTAAAAAAAAAATCGAGGATTTTCAAAATCATTAGGCCTAAATGATACGTACTTTCTATAAACATTTAAATAGGTTTCGTTAATGATAAATGATCTAGGTTTATTTGTTTTTGTTTCTGGTATTTTTACCAGTATTTTTGAACCGAAATTTTCTATATCCTGAACTTTCATTCGGACAAGCTCATCTCGTCAACAGGCTCCTGCTATTCCAAATATTAGAGCTACCTAAAAAGTAATCAAAAATTATATATTTCGTATTTTGTGAATTTTAAGTAATACTATTTTATCTATATCTACTTACTTTCGTCGATAAAAATATGTCATCTGGGGCCTTTAAAATCAATTTCTGAACTTGTTCCTGGGTTAAAATTTTGGATTTTTTCGGTTTGTATCCTGTAGCTTGACGTTTTAAAAATGCTCTTTTTGGTACTGGGCAATATTAATATTATTTTGAGCAGACAAAGTTGATCGAAGCATGGAATAATGTGCCCACAAAGTCGAAGATTTCATTGTTTTAGCGAATTCAGCAACATACGCCATCAGTACATTCTCAGAAAAGGATACGCTGTTGTTTTTTCTGCAAAAATCCATGAAGCGTTGGGACTTCTCTCTGGATTTCGCCGGAAGTAAATTAAGTGAAGCCGTGTTCGCGGCTTCTACTAGTTCAGGAGGCGTACAAGGTAACAAATAATCACTATCAATGTTCATGTTTACTAATTCTTTTTTAATTCCTTATAAAATACGAGTCAAACAAAACCGGCTTGAAAACTATTTTACTTTTGTCATAACAAAGTAATTTCCATGGCTGAAACCTATCTAAACTTACTTGATTACATCTTGAATTAAATATTTTTTAATTAATTTTTTAAATGTAAATCAACGATCGAAGGAAGAATAGTACGTATAACGTTACAAGACTCGTCGCTACGCTCCTCGTCTGGTAATTATCACAGTCGTTTGGGAATATTATGCTTTTCCCACTAATTATACAATATACTATTATGTTATTATTAGGATGAATGTACATATTATTTTTATTTATACAGGGTATGAAATTATGATGGATCTTTCTTGTAACAAAATTTCCTCAGCCCACACCTCTGCGTGATTTCATCCCTCAAAGGTGCTGAGTAAAATTAAGTCTTCATTTTTTCTCAAATTTAAGTAAAGATAGAAACTTGAAATTTTGTGATGTCCGAGCAATCGTAAAGGACTAAGTACCGGTATTTATTCAACATCCATATTACGTTATAAGTAGGTGAAATTAGCAATTCTTGCCTTGTATAATATCAATTATTTTTGGAGATTTATTTTTCGAAAATAAAAATATTAGGTACTTGAATTCCTTGTTTATTTTAAAACAAAGTACCGCATAGGATATTGTATTCTTTTTTTTTTCGCCGAATCTTTTGGTTCTAGGAAAACAATAAGATTAAAAAATGATGTATAGGAGTATAATTGTGCTATTATTGTACTCAAAACTTTGGGGCTAAATCCAACAAACAATGAATTCTATGTATGATTAGTCCCAAGTTGGGAAATCCCCAATATCCTTTCTGTTCAAGCCTAATAAATCTTTCATGATAATACCAACTACACGTGTACCTGGGACAAATAAAATTGAAGAAAGTCATAAAATTGAGGCCACAAAGGGTCAGTTTTGGGGTAAATAAGATTTATTGACGATCATTTAACAATGATGGAGCTAAACATTTTAGGGGAAAAAGACGAGAATGTTTTGAGGAGTAATAATACTTCACAAAGGATATTGTTCAGGCGTTACAGCTCTGTAATTCAAGTTTCGCAGATGTGGATAGATATTTTAGGATTATGTTCGTACAATCTGACAATCTGATAAAATTTTATTATATATTACCTCTCTTAAAATTAAGCACTCTCAAGAATTTATTATTTATTCAAATATTCAGTAAAAGCAAAAGCAAATAAATATGGAAATTCATATATTAAAATGAATATTGACTGCACACATTGACCTAGATGATAGAACCCGCTTAATGTTAATAGAATTTCACTTAACTATATACCAAATAATGGTTCTAGTAACATATTAGTTTTCGATTTTAGATATACCTTTATATAAATGACTAGATATTGCTTAGGTACATTATGTAATTCTTCTAATAAAAAGTGTTCAATGCAATGGAGACTTTTCCAAACTTTGCTATCCTTCTTTCGTATAATATTCGAGTTTATTGAAAACAAATAGTTATATACTCTATTTTTGAGATAAGTATCTCCACCATATTACTTTTCCGCCCCACATATCTAATATGCAAGAAAAGTATTGGTTTACACCAAAAAAAATATGGAATTTTGAAATTTTTTTGAATTATTTTCACGGTTTCCATCAACAACACGAAAAAACGGTTTTTAGAAAAAAAAATCCTGCGTGTATGTCGTTGTCGTCGGCCACTTTTCGTTACATGTCTTGTTAACACGATACAGCCTCCGGAGTGCGACAACTCACCAATTTTATGACTGAATATTGTTAAAGACATATCACAGATAAACCCTATCGATTTTCAGCTCACCAGAACCAGTACAACGGGTGCTATGGTACTTGAAGTACGACATGTTTGTCATTTTTTGAGAAATTTCTGTTTGTTAGCAAGATACAGCCTCTGCAGTTCAACAAGTCACCAATTTTATGATTGAATATTATTCAGGATATCTTACAGATGAACCTTATTGATTTTAAGCTCACCAGAGCCAGTACAACAGGTACCATAGTACTTTAAGTACGATATTTCTGTAATTTTTGGAGAAATTTCAGTTTGTTAGCACGATACAGCCCCTGGAGTATATACAAGTGACCAACTTTATGATTGGATATTATTCAGGACATCGCACAGATGAACCCTATTGATTTTCAGCTCACCAGAGCCAGTACAACAGGTGCCATAGTACTTTGAGTACGATATTTTTGTCATTTTTGGAGACATTTCAGTTTGTTAGCACGATACAGCCCCTAACATAAAAAATATAAACCTAGTATACTTACTGATAATATGGATACTTTTAGCTCTCAATTTATTATTCACCTCGAAAATAGTCAGTTCTTTTTTTAAAAAAAATAGAGAATATTGGGCGTAATGCAGGCTAGAAATTAATTTCATATCGATATTATGGATTATAAGCTATTCGTACATTTAGTTTCAGTAGGACTAAGTATAATTTCGATAATAATTTTGAAATGCACAAAATTGAAACTAATAATCATTATGGCGTCCATGAAAATAACGATCTTATCGAGAGTTGACGTGACGAACAAGTCAGAGACCTATCAGTATTAAGCTGCTGAAACATTTACGTCATAAAAACAAGCATTGGTAACTTAACAGTGAATCGGAATGTAAAATGAAATTAGAAACGTAATTATAGCCACAGCAATTACTTATAAGTGAAAATAACTTATAGGTAACATTTACGTAAAGCTAATGGTAATTATTACCGCTTAATGTATACTTTTAATTAAAAATAATCTATAAGTAGTTGTAAAAGTAATGTTTGCGTAAAAACAACTTCATTTGTTACCTTTTAGGTAATACTCTGATTAAGTCTCTCGTATTATTGACTTTATAAATTTACGTCATTGTCTGATCTTACGATAAAGGTATTATTTTCGTGAAAAATACGAAATTATTAGGTAATAGTTCCTTAGACTAGTGTATTTATGATTCAAGTTATCATTTGGGGCACGTCTCTAATAGTTCATCTCTGTGGCTTCGAACATTTTAATTGTTTTTTTCCAGGCCAGACTTCACGGTGAATGTTGATATACTCTTAAATATGCTGTTATACTCGTATATCCTGTGTTTTTTATTCCTCAAGATGTTTGTGTCCGATAATATACCATTTAGTTGTTGGAAGACTTCTTGCTTTGTCCAAAGTACCATCATTCGTAATATACAAAGCTTCTGTTCTAGCATCCTATATCGTTGTTTCCCTCCAGTAGTATTATGTTTTACATAGGTTTACTTCTAGTCCATATTTTTAATACTCTCTCACAAGCTTCTTCGTCAAGTATTCCAAATCATCATAGTTCTGTGCCGGAATAAATTGATCATCCACAAAACATGAAGCGTAGGCAAGAAACAGCTTCCCTGTGTTTCGATCCTTTGCTGACATAAAATCCTTGTGAGACTTTGCGTCCTACTTTGACTTTCCAATTTTTAGAACTACTTTCATGAGGATAATAATAATATTTGTTGTTTCCTAATGACACACTACGTAAAGGTCTTTTAGCTCGACATAGAGCCGGTGAATTCTTTCGTTTTTAGCTTGTTTCCTGTCAATTATCTGGATAAATAAAAATAAGTGATCTATTTTTGATCTTTCTGCTCTAAATCCTGCCGGCTCTTGGGTTTCCATATTGCAATACTTTCACGATTTTATCATCATTTTTCATAATTGTTCATTTAGCAGATTTTACATCTAATTGGAAATTAATTTTCCTTTTCTTTGAGACTCTCAATAATGCTTCAATATAGCTTGAGTCACATGTAGATCTTTGATAAACTTGGGCTTCGACGCTCAGTGTTTAATGATTTAAAATGTAATTCCTGAAGTAATGACATGCACATAAATTATTACTTTTTGGAATTTAGTTTTCACATAAAATTGACTATAAAGTTAGTCAAGCCAAGTCTATGTTTATACCTATATAAAAATCATCGAGGAATTTTGATAATGAAAATGACCGTTATGGCCAGTATTTTATCTCAAGTATAAGTTATGACGCAGAAGAACGGTAAAATGTGTTATAGTGACGTTTGATTGATGACATCCATATAAAATCCAAATTTTCGAATACATTTCTTCTTATTTCTTGTATATTCACAGAGAAAGAGAGAAAGACTGTTATGTACAGTAGCACGTATAGCCTTAATGGAAAATGCATGTTTCGAAACAGTTACAGTAAAAAAAACAAAAGCTAGTATCCTACATTGATGCTCGAAAGGTGAATGAATTTATAATAATCCGTGAAGTTCGTGTTTCGTGGGGTGATAATTATTTTCAGAAACATCTTCGCTCTACAGTTTAATTAAAAGTCTATTATTAGTTTTACGCGATATTTTCTTACAGCAACGACAAATTTAATAGGAAAACGGTACTTAATGGAATATATAGTTTCAAAGATAGTATACAATTTTATTGACCACCTAATTTAATATTACACTTGCTCTAGATGACTCCGATAACTGTTAGAATAATCGATAAACTAGAAAAACTTCTATAATATAGCAGAATTTAAATTGCACATTTCAGATACAGGGTGCGATAGAACTATAACGTTGATATGGTAATAAGAGCATTGTATTTATTATGTTTTCCGATCAATAAAAATTAACGAGACGACAGACATTAATTATGTTAGCAAAAGAGTAGTTCCATTACACATGAAATCGATTTCGAATTGATGAGAAAAAATTACTCCAATACAGTTTTTTTCACCCCATTTCCTTTTACCTTCTCAGGAGTCGGATAGTTGTTCTGGTCCCTTTGGTACCCATCTCTTCCACTGTCTTCTGTCTTTTGCATATTCATATCGCGCATGTAGCGACATCTATTAAAATTTTTTCACATATTCTTGTTTTCCCTCACTGAAACTAGTTCATAACAAATTTTCAAGTCATTATCTCGAAAAATGGCTGTTCCATTAATAAAAACTATTTCATATTTTAATTAAACGTCCTGTATCTCACTAAGGAGCCGATTTAGACCCATTGTTGTTAATGAAAATATAATTTTTGCGTTCTGAATCCGTAGTTACAATTTGGCTCATTACTTACGAATCACCCTGTGTTTTCTTTCTTTATTTTGTTCGTCGTATTGATTTTCATTTATTATCTTGATTTTAGTTTTATTTACTTGACTTCCATTTTCATTTTTTCCATATCGATAGACTACACGTTTTTTAACTTTTAAATTTGATTTTTCGAATTCGCTATTAAAACCACATCGTCGGCATATAGAGGGTAGCGACACCAGTTATAGCCAGTTTAAAAAGATGTTCTACTAAAATGTGCTAATTTTCTTCAGCAAAAGATGTTTAGTTCACGCATTTTGTCCGACTCAACTGCTATGGAATTTCAAAATAGGTTACGTGTAAGTAAGAAATAGTGCTGTGTGGTGGTAGAAACAACTTTTTTGTGAAAATAGCAGATTTACCATTTTTAGCCACAAACTTGCCATCTTTAGTAATATTAATACATCACTTTTAGCGTCTTTGTGAAGAAAAAATATGAATAAACAAAAAAGAACTTAAGTAAACATTTATTCAAAAACATTTTGATAAATTGACTAGCTACATAAATTTCGCAATTTCTGGAATGTAGATCATAGATGGAGTGGAAATTTCTTCAATTTAATCGTAGGGATACCATAAGATGTCAGCTTTTTTCTCTGCCTATTTCCACTTCTGTTCATTGCTGAATAAAACACAAGCTCTTTTCCTAATTTCAGGATTTCAGCGGGACACAACTGATCATCGCACTTACAAAGGAATTTGCAAAAAACTTTGGCTCTATCTTTTTTTTCGTTTGTTTTGATCGAAGATTTTGCTTCTTTCTTCTCTCTTTCCATATTTTTCTTTGTATTTGCATTTTCACGCTTAGCTTTCCTTTGTGCTTTCTCTTCTTCTGATCTTTTTTTCTTATTTAGCTCTGACAAGTTCAAGCCACTTACCGAAAGTTAAAACGGAAGGTAAATGTTCTCTCTTTCTTTTGGATTAGCAGCAATTAAGCCCAGCCAAACAAAAACAATTCCTAATACTTCTTCGGCTAAGCATTTTGGGGGTTTAATAATAGGTTGAGCCGGTTTGATGATAATATTTTGAAGAATCTGAAGGGTTTTCTTGATGTTCGGTGTGATTTTATCAGTATTCTTATTTTCAACGATTACTTCACATTGTTTTTCGTTTTCAATGTGATTCTTCTCTTGCACTGTTGTTATACTTTCCCTAGCTTTGTTAAACTAACATATTTTCTTCTCAAGGTACAAAAATGGTGTCGCTACCCTACTCGTTTTTACAGGCTCCATGTTTATGTATCAAATAATTGTACTCAGAAGTATACACTTTCTTTTTATGATCTTGACTATCTTGTCCATAATAAAGATAAACAGTAACTTGCTTAAACTGTCCCATTGCTTATTCCTCTGTCCATTATAAACTCCTGTGATGTCTGCCCTGCAATTTGTATTCTAGCCCCCTATATCTTATTTGTGTTAAAGAAATAAGTCAAATTTAGAAGATACTTAGTTGTTGTACAGACTAGTTTTCTTTTAGAAAATTTTTATTCAAGATTGGCTTGTTTTTTGTTCTACAATTTTAATAATAAATGTAAACATCATTGGAGCTGCAGAAATGTAGATAATAACGAAATGTATAGTTTTGTGATCTTTGACCTTGAATAGTTGAGGACGCAGTAACAAGATTATCTATATATTCCGTATATACCCGGAACTTACCATAATTGGTTAGCGTGTTTCAGTCTGGTTTTCTTGGTTGGTGGGTGACCTCCAAAGATTTACGGAACGATTGTCAAATGTCAATGGTCAGTTGTCATAAAATTTCGACTTTAGTATCAGCCACAAACTACGTAGTATCAGCCTCAGAAAAATAAATAAGTGCTTATTTTTAATTTTATTCTTCGTATACTCTATCAAGACCCATTCTTTTAGAAGAAATTGACGAGGCAGCTGCGTATTTCTTTTTAAACATGGTAGATGGCACATCATTATCTGTTCTTCTACAATTAGATCCATGATCCGTAATCTCGTTTTGCAATGCCCACAAGAAAATTTTCGTCACCCTAGAAAACAAAATGAAAATATTTTGCAAATACTTTTTCGGTTATTTTTATAACAGTTTTGTACTTACTGCATCCGTCTATGAAATAAAGTGCGTATACAAAGGTTATCTATAGATAAATGACATAAAAATACCAAAACAACCTACTCGAATCGTTGGTTGTATGGTTGTACTGGTGACATAAATGACCGATTTTTCAGGTAACCGCGCTCCTTAAATCGAATATATTTCAGCGGGTGTGTATTTACGGAATACAAAAATTGGAACCAAAGCAACCGAGGTGATTTACAGAATATACTGCATCTGAGGTTTATGAGACAATGATAAAATGAAAATCTGTACTAGTTTACAGCTTATTCCGTGGTAAAACGCCTAATGTGACTGGACTAGATGCTGAAAGCTGTTCACAAAGTTATATTACAGATGCTTCGTTTATGCATATGCGCCTATAAATATTTTGTGAAGATTGTCATTATTAAATTAATTAAAGATAAATCATAATATTTTTTCATTTGTTGCATTACCTGTAAAACTGTAGCTGAATAAAAGGTATTTTTTTGTAATATTTCCATTGTGTACTCTGTCCTCAAAAAACAGGATTAAACAATAAAGATAACGTTACTCTTTCAAAAACTTTTCTTACGCGCTAGCCACATGTTTTTTATGTATTTATAAATTGAATACATTGCGTCGACCTTGACTTTGATTCACACAGGATTCAATTTAATGGAGAAAGCATATGATTCATTCAAGAAAGTTTTCTGACGAACAAACACCATAAATAGAGGAATATAGAAATTGATTTATAACTGGGATTTAGGAAAATAGGGAAGAGTAATTTATACAACTGTAATTGAAATAGATCGATGACCTCTTATATTATTATATTTTGTAATAGATTGCTGGATGTAATATATACTGAATGATTAAAAAACACTGTATTTATCAATTTTTTCGGATCATTTTCATTATATATGTTCCTGTTGAAGCCTCACAAGACAACGATTAAAGTTTGAAGTAAAGCCAGCTAAGTTAAATATGTACCGTGTTTTGTCGATATTCTGAAGAAAATGGGTTGTGATTAGTATTATTCGGTAATTTAGTGTTAGTATTGGACTACCACCAAAGAGGAGGACATCCTGAGTATCGTCAATTGATCAAATTTGGGTCGAATTATTGGCCAACATGAGGCAGGTTTTTCTTTAGGGAAAATCGCTCGATGTTTGAACAGGAATATCGCTACCGTTGTTCGTTGTTGGAGATTTTGGACAGTGGAGAGTCTTCTACATGGAAGGAGCGGATCTGGCCAACCCAGAAGAACAACAGAGCATGAGGATCGACGGTTAAGCCTTTAGAGACCGCCATAGCACAACAAATAACCGCTGTGCCCGTGCTAATACTCATGTTCAGGATTTCGAGACGCCTCTCGAGCTTAAAGAGATTCGACCATTAGCTAAAACTGACCATGGACTAGTGAAACCAGTGGTAATCATAACGGTTGATGTAGGGCCAGATGAAAATCCGCGTTATCAAAAAGTCATAGTGTTTGCTATACAACACATTAAGCGACATGATCACGATGCATTGTTTTTAGCTACCAATGCTCCTCGAAGAAGTGCGTATAACAGAGTAGAGCGCCGAATGACTTCTCTCAGTCGGAAACTGGCTGGTTTAATATTGCCTCATGAGCATTTTGGGTCTCATTTGGATGAACGTGGCATCGCAATTGATGTTCATTTAGAAAGATCTAATTTCGTATTTGCAGGAAATGTATTTATCTGAAGTATGGCGTTCAATGGAAATTGATGGCTATAATGTTACTGCAAAATATGTTGGGGCTGGTGAACAAGATGTTCCTGATTTTCCAGACATTAAATGGTATTCAGAACATGTGCGTGAAAGTCAATACTTGCTTCAAATTGTAAAATGTAGAAATTCAGAATGCTGTCGTCCAAGAAGTGGCCTATTCAGATTACTAGACAACAGGTTTCTTCAACCACCTGTAAAAGTAAAACAAACAGTTGATGACTTCGTTTTGGATGAAGGAGGGCAATTTCTTGATCTTCCAGTCAATTTAGCTCTACGCTTAAATGCATCACTCAAAGATTGCCTGCAAATGCCCTACGATTATGTTTGTCCGACGGTAAAATTGAGGCTATCAAGTCGAACATGCAAAACGTGTGGTCTTTATCCTGCTCCCGTCAAGTCACTAAATCGTAATATCGAGAAGACCTATAAAAAAGTAAACGCGCACACTGATAGGAAAGTTAGACCTGTAAGAGTCGCTACTTGTCGTGCTAATGAACTGATGTGCATTATACAAAATTTAAAGCACCATAATGTTGAATGGCTCGATAAGAATGACGTAGACATTCCAAAATCGGATAAAAGTGAGCAGACTCACAACCCTGAGCAGCAATCCAAGCAATCCAATGTCATCGGAAGCTTAGAATCATGGATTCGGGTTTCATGGACTGAAGACTGTTAATTTGAATTTAATATGGGTACCAAAATTCTTAAATAAGTTTGTTATGTTTGTAAGATTATAATATTTCTGTACCTTACTCTATGTTGAATACTGTATCAGTAAAATCTAGTCTTTATCCTAAATCTATTTTCTTATTTTTAAAATTATAATTTTAACATTATAATTATAATATAAAAAAAATACATTTATAATTGAAACAGGTTTACGTAAGCATGGGGGGAAAGGGTAGGAGCTTTGCTGACTTTTGCTGACAAGGGGAATGGGGGGGGGTAAATTACTGTAATGAATCTACTCACGTAATATTTGAACGGCCCCTATAACATGGTTGAAATAAATCATTTATATTATGAAGGATATAATATTCCAAAACAGTCTAAAAGTACCCTCAGTTAATAAACGTTGTTCAACATTGTATTAAAATACATATTACGTACAACAAAACTAGAATAGCACATCTACTGGAATAAGAGAACGGTATAGTATCTGCCAACATCAGAAAATGAACTAAAATGAGTATTATAAATTCTCATAAATGACAGTCATTGAATATTTTTGCTCTACATCAGATCCGAGAGCTTTGATTTTTGAAAGGGTCGTTGGGTTCAAGGTCGTGAATGTTTCCGTAAGTTTGTGACTTTGGTGAGTTCCCGCTCGCGTCGCCATCTTGGAAAAATGGCAGCCAAAACTGTTTTTTTCAAAATATATCCATTCCAATTGGTCATACAACGAAAATGTCTTCAATACCATCACCGTCTTCGTCGCCAATAATTATTTCCAGTCTGCATTGGTTCTTCATCCACAATTTCATCTGAATCTTCAACTTCCTCGTAGGTTTTTTCTTCCACATTTGAGCATTTTTCGGAACCAGGACAATTTGTGCATTTTAAACTATGTTTTCGGCAGCTACATTTTAAACTGTGTAAAGCTTTATCGTTCACTTGAACAAAATCCCGGCATGAGACTTCTCAAGGGTGGTCCAACTCCAAGTTAATGACACACTTTGTATAACAGAGGATGATCAGACTGTAAAAGTTCAGGGCGCCACCACCTTTTCAAACGTTTCGAAAGAACACAAGAACAAACTATGGTGATGAAGGTGGAAACACCATGTAAAATAATTTACTTTAAATTAAAATATGATAAAAAATTAATATTAAAAACGTTAAAAATAAAATGTGCTCAAACTTAATCAACCCGAACACGAAACCCTGTGGCTCTCACAGCCGGGTGGATTAGAAATAAAAGAAATTAGATCTAAGAAAAATTAATTTAATTCTGCCTTGGAACGGACGGAAAAAAACAGGATGTACTTTCTATGGTGCAAGATGTCTCGGATCAATGGAAGCTGTCTTCAACGGTAAAGGTGTCGTAGATGGATGGAAGATAAATGGAAGCTGTCTTCAACGTTAAAGGTGTCGTAGATGGATGGAAGATAAATGGAAGCTGTCTTCAACGTTAAAGGTGTCTTATATAGATGGAAGCTGTCTTCAAAGGTAAAGGTGTCTTAGATGGATGGAAGATAAATGGAAGCTGTCTTCAACGTTAAAGGTGTCTTATATAGATGAAAGCTGTTTTGTAGCTCTCACGTAGCTCTGACGTAGCTGCTGTGCTTACCTAAGAGTACACAAGAATCAGGGATATGTAGGAACTTGATCGTAATGGGGCACATTGTGTTGGTTCGGCTTTTCAGGTTTAAAAGGAAGGCAGTTATTTGAATTTACAAAAATAAAATTTATTGAAAGCTTCCCAACATATATGTCTCCCATATTGAAACAATAAAAAACAATTTAACTAAATTAGTAGTGTACTAACGTTCTGAAAAACTTATGAGAGCCAGAAAGTTGTTATCTGAATAAATAAGGTGCTTAAAAAGATATCTGAAACCTGTAGTGTCAGTATCCTTCATAGGAATGAATATTCTATGGGTTTTAAAATGTGATTATAATGTTATTTATATTGAAAAAAGATATTTTGCAACATAAAAAGCTCTCAAGTATTTACACAAAATTAAGCAGTGATTTGTATTTATTTTAAAATGAATATGTAGGTATAAAATAATGATTCCGTAAACACGTGCAACTGTAATTTTTCTCTGAATATGTAAAAGAACAGAAATGAAGGAAATGCAATAAAAATAATCTCAGCGATTATATCAAATGAAGCTTAGAGATTATAAAATATAACTTTCAACTCACCACACCAAATTAAGAAAACTTTCAGAACAAGAGATAACGTGAGTACGTATTTTCTCTTCAACGTCGATATCGGAAAAGGGAGGATTTTCAGCTTGTAAGGAACAGGGTGAAATTGACAAATGTCAATTGACTCAACGTTCAGTTTTAATTCTATGGTTGGGAGTGGCTAATGAGACGGCAAGCGGAAATTACACGGAATTTATTATATTAGAACGAAACAGGTCGATGGACATGTTACAACTGTTATATCCACTTTCACAGCTGTAGCAAATAGTTTTGAGCAATATTTCCGGAAATAATTCCTTTTCTGTAAATTTGGGCATAATGCCACATTGATGTTGCTTCCAATCCCAACCTGTTGCTGTCAGTTCGTTACCCAGCTAAGTTGGAAGCAGATAATATGCCCTGTAACAATGTTGCACTGCTGCACCTTCTGTGGGTGGGAGATTTTCCTATATGCCTTTTTTATCGGCTTGAGAATATGCTTCACTAGTACGGTTGGATTTGTCCCATGACATGTGGACGCCACAGTTACCACGTTATTGTCCATTCATTTCACCAGCATAATCCCATCCTCTTTATCAATCCTGGAAATCGTATCACCCCGTTCATTGGTCTTAGCAATCTGACTCTTCTGCGGCAAGTACAGCTTTTTGGAACTCTTTTTTTCCCTCTTCGTCACCCTGCCGTCCTAGTCCTTTTGTTTTAGGTTAATAAGTGAGTTAAAATTTATAAAAATGTTGTCGATGTAAAATTTAAAGGAAAATTTCTTCATGCGAGAGGAAAGCTACCATGCACATCAATGGAACAGCTCACTTTCCAAAATGATTTTCATAGATCGTGTTTGGTTTTGGATTCTTTCCATGGTACATGTTTAAGTTTATCAAGTAACCCGATGAATTCAGGCACCACAACTTAAACCCGAATATTATAGGCTTACCTCGTATAAACTGTTTACACTAATGCCTTCTATAGTATCATTCCCTCATATTCATCGTAATCTAATTCTTGTTCGGGAATCCAATTGTTAATAAATTTAGATTTTAGCAAATCCATAAACGATCGCCATTTCCACGTTTTATCTTCAAAATTAGGTATCAGTGCATATATTTTAGGATCTGACGAAATCGGTCTCTTCTCATGGAGTTACTGACCATAGGGTTGCCCATATCCCCCTTGGAATCCCAGTAGAAACATTGTCCTGACAACTCATTATAGCCTGTAACATTTCCTTTCTGGAAATGTGTGGATGAGGTGGATTACAGAAAAGGGCAAGCTTATTGGATTCTTCGACAAGCAGTCCAATTACTTCATCATCTAAAAATGTTTCAAATATTTCCACATAATCAATATTTTTATATTTGCCCAATCCGGACATGAAAGGATCTTTGTTTTTCCTGGATATCCCCGTTTCTCCATGTTATATTTTTCAGTCCCGGACGACGAAAAACCTGATCTGTATCGGAATCATTATCAGGATGCATTAGAATTTCTTCCCATTCGTCGTTACCATCGGCATCGGTTAGGGTAGATGGATACACTAACTCAGCTTTTGGTCCGAATCTTCGTCCGTTAGTATATTTGCATCAAGTGACTCAATATATATATATATATATATATATATATATATATATATATATATATATATATATATTTCCTGGACATTCATATCATCTTCATAGACCCTCTGAATTGCCTCCTCTAAAGTGAATCCACGTCTAAAAAATACATAATTTAGGAAATTTACAATGCTTTGTATACCGTAAACGGCTAGAATTACAAAAAGATAACACCTGTTTTTACGGCATTATACACAAAGAAGTATACATTTCCTTAAAATCGTAGTATAACATGCACGGCTGACTCTTTTATTTGTGTAATTCCAAAATATATCAACTCAATTGATTTTACCACTGTTCAAACAGTTCACCAATTTCAGAATTGCCAAATACAATACAACTAATTATCTCCTAAGTATTTTCTAATATTAAAGATAAAACATCTTTATTATTCCAAACCAACGTTATTTACAAAATAAATTGCTCGCAGTGTCCAAGATGCTACATTGGTCAAACATGTTAATGGTTAAAAAACCGTATTGCCCAACACAAAAGTGGTTATCGAGTAGGAAAGAATAACTGTATAGTGGTGGATCATTTTATAAAAACAGGCCATACGTTCAATTATGCGGTATTATGAACCGTCAAATTATCATATCATTTAGGTATCAAAAAAGGTGAAAAAACATTGGAATTGATTCGTAGTTCAAATTTTTAAGAAACAATTAATTTTGTAAATGGAATCCTGTGAAATTACCTTTCTTATTACTTCATTGCTAAGTGAAGATTGTGTGGTAGACATTCCTTCAATAAAATAGGGTACTTCTTTTTGATAATTTAATTTGCCTATGGATATCTCGTCTATATAAAAACCATCTTTTGATGTAGTGCTGTCAGTACGTGAAACAAATTCTCTCATCTCCTGCAATATCTTGTCAGTTGTATACTCTGCTGGTAATTTACTATACTATTTTGAGTCATTTCAACTTCATCAATATTTTCTTACATAGGTATTTAATCTTTGTGTCCCACATACGTTTTCGTGAATTATACCAATATATTTCCTTAAAATTATAATAACAAATAAGTTAAAGTACAGTATTCAAATTATAGTTTTCTAATAAGTACCATCACTTTCAATGTAAAGTTTAATTCTTGATGAACACATTCCATGAACGGATGCTTCCTCAGATCATTATATTCCATATCCTGCATGAAGAAAAAACTCCTACAATTATACATTCATTAAAACTATAGAATTATAATACATACAAAACGGATTCTTTCCCATTTATAAGTTATATTTTACCTGGTAAATCTAATGTTAGTTAACTTCTATGTTTAAGTACCCTGGCCAATGTATTGATAATATATTCCGAGGCAAAATGTTGAAGACAAATTCTATAGGATTTGTAGATTTGTTCTGGATGCAAATCCTCAATTTTCTGGGGATCCATATGTTGAATACCTGCCTTCAACAAAAGACAAATTTAAAAGATATCTTGCAAGTAGGAAACTAATTTTTCACATTACTTTCTCTCCTCCTTAAGATCTCTTGAGAGTACATTTAGCTTAGGCTTACACAGTGTGTACCTAGTGTGCGGCCAAAATTCAATCTATCTAGTATCTGGGTATAGATATTTTTTGTTGTGTTTGTTTATTATAATAAATGCAGACAAAATTTCTTTTATTCGAGAATTAAACACAACAAAGTTCATGAGAATAGCCCAAAATACTGAATTCTTACCGGTTCATCCAAATAAGGACATCACTGCATCTTAGTTCATTTAGATAGTATTATTCGTGCACGAAGGTACACAACAGAAATACATAATTGAACCTTGCTTGAGTATATCACAGAAACAGAAGCCACAAACAAATAATATTCACAAAATAATACTATCTCCAATTACATAAATATAGCGCGAAAAAGTAACGAGTTTGACAGTGATATACGGGCGACGTCGAGATCGGCAGGCAACTGCAGCCCTAAGTGCGAGGAGTTTAAATAAAACACAAATTGGCGGGCGCTATTACAGTTAATTTTCCACTTCCGATATAATACATACTTTTTCTATGAGACTGACCGCGGACCGCGGCTAGTTTCGTTCCTTATAATAATGTCACACTGTTGCCGCATTTCATATTAGTTCTTCAGCGTTACATATAAGAAAGTAACATTAGCTATAAATGGGTTAAATAAAACATTTTTGATCAGTTAGTAATCGATTTCCCAACCAAAATTTATAATAAGGGTTCATCCATTACATAAGTTTTATCAAATTACATAGTAGGATATTCCTAAAATTCCAAGTCGGTCTTTCAACAGCAAAAAATTGATTCTCTTAACGCTTCTCTAAAAGTTAGTCTCATTTCGTTGACTAACGCTATAGTTTTGTATATTATTACATTACTCGTAGATTTATTATTACAGAAGCTTTAGTATAAACAATATCTTCTCGACACAACCATAATATTTACAATTTAAATAAAGACTTTGACCTTATTTAGATTAGGAATAAACGAATCGAATATCCAATCGAAGAATGTTGATAAACTGAATAGGATTGAACACAGATGTTTCGTCTTTTTTGAATGACTTATGTTTGTCTTTCGATGTTGATTTTTGATGATCAGAAAAATGTGTACAGAATGACAGAAAATTAAAAGAAGCGAAGTAGAAGGGAGGCTAAAAAAGAGACTACCGTCTATATAGGAAAAAGCTCGTAGATAAAAAAATTAAAATTTAATGAAGTATAGGCATGATGATTAATTTTGAAACATTGTTTTGATATATTCGGAAATAGTACCTATTTCCAAAAAAAATCATATTTTCATAAGAAATTAGGATATTTTTCGAAAAATAAGCTTTTTTAAATTTAAATTTTAAATTCGCGCCAAAATGCTATCTTAACGTCTGCCTATGACGTCACGCCTTTCTATAAAAACAGTAAACATTGGGAACGAGAGTCACGATTCGGTTGAATAGTGTGTTAAAAATGAATAGTGAAGTGTATAAGTGGTAGGCGGTCCCTTAGTGCGATAATACACCAATAAAAATTCGTAACAATTTGTTTATATATTGTCCACACAGCAAAATAATTTGACTTAATCTTGCACGGCGAGATCCAAGATCTATATATATATATATATATATATATATATATATATATATATATATATATATATATATATATATAATTAGTTTTTGGAGTATCGGGATCCGGTCTGTGCATACAATAAATACAACTCTTTTCCTTTTAAATCTCTATATTTAGCAATTATTTTGTTGCTTCATCAGGAGTTAAAGATCAGAGTATAAACGCTATCAGCACACAATTAAAATTAAAGGCAATCACCAGCATCTTTTTTGAGGTACTCCACCAGCTAGTCAGGCATGTACTACTTTAAAACTTGAAATTCTTAAATTAATTTTACCATTTAAGAATTTCAAGTTTTAAAGTAGTACATGCCTGACTTGCTGGTGGAGTACCTCATGAAAGATGCTGGTGATAGCCTTTAATTTTAATTGTGTGCTGATAGCGTTTATACTCTGATCTTTAACTCCTGATGAAGCAATAAAATAATTGCGAAATATAGAGATTTGAAAGGAAAAGAGTTGTATTTATTGTATGCACAAACCGGATCCCGATACTCCAAAAACTAATTAAATAACGATAGACGGTCGAGAAAGAACTTACGTTGTTTTCGTATTTATATATATATATATATATATATATATATATATATATATATAATAAGCAACAAATAGATTAGTGGGTATTGCACGCAAATAGAAGAAGGGACTACTGAAAAGAGTGGTAACCGCAGACATGCATGTTTCTAGCTCATTAGCCGTCATCGGTACGGTACAACCAAGAAAAGATGTGAAACATGAGAGCAAAGGTGTTGAATAAAACATGAGAAAATATAACAGAATTCAGCAGGATAGTCAAACACAACATTTGTGTCAGTAATATTAGAAGATCTCGAATATTAGAGACAACAACCAACATAGACACGGAGGTGCATATAACACTCCCGTCTGAAACTTCCGACCCAGATTAATGAAATAATAACAAGATGTACGAATAGTGCGTGACATATGAACAATAAGCAACAAATAGATTAGTGGGTATTGCACGCAAATAGAAGAAGGGGCTACTTGGTTGTACCGTACCGATGACGGCTAATGAGCTAGAAACATGCATGTCTGCGGTTACCACTCTTTTCAGTAGCCCCTTCTTCTATTTGCGTGCAATACCCACTAATCTATTTGTTGCTTATTGTTCATATGTCACGCACTATTCGTACATCTTGTTATTATTTCATTAATCTGGGTCGGAAGTTTCAGACGGGAGTGTTATATGCACCTCCGTGTCTATGTTGGTTGTTGTCTCTAATATTCGAGATCTTCTAATATTACTGACACAAATGTTGTGTTAGACTATCCTGCTAAATTCTGTTATATTTTCTCATGTTTCATTCAACACCTTTGCTCTCATGTTTCACATCTTTTCTTGGTTGTACCGTACCGATGACGGCTAATGAGCTAGAAACATGCATGTCTGCGGTTACCACTCTTTTCAGTAGCCCCTTCTTCTATTTGCGTGCAATACCCACTAATCTATTTGTTGCTTATTGTTCATATGTCACGCACTATTCGTACATCTTGTTATTATTTCATTAATCTGGGTCGGAAGTTTCAGACGGGAGTGTTGTATGCACCTCCGTGTCTATGTTGGTTGTTGTCTCTAATATTCGAGATCTTCTAATATTACTGACACAAATGTTGTGTTTGACTATCCTGCTGAATTCTGTTATATTTTCTCATGTTTCATTCAAAACCTTTGCTCTCATGTTTCACATCTTTTCTTGGTTGTACCGTACCGATGACGGCTAATGAGCTAGAAACATGCATGTCTGCGGTTACCACTCTTTTCAGTAGCCTCTTCTTCTATTTGCGTGCAATACCCACTAATCTATTTGTTGCTTATTGTTCATATGTCAAGCACTATTCGTACATCTTATATATATATATATATATATATATATATATATATATATATAAGAAGATGTAGGAATATCGCGTGATATGTTAACGACAACAATAAAGAGATTCTTGGGTGATTCACGCATAAAGAAAAAGGGATACTGAAACAGAGTGCCAACCGCGGACATGCATGTTTCAAGCTCATTTGCCGTCTTCAGCGCTGTATAACCAGAAACCAAATAAGGATGTGAAATTTGGGAGCAAAGATGTTAATCGGAACATGGGAAAACACAAAACAACGGATTTCAGCAGGGAAACCAAACGCTCATTTGTGTCTTCAATTGGAAGATCCCGAGTTTTCAGGACAACAACCAAGATCGACACGGGGGCGCATATAGCCTCCCGGCTGAACCTTCCGACCCATAGTAAATAACAAAGAAGATGTAGGAATATCGCGTGATATGTTAACAACAACAATAAAGAGATTCTTGGGTAATTCACGCATAAAGAAAAAGGGCTGCTGAAACAGAGTGGTAACCACGGACATGCATATTTCTAGCCTATTTGCCGTCTTTAGCGCGGTATAACCAAATAAGGATGTGAAATTTGGAAGCAAAGATGTTAATCGAAACATGTGAAAACACAAAACAACGAATTTCAGCAGGGAAACCAAACGCTCATTTGTGCCTGCAATTGGAAGATCCCGATCTTGGTTGTTGTCCTGAAAACTCGGGATCTTTCAATTGAAGGCACAAATGAGCGTTTGGGTTCCCTGCTGAAATCCGTTGTTTTGTGTTTTCCCATGTTTCGATTAACATCTTTGCTCCCAAATTTCACATCCTTATTTAGTTATACCGCGCTGAAGACGGCAAATGAGCTAGAAACATGCATGTCCGCGGTTACCACTCTGTTTCAGTAGCCCTTTTTCTTTTTTCTTCATGCGTGAATTACCCAAGAATCTCTTTATATATATATATATATATATATATATATATATACTTTATTTCGTAAATTACAAGCCTCATTTCAAGGTCATCAATGAAATTTATGAACTTACAGTAAAAGCTCCTTATACACGATTCATTTATTCTCGTTTTCACTATTCGCGGATCCAAAAATTGCTACCCAATTCCTGTATTCATAGCTTTTTTCTTTATTCGCGAACTCGATGATAGGTTCATATTAAAAGGATCCGAAACCCTTTGTATACTCGTTGGTCGTTGAGCACTATTACATTAGACGAACGTTTAAAATCGCACATAAGTAATATGGAATATGATCCTGATATGAATTTTATGCTTAGACTATCGTAACGCTGCTAGGGTCGTTAAAGACCTTTTCGTTACTTTTAATAATAATTATGATTATTTGAGGAAAGTTTTACCTCTGCGAATGCGTAGCTGCTCTAATTACCTATAGTTTATGTCACTATCAAACAACACAAGAAGAATTAATACTTTTGAGCGGACTAAGGCTGTTTTTTCCAAAAGAGCTTGAAGTTCGACCTCGGTTTACAATACCAGGATTTTCTTTTTGGGGGACGCTATTCATTCTACTAGTAGAGTTAAGGTTAGATTGACTTTGAATGGAAAGCCGAGTTCACTTAATAAATATATTCCCTTATAAGTTAGTCACAATTTATAATTAACGAAATCAGAAATTAATTTAAATTTCAGTTTCCAATATCGAACAAAAGATTTATAATTTAGAAAATATGAGTGGGACGAAGCTTATCAATTATAATTAACAAGAAACAAAACAAAAATAATTATAGAAAGTCCAAAAAACATATTTTTAAAAAATGTCGGTCGGTTGGTCGGTCTGTCTGTCAACACGATAACTCAAAAACGCGACCAAATTTTTTAATGAAATTTTATATTTTAGGTTCAGAACGTAAACGTAAAAAGTTCGTGAATGAGCAAAATCTGATTTACAGTTTTCCGGAAAATCCCATTTTCATAAATTTTTCTCAATTTTCTCCCCGACATATTTTTTTTACAAACAACTGACACATTTATTGGTATCCTCGTATCAAAAACCCTCCTTTTGCATTTTTTTAAAGAAAGTTGAACTTTGATGTTTTATACCTCGGCTTGCGTTATCGATGAGAAGTTTTTGTATTTTTTTATAATAGTATGAACACTCCTATTTCGATTTTCTCCAAATTCAGCTTTAGTCCCGTATATTGTCTATAAATATTGTATGTTTTTCATATTTATTTAAACGTTTTTCTAACGACGAGTGGGATAAATTCATACACACGGTAGATCTACTCACTTAATTTATTTATTCACTAAACTATTCACTAATTTATACTATTTACACAGTATATTCTCTTAAACTAATTTATGTAAACACTTCACTACTGTTTATTTTCTTAGACTATTCACTTGTTCACTTGTTTATCTCACGACATCACTTTGTAAACTGACTCTACGGTGAGTAAGTAGTCTCTTTATATACTAGTCGGCCTTCTGGAATATTTTTATTTCGGGATATTTCTCGAATGTCGGCTCAATCCTTAACAGATCTTCGGAGAACATGTCTATAAAAAAACAGTCACAAAAAATCCCAATAGACCTTCCCAGAACACCGTTAACATGAGGTTACACGATCGTACTTAGTATCAACTTCGGTGTGCGAGTTCGGAACAATATAAAATAAAAGAATTCAAATATAGTAAGTAATTGAAATACGTCTTTTCTCTGTCGAATGGGGTGAGAAATGAATATAACATATTTTCAGAATTATAGAACTTTTTATGGAAGCGTGTTAAAAAATTTTCAAAAATTTTGCGGTTCTGACCAAAAAATTTTAGTTTACAGTGAATGTATGGAAAAAATTATACAGTATCATGTATTTTAATACGAAAAATCCATTTTTTGGTTCCGTTTTATGTAAATTTTTGTTATTCATGAAAGAGTTTTTTCAAGTAGAGTATTAGAAAAAAATATTGGGTGAAAACTGATAGCTTCGTTACATAAGGTGGAGTCATCTACTGGGTACATCATCTGGTTCAATTTTAAATCAACTGTGGTGAAATAACATTTTTCTACAACCGCTTAACAAAGTATCATTTGACGCTTTCTAATCCCAACACAAAGTTAACGTTTTTATTATTTGACAGCATTATCTTCTTTTTACTCGGTTTCTATTGTTTTTGAATGTAGGTTATCCATCCATAGTCTTGCAGTTGGTGGAAGTCTTGCTGTAGACCACGTTGGTTTGTTATTTTCACTTATGTCTGAAAGTCTGTCCGGACTCATTCTGTCTCCGTGCCCATTCCATTTTTTCTTTCTGACTTTTATCCACTTGTTCATGTTTTGTATGTGAAATTGCTCCCCTATGCTGATATTTCTTTATCTCTCTCAATTTTACACCTCTTATCGCTCTTAAGACTTTCATTTCAATGGTGCTTATTTTCTTATAAATTCATCCTAACGATTTTTTGTATCAGAAATTTTGAAGAGGTATTGTAAGGAAAGGAAAACGTTGACAAGATAATTGTAGAATATAATTATAGAGAGACAAAAATAATTTGTTTACGAATCGTTTGTATAAATTGTTTTTGATTGTACGTTTCCTACAATTTTATTTAATTATAGACATTTACCTAACGGCATTTTATGAAGCATCGGAGTGATCAATTTTCAATGTATTGTTAAGAATAAGCTACGTCACTTTATATTTCATAATTTTATTATCATGAGAAAAAACGAAGCAATATTCGATAGTACAGTTAATATAGAAAATTAATAGATGGGTAATTTACGATTTTGTGAAAAAAAATCTCGTAATGAGAATAATAATTCAATATACAATTGCTTTTGTCTAACTTCCTCGTTTAATTGGAGTTTGTTGGATGTGAACCAAAACTTCGTGGAAAATATAAACAAAAAACCGTTCACCTACGACTGAACCCTAAGGAATTCCAAAAGATTTTCCAGTCAAAGGAATACTTTTTAATTACGTATTGATATATTTCATGTTTTTTATTGCGGTTCTCATATGCAAACTGCAGCTTTACGTCGGTAGAGCAGGTGAGTTTGTTGATCTCCCCAAATTTATATATAAGATGTTCGTCCTTATGGATTGTAGCCACCTTTTGTTGGTTTAAAGTCGGAGAAAAGGAGACGACATTACCAATAAAATAACCACAAGTTCACAGTTTGGTGATCAGGACTTACACAAGCAATAATACACTAAAATCAGTATAAAGATTGTGTTTAATTGTATAAGTTGGTAAATATATAAAGATAAACGTATAAAAAGGTATATGACATGAATTACAAACAATAAGATTAGCTTTTGATTCTAAAATAGGCATGATAAGCAAACAAAAAATTATTATCACAAGGTAGACCTAGAACGTGAAGCCGTAGACAAGGCATCGAAGATTCAACAACTGAAGTAATGTTACTTAGATAGATTTTAAATCAAAAAAATATTCACCCTGTATCAATAGTGTTTATGAGTCGCAGACCTCAGACAGTGCAATCAAAAATTTCAAAATACTGAAAATCCCCCGATGGCGTATCAATATTATCAATGTTGAGAATTGAACTTCTAATAACTTTAATGTACCAATTAACTAAATGCGCATTGAGTAAACGTATATCAATAGAGAGTTAATGGAACGTCTTTTGTGAAATCCTTTATTAAAAGATGCCTTTTTTGACATATACGCATGCGCATTTCTTAAGTAGGACCTTAATACTTTTATGTGAATAAAGGATATCCTATATTTGAATAAAATACAGGAAAGTAGAAGTAAAAGCTCTTCAATTTTGACAAGTTTGACACACTTTTCAGGGAAGTAGAATAGCTAGTTTCAGTTCTGTGATTGTATTGAAACTAACAAAGACAATACAAATATTACTATATTAGTTTGTCTATGCTAACAACTATAATAATTTTTCTTCCGTTATTTAGTATATCGTCAGTGATTCGGCATCTACTTTAGCAAAATTGGCCAAGAGAGCAATAAAACTGTACAGAGTCTTTGATTGGCCCATAAAATAAACTAAAAATCAGTATCTCATAATTTGAAGAATAGCTTTGCCCAATGTAGTAAAAATTTGTATAATTAATCTTCAGGTAATACGGAGCAATTGTCTGATTAAAAGTATGAAAAAATAAAGTACAAGTTTAAAGTCACACATTAATTTATTATACATGTCAAAAGATTAATTATTGTAAAAAAAATAAAGACCTACTACAACCAGGTACTGCAGTCTTCAAAACATTTTTTGCCGTTTTCGGCACGTAACAGGAACTTTGGTGTAAACTGAACTTTTTTATCAAAAAAGTATAACATCATTATGAAGAATATAATAGTTCGATAACATTTTAGTACTTTACAGAATAACAACAAAACCGTTCGTCTTAGGACAAAACTGCTTCTACAGCTTGCAGATGTACTTGCACTTCTCTTTTTTTTAATTTTGAGCATTCCCTCATACAGGGGAACAAACTGTTGGTTATTTGTCTTTGATTTGTTTACCAACAACTTGTAACTCTCAGTATGGCGAAGGTTTAAACTTATCTCAGTATTTTCATATTTGAGGAAACGTATATCGGCTACCACCTAAAATCCTGAAATTTATGGTAATTAGAGATTTTCTTCAAGACACAGAAATAAGAATGTGGTTTTGTTTCCCTACCATCCACACTATCTCCACTTTCGGCGATGAAATGTTAAGCAATCTAAAGTGATTTTTAAATTCGTCATCATGCCTATTATTTATATCAATTATTTGCATTTATTCATTATTTTCAATACCAATAATATTGTGTATAATCAACATCTCTATCTCTATGTCTTCGTCATTCGCTCCTGCTAAAATTGCTATTTCTAATCGTTCTTCCATAATAATATAAATTAATATTACAATAAATGCACACAAATAAGCAACATGTTTATATACAAGAACAAACAGATATATAGGTTATGTTGTTTTACAATCTGCCAAATCTTCTCCTCTTCTTCTTCCTCAACCAATAGTTATCCACTCCTGGATATAGGTCTCTCTCATTTCCTTTCATGTCTCCCTGTTCCTAGCTGTACTTAACCAGTTCTTGCCTGCCACCTTCTCAATATCGTCCACCCATCTCTTCTGTGGGCGTCCTATGCTTCGCTTGGTCTGTCTAGGCCTCCATTCTGTTATTTTATGTGTCCATTTATCTTTATCCAGTGTTACCAGGTGACCGGCCCACTGCCACTTCATCATAGCCGCCTCTTGTATTATATCGGTAACTCTAGTTTGTCCTCTGATATCCTCATTTCTAATTTTGTCGCGGAGTGTGATCCCTAGCATGCTTCGTTCCATTGCTCTTTGGGTTGATAAAAGCTCGTTTGCAGATACTTTTGTTATGCTAATTGTTTCCAATCCGTATGTTTGCACGGGTAGTATACAGGTATTATATACTTTGCGTTTCAAATTTATAGGGATCATGTTGTTTTTAAAAATGTGCCCCAGCTTGCCGAAAGCTGTCCATGTAAATCTTATGCATCTTTTAATTTCGGCGTGTTGATTTTCTTTACCCAAGTTAATAGTGTGTCCCAGGTATATATATATTCATTTACGCATTCAATGTTATTATCTTAGATGGATATGTTGATATCTTCAGAATTCATTATTTTTGTTTTACTATAATTCATATTTAACCCGATATTTATAGATGCTGTTACTTGTTAGGACTATGTCGTCTGCGAATCTGAGGTGGTTAAGACTGGCACCGTCTGTATGAATGCCTTTGGTCTCTCACTCTAATTTTTTGAAGATGTCTTCGAGGGCCAGCGTGAATAGTTTAGGTGGGATGGTGTCTTCCTGTCGCACTCCCCTTTCCAATGGTATTTTGTATGTGATAGTTGTTTCGTCCAATCTAATATGTATCGTTGCTTCCTTATAAATACTTTCAATGATTTGGATGTAGCTCGAATCTATTCTTGCGTTTTGCAGGGCCATTAGGATTGACCATAATTCAACCGTGTCGAAAGCCTTTTGGAAATCAACGAAGGCTAGGTATAGAGGTACGTTATATTCCGTGCATTTTTCTATGACGGTACGGACTGTATATAGGTGATCTATCGTACTGTATCCCTCTCTAAATTCCGCCTGTTCAACCGGTTGATAAGAATACAATTTGGATGTTAAGCGATTCGTTATAATTTTTGTGAAAAGTTTATATACATGTGATAGAAAGGATATATAGGCCTGTAATTTTCGAAGCTTGTGTTATTGCCTTTTTTTAAAAGTAGTATTACTTCAGAGTTGCACCATTCTGTTGGTATTTTACCGGCGTGCAGGCATTTATTTAGCAGTATTTTTATTGTTTTCTTTAAAGTCTTCCCTCCCAGTTTTAACATTTCTGTAGTGACTTTGTCTACGCCTGGGCATATGTTGTTTTTCATTTGTTTTACTGTTGTGCTTATTTCTCCCTCCGTGATTTCCGGGAGATCCTCGGATCCGACATTCATGATGTTTATCTTTTACTGTCTTTTGAGTTTAGATGAATAGAGGCCAGTATAGAAAACTTCAATCGATTTAATGATGTCGTATTTGTTGTGTACTATAATATCATTTTCATTTCGCATTTTTGTGATTTTCGTTTCACCTCTCGAAAGTTTTTTGCTCAACACCTTCATCTTGCGGTTATCCTTTATGGTTTCCTCTATAAGTTTCGCATTGCATGTTCATTCATCTCTTCTTATTCCTTTCTTGACCTGCTTGTTTAAGTCCATGTATTCTTGGGTTGTCCTGTCCTCTGCGTTCCGTCTTTTTTCCAATGGTTTTAGTATGTCTTGACTTAGCTTTGCGTCTTTGTGATTTTTTGTCCTTGCACATATCTTCTTTACCGTAGTTTTCACAACGCTTGTGATTTTATCTGCGACTTCGTGTATGTCCACTTGCTCCACTTTTATTTTTGTTAGTTTTTGGTGCAGGTCGTTTTGATATTCTGGTTCTTTTAGTTGTAGAACATCGCTAGTAGGATAGCGGTGATTTTTAAGGAGCTTTTTCCTTTCAGTTGTAGTATCTATTTTAATTTTTGCTCTTACTAGTCTATGATCGCTTTCCGTGTTAAATCTGTTTAGAACCGATACATCTCTACATATTGTCTTCTTGTTGGAAAGGATAAAATCAATTTCGTTTCTGGCTTTATTGTCTGGGCTGCACCAGGTCCATTTACGTTGCTTTAGTTTTTCAAAGAATGGGCTTTTTCCATTTGGCGAGCTTTGGCCAGATCTTCGTAGAATTTTTCGATCTCTTCTTCTTCTGCCTCACTTGTCGGTGCGTAGGCTTGAATGATCTGCAGACTGTATCTCTTATTTAAGTTGATTTTTATATGTATAACTCTTTCGGATATCGCTTGGTATTTAGTTATATCATATTTAAAGTTTTTTATTTATTATGATTGCTACACCTCCAATGTAGCTGACTGAATGTTCAGTGTGAGATTTTGAGTCTTGGACTTTACTTACCTGGGGTAGTTTCCTTTCAAGGATCGACATTTCATTTTCATTTTTTGAGAGGTTTTGGCAATTAAGACGCCACGCTTGCCGGGCGTGTTGGCGAATGGTTTTCACAACCGCTCCTAACATGGAAAACAGACGCTGTTTGCAGCCGTCCACTCTGGATCAGACGCTGCCTGGGAACTTTCTTAGCTTCACCTTCAGCACTTCGAGACCTTACCGGCATGGGTGGCCCTACCGGTAGCTATGCTACCGCCGGCATCGCTCCCTGGCTGTAGGTTACTGCGCCTTGCCGTTGGTGAGAGCAACGGCAAGGTGATAGTTCCCCTGCCAAATGTCATTATAAAATAAAGTTCTTTTTCTTGTATTGCTACTTTCAATAACCCTATCAAAAGTCACACTAAAAGATACTTTAATAATGGAACTTTTAATAAAAGCAGCCTTTATTACAGGTCTTCAATAACTCTTTATTGTCAATAACATTATTATTTGTTCGTTTCAATCTTAGTTATTCAGGAAAGAATCTAGCCGTAGACCACTCGACCCATAAATTTAAATCGATAAAAACTGTAGAAATATATTTTGCATGATTTTGCTTTTTGTCCAAATAATTGCATGCACAATAATACACACACAATACACAATAAATTCATAAATTTATTGTGTATTAAGTTGTTTTCCAAGCAAAATCATGCTCAAAATAATTCAACAATTTAATCGATTAAATTCACAGGTCTTGTGATATAATGTATGATTATTGTGCTTCGTAACTGAAAAATGTTGTGTAACTGCAAGTAGGAATTATTGATTTACGAAACTTTGTGTATAATGATTCGTAAACTTTGCTAAAACTTATTTTGGGTTTGTCGATCAGTGGTCTTTGTTTCTGTTTTATTAAGGATGTTATTTTCTTTTGGTGAACCGACATTTTCAGCTACTAACTAGTATTTAATTGAGTTTAATTGACTTACACCAAAGTGATCTTCACACATAAAAACTTTTGAACGCATTACAATATTTTTTGGGTCTCTTCGAACTAATTGTAACCACACCTATCATGTTGTAGGATTCTTTGGAATAGAAACAAATAGTAAGTTTGGATTTTTTAGAAACCTATTTGTGAACTGAGGCACTACACATCATTTATACACCATTCTATCCAATAAATTTGAAGAAAAATCATGAAATTCTCTTCAGCTGCGCTGTTTTGTTGTTGTTATGTTTATTATCTGCGGATTATGTGAACTTGCTTACATGATTGTGACGTCACACGTGTAACATGACCAGCGCTATTACAGAAATATTGTTTCTAACGCGGTTTTAAATATTTGAACTTTAACATTGATTTTTTTTTATAACACACTAGATACACTAGATCTCCCGGAAATATTAGTATAAAGTGCAATAAAAAAGTATTAAAAACAATTTTTCTAAAATAGTCAAATAGGCTAGTATGGATGAATAAGATAATATTAACATAAGAAAAAAAAGCGATGTATCGTACAACGTACTAACATACCGAAATGTTTCCAAAAATGTGGTATATGTGGATTTATAGGACCCGTTGAACTGGCTGTGGGGGCTGAAAATCAATAGGGTTCATCTGTGGGACGCCCTGAACAACATCCAATCATGAAATTCGTCATTTTTTTACACTCCCAAGGCTGTATAGTGCTAACAAAGTGAAATTTCTCCAAAAATGTAGTATATCTGGATTTGTAGGACGTTGTACTGGCTCTGGTGAGCTCAAAATGAATAGGGTTCATTTGTGAGATGCACTGAACAATATCCACTCATAAAATAGGTCACCTGTATACACTCCGGAGGCTGTATCGTGCTAACAAAGCGAAGTTTCTCAATAAATGACCAAAAATGTGGTACTTTAGGTACCATCGCACCCGTTGTACTGGCTCTGTTGAACTAAAAATCACTAGAGTTCATCTGTGAATGCCCGAAACAATATCCAATCATAAAATTGATCACTTGTATGCACTCCGGAGGCTGTATCGCGCTAACAAAGCGCTAATATGAAAATTACTGTTTTAAATGTATACTGTTTCTACATAATTCCACAATATATTGATAGAATGTTGAAAATTCCATGACATTTGATAATTGTTTCGATAGAAGTTACATTTCATTTGATGCCTACCTGATGCATCAAATGAAATGTAGCTTCTGTCATTCAGGCGATGATATTTAGTATCGAAACAATTGTCAAATTTCTTAGGATTTTTAACATTTTATCAATATTATTGTGGAACTAGCTAGTTAGTTTCATTTAAAACAGTAATATGAGTAGATTCCACAAAGTAAGGGTCGAAACACTAAATTTCAGTAAATTTTAATATGAAAATATTTTCCAGTTTTCTTTTGTCCAAGTTAGTAATAAAATTGTTTCTTCTAGTCACTATGTACATGTATCGTGATGAACTCAGTATGCGGCAACTATTGTGTGGCGATATCTGTATAAGCCTATTTTTTTTCTATTTTATATTCATATCTCTGTGAGAGAGTTCTTCAAAATTAATCCTATTGACAATAGCGTCTAACATCATATTCTTATGATAATCGTCAGACAAATAAAACCAACTTTGTTCACAAAACCGATATTATTACCTGAGTCTTATTTCCGGTTGTCTCGTATAATATCAGATACCACTTTTAGAAATAAATTATCTAGTAGAAGACCAAAAGACTATGTCTTGTCAAGAGACAATACGTGATAATGACTAAAATATTGACAGTCTAGAAGTCTTGTATTTATTTTAAAATATCTGCAAAACATTGGTTGATTTCATATCTCTATAATTTGTTAAGAAAGTTAGCAAATAAACAAAAACAAATCTTTTTTGATAACATTTTTTATATGGTCATAATAATGTATGTACAATAAGAAAATCTTATAGGAACCCATTTAATTATAAACATTTTTATTATCTACTGTGTTAATCCAGTTACTCACTGGGCCTATTACGCCTACATTCTTCTGAGCAATAGGGGAGAGCGGGTCACAGTGGCCACTTTTTTTATTTACATTTTTTTCACTAGTGCGATTGCCTTCATTGATATGTAGTTTGCAGGATCATAATAAATAGAGTTTTAACTACCTATAAAAAATTTATTTGAAAAAAACAAACTATACAAGAAATAAATAATGATTTTTTGAGAACATGAAAACTGGCCACTGTATCCCACACGCGGGAACAGTGGCCACATACATGGGGCACATTGGTCACTCAAATAGAACTGATAAAAAACATTATTGAGTAAGATAGAATTATACCATGTTATAGCCACCAAATCCATAAGTGGTTTGTAGTCTGGAGGTACCTCCAGAATTTATAGGTGGTGGGAGAACGGCAACAATAGTCGTTTTGCTGCTAGGTACCGTTGACTCAACGGTTTTTCGGGGACCGTAACGTTTCGCGACAGTTCGGTTCAAACCTTGTATCTGTGAACTGTCGCGAAACGTTACTGTCCCCGAAAAATTGTATAACGTTGAGTCAACGGTACCTCGCAGCAAAACGACTAATATCATCGAATGGTACTATTCCACAATCTTTAACATTAGGAAATACAAACTTATACCCAACTTTCCTTAAAAAATTAATTGAATATTCATTCAAGTCCGTACTGATATTATTGACTTGACCAACAATAGTATATTATACACCAAGGTGGTGAAGACTATTATTATCAACCGAGCACCAAAATTATTTCGCGAGAGGCTTTGCCCCGAGCGGAATAAAGTGCGAGGTTTATAAATGTCCTCACCACCGTGGTGTATATACATTTTTTGCACTACTAGCCAAATTTAAGACAAAAATAAAAAAATGTCTTATAAAAATCATGTAGGTATAATTTAATCACACAGCAATATAATACCATTATTCCTATAGTTCATAATCATCAATATTAAGTGCAACGAATTAACGTAACCAATTATACGATCACATCCAAAAATTTCACAAAACGTGGTTTATGTTTTACTTTGAACTTTGAACAATTACAGCGGTAGTGCGTTCACAACACTTGGGTACAAAGTGAGCGTTCATAAAACATTTAACATATGCTTCACCATAGAGAAAGTAATATATCATTTGTCTATGTGGGTCAAGGTTAGCTACCAGTTTCTATCAACAGAAGATTTTCAAATTCCACTGGTGATAATGTTGAAGGTAAAAACATTCCTCGATCCTCGTTTTTCTAAAATTAACGGAAAATAAACAACACATTTCAATGTCAAATTTTGATAGTGTCGATCTACAAATCGTTCAAACTGATTTCTCCCTAGGCATTTACTCCGTCATCTGACTGACACTGACACTGTTTTCGCTCCTCACCTCACCCATATATTATGAACGCACTCCTTATGTCATCAGAAATTTTTGGTTGAGCGCGAATTTTAAGCTAATGACAGTTTAATTGGAATAATTTTATCTTGTTAGGTAATTTCAAGCAGTAAATATGTTAGACACAATCTCCTGGGTATACAAAATTATGTTGTACTAGTTTTTGTTAAGCTATTATCTCTGAATTCTCAAAACATTTGAATTTGTCCATTATTGACCTAGGTTAACAATAGAAAAAATTATTAACCACTAATAGAGAAATTCAACTTCTCAGTTGGCTAGATGACACAATAATTGTCAACTTCACAGCTAGTAGTGGAAAAAATATTTTATGTTATTTTTGTTGTATACATAACTAAAACAAATGATTCAACAACAATTGCACTGCCAGAATTATCTCTTTCGCTTTAAACTTTCCAGTCTCTTGTTTTCCATGATTTCTTCTTCTTGTCTATTCATAACTGGCGTGCTTGTTAAAACTTCTGCTTTCTTTTTCTTCCTACTACCCCTTTTAGTTATATTTTGTTCGGTATTGGTTTTCGGATAGGGGCGTAATATCTCTGGTGAGACAAAATTGAAGGCTGGCACATTATTATTTAAAGGATAAAATTTCCCTGGTGAAACAGGAGAACTCGTACTAATGTACTGGTTGATGGTATGACTTGACCTACAGTAGTTGTTGGACGTGAATTTTCTCTTTCTTTACTATACTATAGTTGATGTGGTTTGCTCATGTCCTAATCCATCTGTTACATTTGTTGCTAAATACTCATCATCTCCGCACACATATTTATTTATTAGAAAAATACCAGTGCTTTCAAAGGCAGATATGCAATTCTTTTGTTTAAAAGCAAGGGGATAGGCAATCCCTAACAGTTCAGCAATTTCATATATTGTTATTCTTTTGCCAGGATTTGATGCTAGCCAGGATCTTTATGTTTTCAAGTTAAAACTTTACTTTTTTAAAAATTATTTAATTACAATAGTTACACTTTATTAATATTTATTGAAGTTAACAATATGAAGTCTATAATCATTCTGAATATAAAATATGTATAATGAAGCTATGCGGTGTCCAGTAGTGCAATTCAGCATTATGACGTAGTCGATCGTCCGATGATGGTTCGATGTAACAATGCCATATGAGGTCACGAATTCAGCTGACGGGACATCTATCGTTTCATAACTCCTCCATCCCCAAAGAAAACTCAAGGGTGAAGCGAGGGTGGAACCACTTGAGTTGGATCGATGTTGGTAGGCTTCTTTTTATGCTGAAAAACCTTTCTCATAAAGTTTCTATATTTAAATAGGAAATAACAGATTAGAAGTATGCAGATTATGGTACTTGAACTGATAGCAATTCGAGAAAAGGCCACAGGCAACTTGAGTTCATCAAGCGGATTTGCATTGTTTTCTTGAAGTTGCAGTTTATGAAGTTTGTCTAAGTTGATTTTCTTTAGCTGAATCTCTTGGATATTCAAAATTGGAAGTGGTACTTCTTGGATACCTTCGAGAGCTATAGGATGTCCTTCGATGATATCTTTTTCGTTTTTGTATGTGTATTTTGTAGTAGCTATAGAGCATCTTGGCGGGATCGTTAATAAATAGCTTCCTTGTAAGACTGAAACTCCTGATTCTTCACAATCTGTTTGTATTTTCTGTGATTCTGGGAATATTACAATGTAATGGCTTACGTTAATTTCTTCTTTTATTGGTTCGGAGACTTTTACAGCGATTTGTTGGCAATTCTCTGGCGATGATGTGACTGAGAGGAGAGATGTGATGCAGTCTTTTGTTTCTCTGGTTACTTGTAGCCTGTTGGTTTTACAGTAGTAGACGGATTGGAGATCGATGCATTTTTCTTCTTGATACTGATATTGGTTGTTGCTCATAATTAGGTGAGTAGAAGGAGGAATAAGGACAGAATTATTTATATTAGGTACGGAATATAAGTGGTAGTAGGTAAATACGTCTGGATGGACCAGTGGAAATTCTAGTGAAAATATGATTTTATCTTTATCATAATAAACTTTAGTATTAACAATAGCATAATATTTGGTTTTCATTGAATAATAATTGATCATATGTGTATGTGTTATATAAAATTTGGACTATTTCTTTAAGGTCCTCACGGGAGATTACGCTTTGATGCAGAACACCTAAACTGGCAAAACTTACTGCATTTTCGATGTCATTAAGAAAGCTGGACATAGAGTCCAGATTGATTTTTATTTGACTAAAAATTTCTTGAAATTCTATGTAGTGTGAATAATCATAAGATGTTTCGTTGAGTGCTTTTCCTAATTCATTAATTTTATTGGATATTAGAAGCTGATTATTTGAAATTATTGATATTGATTCATTAACGCTATCCATAAGATTTTTGTTAAGAGTTATTTGTGAATTTACTTCTCTAATGATTTTATTTTGATCATTTTGCAGTTCGCTAATACTTGCGTATATTTTGTTGGCATCTTCTTGGTCCATATTGCCAGTAACGAGTTTCACTAGCGAGCCAAGAGGGTTGATTATTCCTCTTTTAATTCGATTAGATGGAAATATGGAGTTCATTTTAACATTTATACTATTAACTTCAAATTGCAATTGTTTATAAACATTTCTCAAAGAATGTTCATGAATATGGTTCGTCTTATTAAATAAGTTGTTTAATGAGTAATATTGTAAACTTAGATTTGTAATTTGATTTCGGATGGGGTTTGTAGGGATATAGTGTAAAAATGTATGGGAAGCGATTTTTACCCTAGCTTGTCCTAGTTCGAAAGATAGGATGCCAGGATTACTTTTCAAGGATTTAATCTGTATCTTCTGGTTCGTCACTGTCTGAAGAGTCAACGTCCTGTGAAGTTACATTAATTAGTTTTCTTACGGGTTTAAATAGTTGTTTATGATAGTTGTTTTTGTAAGTCGTTACTGTAATATCTTTTGATGTCAAAATGTGTTCGCGTTTATATGGAGGTTTAGTTTTAGATTGTCGTTCCGATTGTTTCTTGTAAAGGGTAGTGCCAGGGGGAATGTCTGGGGGATCTGTACGTTTTTCGTTTAATTTTTCAATATTTTTTTGTTTTTTGTTACTAGTGTCGGTATGTATTCTGTCATATAATTGTTTCATAGTTTCTTTATGTTCATTTAATTGAATGTTATCTGGTTGAGCTTCGTCGTCGATTTCGATGGGATCTTTTAGGTGAAGATGTCCTAGAAGAAGGTCAATAGGCTTATGTTTGGTGACAGAGTGAATTGAGTTATTGTATCCCAAAATGGACAATCTCAATTTTTCGAATGGGTTTAATTTTGGATTCGTTAGGGATAATGTTCTCATGTGTTCTAATATTGTAGAATGAAATCTTTCCACGATTGCATTGCTATTAGGATTATGTGGAAGAGTATAATGCCAGTTAATACCATATAATTTAGCAAAGCCTTTGAGAGTGGATTGAGTAAATTCTGTGCCATTATCAGATACAATGTTTTCTGGAATTTTATACGTAGAAATGAATTGTAATAATGACTGATAGATGTGAATCGCAGATAATGTTGGAATTATGTAAGCTTGTCCAAATCTACTAAAACTGTCACATACTGTCAAGTATATTGATGTGAGCGCCTTTTTTTAAACAGCTTGTAAAGGGTTTGGTTAATTTGGCAAAATTTTTTATAAACTTTCTGTAGTACCCGAGAAGGCCTAAGAAAGCTTTTATGTCTTTCGTGGTTTTCGGTAAGGGGTAGTTGGTAATAGCTTTTACTTTATCAGGATTGGGTTTGATGCCTTGAGGGGTGATAATATGACCTAGAAATGATACTTCTTTTCTAAGAAATTCGGATTTGTCGAGTTGAACCTTGAGGTTACTCTCACGAAGCTTTTGGAAAACACTTTTTAAATTATTAATATGTTCTTGGAGTGAGCTTGAAAAGACAATTATGTCGTCCATATAGACGAAACAAATTTTATTACGGAGTTCTTTTAGTACATTATCCATGACCCTCTGAAATGTTGCAGGGGCGTTCTTTAAACCGAAAGGCATTCTGACGTATTCGAAATGACCATTTTCAACGTTAAAAGCGGTTTTCTTAATATCGTCGGGATGCATTTCAATTTGGTGAAATCCACTGGCTAAATCTAAGGTGGTGAAATAATAACAGCGTCCAAGTTTGTCAAGTATGTCAGTTATGTTTGGAATGGGATAACGGTCGTCAATGGTCTTTTCATTGATTTTTCGGTAATCAACGACGATGCGCCATTTCTTTCTTCCAGATGCATCAGCTTTTTTGGGAACAATCCATATAGGAGATGACCAGGGTGAGTCGCTAGGCCTAATAATCCCTTTTTCTAGCATGTCGTTAATTTGACGTTCGACTTCAGGTTTATGGATGTAGGGGTATCGATATGACTTAGTATAGACTGGAAGTTCGTCTGTTGTTTTAATTTTATGTTTGACTTGGTTGGTGAAAGATAGGGGTGAATTTTCTTTATGGAATATGTCACGAAATTGTTTACAGAGTTTTTCGATTTCGAATTTTTCTTCTGAATTTAAATGAGAAGTTCGAATGCATTGGGCAGTGTCGAAATTATAGGGATGATCGTCGGCAGGGCTTTGAACAGAAATTTGGAAGATTTCGTAATTGTCTTCAAAAGGTTCTACAACTATGGGTTTGTATAGAAAGACATCTTGAACATTTTCGGAGGTATTTATAATATCAACTGAGGCATATCCATTTTTTGAGAAAGTGACACCTTCTTTGATACTACAACTAGATAGTTCAGTGTATGGAATTCTAACAGTACCATTTGGTATATTGACAGGTATTTTTGCGGTTTCTATGGAATTGGGTTCAACATGAGCGAAAAATAAAAGTTTGCCTTTAGAAGAGTAGTGAGATAATGGTAGGTTAGCGTTTTGTGTTTTTAAAAGTGAATTTTTTAGATCGATATGTACTTCTAAATCTTTTAAAGTTTCGTAACCTATCAAGCCGTCAAAGAAATGATGGAATTTAAAAAGATGGAATTTCATGATTTTATTTGAGTTGAATTCGCGAAAAGCTGGAATTTTAGCGCAAAAATCTCTAGTAGTTGTTTGGAAGACTGAGCTGATGGTAATTGGTTCTTTATAGATATAATTTGGGAAATAATTTTCAGCAATTTCGGGGTTTATAAATGACTTTGAAGCTCCGGTATCTATCAATAATTTTAAGGGAGGATCAGAAATTATTATGTATGGAAGATCTTTCTTGTCATAAATTGAAAAAATTTCTACGTCTGATTTGTTGGTTCGGGAGCGTCTTGAAAATTTTGTTCGTCGTTGCTTTGTGTTTCTGGATTGTCAGATATTGAATTTGTGGTGTCTACATAGTCATTAAATTCATAGGGAGCAATATAATTTTAGTCATAAACGTTATCTTGGTCAAGCATGTTATTTTCATAAGGGTAGTAAGGAGTGTTTGATTGATAATAGTCATAATATTGCGTTTGGTCGACATTGTGCAGTTCTTCAGAAGTAAATCTGGGTTGTGATGGTTGGTATTGTTGTGGAGGTGGAAGTGCAAATCGATTTTGGTTTCGATTAAAGTTGGATCTGTTAAATGTATTTGACGAGATGCCACTCATAGGAGTTGGTTTGGGCTGACGGAAATTTGAATTAGGTTTCCACACATTACTCGGTGCTCTTGAAGGTTGTTGAGGACCGAAAACTTGTCAATTAGTCGGGAATCTATGTGGGATGAATCTGGGTTGAACATTGATTGGTCCACGAGGAAATGGATTTGAAAAATTTTGTATTGGCATTAAATTGTGACCGAAGTTAGGGATATTATAATTAGTTTGATTTTGATAGTTTTGATTAAATTTTGGATATGGTTTATTGTTAAAAGTTTCGTTATTTGATTTTTGAAGGTGACGGATATTATTTTCTGCAATAATAAATTGTCTAGCTGTTGCAAGAGTATCGGGTTTCATAGCTCGAATTGTGGAGCCCATAGGTTCTTTCAAACCGGCCAGAAATATTTTTAAAGCATGTGTATTGTAAAAATTTTTCTTTACGGTTGCACCAGCTTGACTAGTTTCATGACAATCAACGTAATTATGAAGAGCACTCAAATTAGACATTACTCTAGTGTAAAAATTAAGAGCAGGTTCGTTAGAATTTTGTCTCAACTGATCTAAATCAAAGAGTAATCCGTTTTCGTCTCTCTGGTCGCCAAAGTGAGCTACCAGAGTGCTTTTAACTGTTTCCCAATCTTTGTTTATGCAAATACTGTAAACTTCTCTCGCGTTTCCAACTAATTTTCCATATATTCCGAAAATTAAACTAATGTTTTGAACGCAATTGACATTTGCGGGATTTGGATCCCAATAAGTTTTAATTAAAGTGTTACTCGTCTCTAAGAAAGACGCTAATTCAAGCGGATTACCATCAAATTTTGGCACGATTTCTAATAATTTAATTTCAAATTTGGGAACAGACATTGTTGAATTCAATTGACTATTATTAGAATTAATATTTTCTTCAATGCTTAAACTATTTAAAAGAGAACTAACTTCTAATACTGAACTTTCTTTTTCTTTGTCAGAAGAATTAAAATTAAAATTTGATTCAATACTAATATTAAGCTCACTGTCGCTTTCCACTATGGAATCTTCAGATGAGGAGAATGACATAGGCTAAGAAAGATAATAGGATAAATAATATGAGCAACTTACAGTAAAATTGCGATGATTTCCATTGATCCTCGATGGACTGCACTCTCTGGATTGGCACCGTACTCTTCTCAAACGTTTATTTGCACTTTTCGGATTGTTCAAAATTTGGAAAATTTCGCGATGAAGGTTCTTCCAAATAAACAGTAGAAACTGAAGGATAATACACGATGAGAATCCTTTTGGATCCTACTGACTGCGCCACTTTATGTTTTCAAGTTAAAACTTTACTTTTTTAAAAATTATTTAATTACAATAGTTACACTTTATTAATATTTATTGAAGTTAACAATATGAAGTCTATAATCATTCTGAATATAAAATATGTATAATGAAGCTATGCGGTGTCCAGTGGTGCAATTCAGCATTATGACGTAGTCGATCGTCCGATGATGGTTCGATGTAACAATGCCATATGAGGTCACGAATTCAGCTGACGGGACATCTATCGTTTCATAACTGGATCTACATGCCTCATTATAGTAACGCTTCAGAGGACCATACATATACACATTTGTTTAGAGGCTGCAACTTATGGCTTGTATGTGGTGGTAGTGTAAAAAGAATAACGCCAGAATTCTTAGCCATCCTAATGACACCAAAGGATATAGGTGTTCCATGGCTATCCAATAACAGTAATACAGGGTCTTGTAATGAAGGCCTGGCATGCTTAATGAAATTATGCATCCAGTTCTCGAATATTTTAGACGTCATCCAACCTGTCGGTGAAGCTGCCCCTACTGTCCCAATGGGAGCGCTCCTAATCATGTTATCTTTCAAATTGACTCTTGGAAATATCAAAAGAGGCGGAATACAGTTTCCAAAAGTGTTAATTGTACCACACATGATCACTAGAACGCCTCGTTCAGCAGAACTCGCCTCTGTACTTTTTGTGCAATTATTTTAGTTGGTCCCTGAACAGTTGTTAAAGCTGTTTCGTCAGTATTATAGATTCTGCTTGGATTCAAAGATGGGTATTCTCCATATAAATCCCTTAAGTCGTTACAGAACTTATGGACAACGGGCTTATTAAAAGCAATATATCTTGATATAGAAGTTGCTTCTGCTGTTCGTTAGGAAATTGTAGAATTTCTTTTCATGAACGCCGTACACCATTCCTTTCCAGCAGACTGATCTCGTTGCCAGCTTTCCGGACTATTCTTGTTGTTAGCCACTGCAAGGTCAAATGCCAGTTTTATAGCGGCTTTTGGTGGTAAACCATGGTGTAGTTTTCCACATTTATTTAGATATTCACATAATTCCACCTTTTCTTCGTTAGTAAAAATCTTTCTGCATTGATAATTTGGCTTCATTTTTGGAAATTCTGGTTCATCCCAATTTATATTTATATGATGGCATTTTTTAATATACCTACATAATATAGTTCGTGCTATATGTAACGAACTGCAGCTGCTTTTGTAGATAAACCTTCATCTAATACAGATCTAACCGCCGATTTCATATCGTTTTTATCTGCTAGACCAATAGTGCTTTTGCGTTTCCTGTTGTGTGGTAACGTCACAATCTTTCAATCCGAAATAAATTAAAAAGCATACGTCAGACTTGAAGGAGAAATGCTGAATACAAATCGACTAATTATGAGTACGGGGTAGAGTGGCCACCAAAGTCTGATAGTGATGAGTGGCCACTCTGTCCCAAATGACCCTAGCCACTATGTACAAATATAGCCTATAAACAAATTTCCTATCTAAAATTTTGTTTGCAAGTTTCTAGCTCCTAGCATGCGTTGGTTATTAGCATAATGTATCAATATTAAACACGATATATCTAAGTAGTCAAAAATTACTTCAAATTGTAATGGTACAAAAACAATACTCACCGGATTTTTACACGTGCTGCACCATAGACACAAAAACGCAATACAACTAATTTACGACAAATTTAGGAACTAACACATGACGGACACTGTTCTTTGCACAGTTTAGCGACTTCTTGCTAGATGGCAACACATATACTGAATCCATTCTAAAATTATTTCAAACTGGCCACTGTTCCCCACTGGCCACTGTCACCCGCTCTCCCCTAACCATCATCACCCGAATTATATATTTTTAACACCGAAAACTATTTTTTTAAAAACTTTATTTTCAAAATAAAATTAAAATTATAATACTTGGTAGAAAGCTAATGATCAACCGACAATGCTAAACAGAAGTATCTCAACCACTAACCAACTATAATAACTATAACGACTTAAACCAAACAACTTATATTCAACAACCTTTACCAAACAACTTGAATAATAATGCATATGAATATATATACTAAAACAAAACTCTGCATTTCTTATCTTATTTACAGTAATATAATATTATTATTTATTTATAGAAATTTCTAGTTCTATAACTCCTCCATCCCTAAGATCGAAAAATAATGGAGTTGTTTTTCGATTTTGAATTTGTTTCTTCCAATTCAATGACTTCTGTCTTGATATCTTCTTTCTGGATTTTTTCTTTCTTGTTTTTTCTTTCACTTCTTGGGAATTTTCGTATGAACCAAAATATTATTATACTTATGCAAATAATTAAAATTATTGAAAATGAACTAATTGTTGTATGATGCTTTGGAATTATTACTTCTTGAATAGGTTTTATATTTTTAGCAATTTTATTGATTTCATATAATCCTTCAAAATCTATTTTAGTTAAGTTTGGTGAATTATATGGTTGAATTTCTAAAAACTTTGAATCTAATTTTGGCAATATTATTGATTTTCCTTTTCTAATTTGGATGCTGGTTGAAAATATTTCTTCTCCAACTTGAATCTTGCAATCTTCTGGAATTCGGATGATTGATGGATGATTAATTTCCAAATATTGATCAGAAGTACATCTTGTTAGTATTTTATCGCTGAATTTCGAATAATTAAAACTTCATTATTTGTGACTTGTTCTATTATAGTTTCTTGAAGGTGAGCATCATTAGCATAGCAGTTCGTAGGAGAATGGCCGTTTAATATTTCCATAGTACAATTATCTCTTGACTTCATTCCTTGTTGACAGTAATATTTTTCTTCTAACATCGGACACTCTTCTTTTATTGAAATTATTTCTTCCGGAGTTTTTGCCAAGTAAGGTTGTAATGGGATAAATATTTTGTGGTTTTGAATGATGGGGTATAAGTGATAGAATTCTAGAGTTTTGGATTTCAGGATGGGTACATGGACAGCAAAAATTATTTTAGACTTTGAAAAAGTTACTTGAAAACCCAAAAATAGATAGTATGTTAAAATATTATTAAATTTTGGAATTTGTTCTTCTTCATATATTGTATGTAAAGACTTTATCATTTCTACAATTTCTTGATTTGAAATCACTGAACTATGAATAGAATTTAATTTGGAAAATGTAATGGAATTTTCAATATTGTCAATTAACGTTATTAAATTTTGACAATCCAAGTTAATCTGTGAAATCGTACTATAAAAGGTGATAAAATTATTTAAAGTTATTATTTTATTTTTTATCGATTTATGAAATTTTTCCAAACTATCTAGTAATTTCTGTTGATTATGCCACAAGGTAGTTATTGATTTATTATAATGATCGATTAATTTCTTATTTGAAGATATTTGCATATTAACTTCGTGAATTATTTGTTTTTGGTTTTGCTGTAATATATTTATCGCGTTATCGTATCTTTCTTCATCATCTGAATCAAGAGTACAAAAAAGCCATTTATCAATTTTTCCAACAGCATTTACTAATCCTCTTTTTGCTCTAATGTGAGGGTAAATATTTTCTGATTTTCTATTCAATGTATTGATTAAACTTTTCTTTCTTTCCATCATTTGCTCAGCCAAATTAGGGTATGAAATAGGGTTTGTTACATTAGCTTCTACTAGACTACTTCTTAATTTATAAAAATATTTGTTTGACAGTTTCTATTTGCTTACTTATTTCTTTTAAATTTATATAATAAATAAAAGTATGTTTAGTATAAATAAGCTTACATAATAATAAATTAATTGGTAGTATTAAGTTATTCAATTTGGTAACTTGTACGTCTTCGGTTTTGCATTTGGTATGAAAAACCAGGAACAGGGTTACCACTATCATCAATTTCATTTTGCTGTAAAATTTGTTTGAATTAGTTTTGAATTTTTATTTACATTTTTTTTGATAAATTATTTTATTAGTTTTTTAAAATTAGTTTTGAATCGTTAATTATTTCTGCTTTCTTATATTTTGGAAAAAAAAATTTATATCTAAATTTTGTTTGTATGATAACTTGGAGAATTATTTGTGCTTTTGTATATAATGAGATAGTATTAAGGTATCGCTCAGATCAAATAGAATTATTTAAAATTAAGAAATATTATTTTAATCAAAGGAAGATTATCTAAATATGATAAATCTGGTAAATAATCAATTTCTTTTAGAATTATCGAATCAAGATCATCAATTTATATTTTGACAAAATGTATAAAATTTAAAATGAAAAATTGAGTGTTTCATATTATTATTTTCAAAATTATTGTGATATATATATATAAATATATATATATATATATATATATATATATATATATACTCCTATATCTAATTATATTATTGTTTTTAATAACTAGTTGATATGAACTCAAATAATAATGAATAAAATCATTAAACGAAAGACTTGAATATTTCAAATTATTTCTTTGAAAATTATTATCATTATCTATATATTTCTATATCTATTGTATTGTTATTCATTTATAGTTCTACTAAATAATAAGTATTTAAATTTTTATTATTGTCATTATGATATTAATTCTTATATCTAATCTTATTGTTATTTATTTCTAGCTTTGAAAATTATTATTATTATAATATTAATTACTATTATTTATCTAGTTACATATGTACATAGAATTTCCATATGTATTAAGCCATTTGATAACTTCTTGTATTGAGTACCACCTTAATGCAAAGTGTTCCCAATACTTTCTTATTGACTCTTGCAATTCTTGAATATCTGTTCGTCTTCTAATTTTATTTTCATGATTTAGAATTTTCTTGTTTACTCGTACACTTCTTTCTTCATTTCTCTTGTTTACATTCTTGTTACTTTCATCTATCTTCGTATTTCTATCAACAGTTTTCTTGTTTCTATTCTTCTTTATGTTTCCACTTATTTTCTCGTTACCTTCTTCTATTTTCTTATTTCCATCAGTAATTTTCTTACTTCTATTCTTCTTTATATTTTCATTTATTTTCTTATTTATAGTTTCATATATTATATTCTCGTTTCTTTCATCCATTTCATTATTTATGATTTGATTTTTTTTCTTCTGTCTTCTTGTTGAAGTTTTCATTTTTCATATCATTTCCATTCACTTGATTTACTTTTTTATACTTTGTATATTTTTATGTTCCCTTGTATTTCCTGTTATTTTTAAATCAGTGTGATTCAATACAATATTTTTATTTGTTGATTGAATATGAGATATATACTTATTATTAATGTCATTTTCATTGTTTTCAATTAAATTATTTTCTACACTATTCTCAATATTGAATAAATTTGATAAATCAGGTACTAAATCTACTTCATTATTTTCAATTTCGTTATTTTCCATAACATTATTAATATTGAATAAATTTGACAAATCAGGTACAAAATCAATTTCATTATCTGGAAGATATTCAAATTTCGGGTTATTTATTTTAATGTATTCAAACGGTTCTTGAATGTCTTTTTGTCCTGTATAAACGAACGTTTCAAAATTATCTAACGGTTCATTTGAAATAATTTTAATTTCTGCTACCTCGGATTTCTTTTCTGAGGAGCATTCCGAAAATTTTGATTTTGTTCTTGATTGTCATTTTCTTTTGTAATAGTGTAATTTTCAAAATCATCTGTTAAATCAACTATTTCTTCTACTTCTTCCATTTCACCATAATCATTGTTATATAATTCTTCGGATATGAAATTCGGATTTTGATTATTATTTTGGAAATAATTATTATTAGTATTTCTAAATCTATTCTTATCATTATTATTATTACTAGTATTATAATATATATATATATAATAATATATATATATATATATATATATATATATATATATATATATATATATATATATTATAATAATAACGGCTTTTTCTAATAAACTTTCCGAAGTTTCTTGGAATTATTTGGACGTTCATAGTATGGGTGCAGATAATTTGGCAGAAAACATATTGAATACGCTGAAACATATCTCTGATACTTGTTTTTGTGAAAAAACTGTTAAAACAAATAAATCTAATATCAAATGGTTCAACAACACATTGCGTAGTATGAGAAAGAATGTCATTACAGCAAAAAACAAATTTATGAATACTTATTCGGAAGGTGATTGGGTAAATTACAAAAATTTAAACAAAATATATAAAAAAGCAATTCGCTCTGAAAAGAAGTTAGCCTACTCAAAGATAATAAAAGATTCGGATAATAAAAATAAAACATGTTGGACCATCGTAAATTCGGAAAGAAGAACTAAAATTAATAAAACCAAACAGTCCGATATATCACCACAAAAATTTAATGAATTTTTTACATCGGTATCGGGAATAGTATTAAAATCTCTTGGTGATTCTCAATACGAGTCGAGTTTCTTTTTAAATAAATTAAATAAACCTGCATTTTCATTCTTTATGAGTGAAATCTTGGAAAGTGATGTCCATGAGGCAATATTGAAATTAAGTCATTCGGCATGTTTAGATTTTTACAATATAAATAGCAAAATATTGAAACGTTGTATACACTCATTGACATATCCACTGACCATTTTATTTAATAAATGCTTAGAGGAAGGATCTTGGCCTGACTCGTTTAAAATAACAAAAATTATTCCATTATATAAAAATGGTGATATAGATTCTCCAGAAAATTTTCGACCCATAGCAATTTTACCGACGATTAACAAAATATTTGAATTGATAGTCAAAGAAAAATTAATCAATTACTTGGAAGATAAGTCACTTCTAACGGAATTTCAATTCGGCTATCGCAAAAATAAATTATGCATACGTGCTCTTCTTCGACTCTTAGATGAAGTTGTACAGAAACTAGAGGAAGGCGTCAACTCTGTTGCCACGTTATGCGACTTGACGAAGGCTTTTGATTGTGTTCCAGCGGATTTACTCCTAAATAAACTGGAATTTTATGGTATTAGAGGAAATGCACACAAATTACTGACATCTTATTTAAGTAATAGGAAACAGTATGTAGTTTGTGGAAACAACCAGTCTGATTTACGTAATATAGACAACGGCATTCCTCAGGGCTCGATTTTGGGTCCAATTCTTTTTATAATATTTGTTAACGATTTACCAGAGGCTATTGACACATTTTGTATTTTATTCGCTGACGATACTACAACTTTATCTGATGGCACACAAGCTGGTGATAATATTTTGTTGAATCAGTGGTTCCTGGCAAATAAGTTGAAACTCAACGACACTAAAACTAAACACATTCTTTTTAGTTTAGATAAATGGGCTATAAAATCAGAGCCAGTTAAATTACTGGGCATTCATTTGGACACAAATTTAAGGTGGTCACCTCATGTTGACTACCTTTGTTCAAAATTAGCGAGCCAAGTTTTTGTAATTCGTCAATTAAAATCATGTATACCAACTCATTTGTTAAAATCCGTATATTATTCACTGTTTCATAGCAATTTAACTTATGGTATTATGCTATGGGGTAGCAGCACATCAGTGCACAAAGTATTTGTGCTACAGAAATCTGTAGTTAGAATAATTTACAATGCACCAAGAAACACTAATTGTAAAACAATATTCAAAAAACTTGAAATATTGCCGCTTCCGTGCTTGTATATTTTGGAAGTGTTGATTGAAACACATAAAAATCGATATGTTCTGACTAAACATGCAGATATTCATAATTATGACACTAGAAATAGTAAAGACATTGTCATTCTCAAGTCTAGACTGAAAACAACAAAAAATAATAAGTTGGATGTTACATTGTACAATTCATTTGTAAAATATTTTGAACATATAAATATAAGTGATATGACGAGAGTTCAATTTAAGCATTTTGCTAAGTCATTTCTGTTGAATTATTGTTTTTATACAGTTGATGAGTTTTTGGAGGAGTTGAATACCCGGGCTTAATGCTTATATATTTGTTCGTTTTGTTTAATTTAATTTTTACGTTCAATTATTTCTTACCTTATTTTATATTTTAAAATTGTTATATTTCGTCAATATTTTAACTTTATGAAATGTATGTCTGTATTTATGTCAACTTTTCACTTTCTATTATTTTGATTATATTTTAAATTTGTCACTGTACAATTTTTAATATTTTTACTTTGTAAAATGTGTTCATATGTACTACTCACTGACTTCTAATGTACTATGTATGTGAATGGGGTCAATAAACCATCTATATATCTATTATTATTTCGATTTATAAAATTATTATTTCTCCTTGGAGAATCCGTAAAATTTCTTGATGTTGTCGACATAGGCTCCGGTCTAGGTAAATTATGTACAGGTATTTGGTGAGGTCTGAAAACATTCCTTTTTGGACCAAATACTTGCGCATTAGTCGGATAATGTCGAGGTTGTTGTGGTTGTGGCTTTATATCAATTGGTTGGCTTGGAAAGTTTTGTCGTTGTTGGAAACATTGATATTGGTTATAGTTATTTCTAGCATAATTTGAATAGTTATCATTCTGACTTCGATTATTATTATTATTATAATTATATGAATTATTATTAGGTGATTTATAACTACTAGAATTTTTGAAGGATCTCGGCTCATTTAAATGACCGTATAATCTTTTAAAATTCTAGAATTCTTCGACATAAGTCATTGCATCCTCCAAAGAGTTAGGCTTTTTCAAATGCATATTGTTTTTAAGGACACTGGTACATCCTGAAACAAAGGTGTTCAGTGCCGTCTCATCACAATGATTTATGTTGCATCTCTTATCATCTTCAGTAAGAGTAAAGTCATTACTGATTCTCTGAATAATTTTGCTTTCTAGCAGTTGGAGTCTAGCCCCGAAATCGATTAAATTTTCATTTTTAAATGGCCTTGTTCGTGTTAATTCCTGTACGATGCAGTCCAAATCTCTTCAATCTGAGAAACACTGTTTCAAGGCTTCTTTAATCTTTTGTCATGTGTTTAATTCCATTCGATTGCCCACCATGGCTTCAGCTTTTCCTATAAGTTTTTCCTGTATACAATCCAATATATGGTTGTTTATTTCGACGTAATTATATATAGCGTATGTTTCGATTACTTTCTCGCACTTGACTATAAACTTATTTAACGTATTACTAATACCATCATATGGTTTAATATTTTCTAATTTTAATTTAAATAAATCCCAATTGAGGGTTTTTACAGTAGCAGTAGCCATTTCGTTTATATTCACAGATGAAATTGAATTCTCAAAATTATTATTAGATATATTATTTTCTTTAATATTCAATTTATTGAATGTTTCCAATAAATTTTCCAATTCGTTCATAAAATAAAGTTGGCAGCAAGTATATATATATATATATATATATATATATATATATATATATATATATATAATAAAAATACCTCTCCTACACTTTTAAAAAGGTATGGAAAAGTAAAAGGGAAACTTCGCAATTAAAATTGATTTGAAGAGCTCCGGTTTCTTCTTTCTTCGTTGATAGTAGATTCTGGAATCTGCATTCGATGTTGAAACACCAAATCGTGAGTTCTTTATACGAACGATTCGACAAAGTTTTTAGACGACCGCACAGGTCCTACTGACTGCGCCAATTATATAGTTTTAACACCGAAAACTATTTTTAAAAAAACTTTATTTTCAAAATATAATTAAAATTATAATACTTGCTACAAAGCTAATGATCAACCGACAATGCTAAACAAAAGTATCTCAACCACTAACCAACTATAATAACTATAACGACTTAAACTAAACAACTTATATTCAACAACCTTTACCAAACAACAACTTGAATAATAATGCATATGAATATATATACTGAAACAAAGCTAACTCTCCATTTCTTATCTTATTTACAGTAATATAATATTATTATTTATTTATAGAAATTTCTAGTTCTATAACTCTCGTTCGTTGTATAATATACTATTATTATATCATAAAACCTAACAATGCAGTAACTTATTTTGCCAATAGCAATTACGACAGTTTCTCATAGGTTATAGCTTATTTTTATGACGCAGGAGGTAAATCCCAATACAACATCATAAATTATTGATGGAGAATTTTTAAAATAAAACTTGTAGCATTATTTGTTCCAAAATAAATAAATAAAATTACCAATTTATTTAAATTCTTGTTTTAAATTTTAATTTTAATCAACAAAAATAAGGTAAGTATGTAATCTCTACAGGTAGAAAATATTTACAATAATTCAAGATCAATTTAAGTAGCCCTAAACTTTCTTGGAAAGCATTAAAATGTAGAACCGTCAGAAAGTGCTATGCAGATTGTAAATTATTATTTTAGTTAAGATTTACATTTCTGGTTGTACCGGGTGCTTCAATAAGAGAACGAGGTACCATATCTCAGGAATTGATAGTCCTGGAGTTTTGAAAATAAAGCTGGTAAAGGACAGTAACCAAGGAAAATTGGAAATAATTTTGAAGTTCACAACTCTGTCGCTAGGGGGCGTAATTACTATGGTGACATATGAAATGGCATTTTTCTCAAAAAAATCGGTATAACAATATAAATAATATAATGTTAAGAATCTCACTAAAATTTTACATATTTTTACTGTAAGACGTAAAATAACGGCTGGAGGGGAAGATGAGTTTAAAAAAGGAAAGATTGTTGATTATAATTAAAAAATATCCCTGCCAGTGTGCTTTTTGCTGCTTCCACAAGAGGACGTGAGTGAAATATTTAAGCGTATTTTTGATTTTGCTCCAAAATTTTAAATGTAACAGTATAATTATTTTATCAGATTCAGAAAGTAGATTAAATTTACAAGAAAAAATGTTGAGAACACATGTCGATATCTTTACGCGTTTCAAAGTTATCGCCTAAGAAATATTTAGTAACGAATTTTTTTAAAAAACAATCAATATTATTTACTTATCAAAGTTGCGTGGTCAAATATATCCACATTATAATGTCAATTATAAGAATTATGAAAACAGTAATAGTAATGACAGAAAAATAACATCATTAATTTGTATCTGTAGTTTCCCGAGTGTTTTGTTTCTTTACATTTTATCCAGGTTTATGTATCTTTAGGTTAACTCATTTTCGTTTTATTTAAAAAGCATTTATTAATCAGCCAAAAATTGAGTTATAAAAATCACTCCACAAAATTTTACTCAACACATTGGGAGTGTCTTGCATCATAACTTGCATGATGGCGATAAAGGTTAATCTCCGATCCAGATCGGTGGGTCGCAACTCATGAGTCAAATGCAATTTAAATGGATGGTAATGGTGGGTTTTTGAAATTCTATAAACTGAACTTGAAAAAACACTAGTTTCCACAGCAATGGTTCGGACGGACACATGGAGATTAACCGCTACATATTTAAAAACATTCACCACATTCTGTTCGGTCTGCATTAGTTTGTTATGATTACTATGCTTTGAGTTTGGAAATGAACCTTGCCGCATCTTCTCTTCCACCATAGCAAAAATCATATGAGAAGGTGTTCTTCTTTCGGAAAAACGCTCCTGGTATAAGGCTTGAGCATTTCGACAATCCATCCTACACTCACCATAGATTAGCAACATATCTAGATATTCATTCAGTGTGAATAGGAATGGCATTTTCACTCGGAGTTTTCACATTATGTATTGTTTTAAAACGGTATTAGGTATTAGTATTAAGAAAGTGACAACAATCATTGTATTGTTTTTAAATGAAACTCACGGTCCCTAGTTAATTCCACAATATATATTGTGGAATTAACTAGAGACCGTGAGTTTTTTTTAAAAACACTAATATGAGCATATTCCACGAAGTAAGGGTCTAAACAGTTAATTTCATTTAACAATCATTGTGACAGATTTTACTAATATCAATCAAAAAGCGATTAAGGTAGAATTCCAACGCTAACAGTTTTCAATAGCTTTTGTAAAAAGTAATTAAAAAGTAAAAATAGGCCTATCTGAAGTGAATCCGGACATGATAATTGCGACATTTGAACGATCACTGGTTATTGTTGCAAATAAACAATAAATTGAAAATTTGGTATAATTATCTACTTTGATACACCCTTGAATTTTAAATAAAAAGCCCTTTCATTTGAGCTAAGTTTGATCCTCCCTTCCATTGAACTTTTTTCATTGCGATGACGTCCCTGCTTCTATGATGGCGTCACAGATACCCTGTACACCTCGTATGAAATTACTGTAGGTCCCATAAAGATTACCCAGTTCTCAAATAAACCTATACGTTAATTCCTGAGTTACAGCCTGTAAAAAGTAGTTCGATCATTCTATCGAAAAAGATGGCGCTACAGACCGCGCTAAATTTTGGGGTTGAAAATTTTCAATCACCGTAGCTATATACCGCGCTTATGCCTAAAAACTCCAATTCGACCTTCCACGTTCAATTCGGCGCTGGGGGGGTCCTAAAAATATTTCCAACCCATGACACCTATAGGTACTCCAAATCCGGATATTCCCCAGAATATTACGATTCCAGCATTAATAATATTTAGCGACTGCTGGACCCTCAAAAAAGGGATGAAGGGGGCACTCCCATATATCATCGCAAAGGATTTGACCCGAAATTTAACAAAAAATTAAACTTACATATGAATTTTTTCCTATTTATTTTCTGCCAATAACCCACCTTTTTAATATGTCCTATGTACGTGTGGAGTTATTCTCTTTAAAACGTATTTGGTAGTTTTTCCCTACCGTTTAGATTAAATAAAAGCCCACGGACCTAAGTTCCGAACTCTAGACGATGATTTGTTATATGTTTTTGAAGAGGGTTTGAGGGATAAAAATTTGGAAGGAATACTTTTTAATTTTTTCCTGTATAATTCTTCAAATCAAAAAATCGGTTTTTAGGCCCTATGTACCGGTCGGAATGTTTTCTTTCATGCGCTTTTTTTTAATTTTTCTTTAGCACCAACAATAAAGGGACATCATTCTCCCATTTTCTTAACCGTTAAGAGGGGGTTAAGGGAAAGGGGGTCACATTTTTTTTTCGTTAAACAGATATGTCGTAGGTTCGCATATCTGATATGAGAAATAGATCTATCGATCAGTCTCAGTTTTTTCTCCAAATTAAATTCTCTACTTTTTTGGAGATATATTTGTTTTTACATTTAACATTACTTTCTGTTTTAAAAGTAATTGTTGTATTTGTCACCAGTATATGTAATGGTTTTATCATTTTTCATTTCTTTAGTTTGTTTAGAAAATATTAGTTGTAACGCCACTTTTTTCTCTTCATTATTAAAATTTATTTATTATATGTAATGGATAGCCGTTGGATGTTGCGATTTGTTTAATTGTATTAATTTCTCTATCAAAAATATATTTGTTCATAGGAACTGAAAATGCTCTAAGTATCATTTGAATCATATGCTGCTAATTTATGTGACATGGGATGATTGGAATTATATGGTATTATCACATCAGTATGTGTTGGTTTTCTGTAAATTGAATAATCAATTACATTATTAACTCTTTGAATTTTTAAATCAAGAAAATTGATTGAATTATTTTGTTCCATCTTATTGTAAATTCAATTTTTGGGCGTAAATTCTTAATATGATTGAAAAATACATATAAATGTCGTTCACTACCTATAAAAGAAGATAAGTCATCTACATATCTATTAACCAATTGACGCCTGAATTAATTTTTTCTCAGTATTATAATTTTTGTTGTGTAAACTATGTCATTTGCAATTAATTAAATGTAAAGAAAAAATATTTTTTCAAGTTTGATTTATTAGAAAAAAATGATGTGACCATATGGTAACACTAGGCGCTTAGAGAAGCAGAAATGTAAAAATTATTAAAATTCATGATTTTACTCTAAATTCATTATTTTTTGTGGAAAATATAGAAACAGTCAATGCATAACCCCACATCGCATTTGCAGCACATTGTTCTCCCAACCGACACACAACCTTCTCCTGCACAACGTCGTCTCATAAATGGCCTCTATCATCATACCTAACGTTGTTTGCAGCTCTGTTAATCATAACGGAAGTTAAAGACGGTGAGGGCCTTCCTGCTCCTTTGGGCTTAACCCCAGCATTTGTTAAGTATTGTTTGACAATTTCTCTTCTAAACTCGAGTTGCGTCATATTTCCACCACTTTTCTAATGTATCTGCCAGGCGTTTTGAATACATCAACTGTCCGTGTAAAAAGATACCACCACCATTTTTTACCCCTCACTGATATGCGATATCTCGAAACATTCTCATCCATGAGATCCGTTCCTCCCATATTAGAATTATATTTGGATATGAGGTGTGGACGTTCTACGTGGATACTTTTCTTCTCGGCATGGCTATTACGGCGAACATATCCGATCGGTTTAACCCCAAAACACGTGGAAGCCACAGTTACTACTCCATTATCGACCCAACGAACAACTATTATCCCATCGTTTTTGTCAAGAACAAATTGGTAGGTACCTCTTGCTTCCTACCCTATCAATTTCTTATTCATGAGTGGCAGACATTTAGGAGCTCGTACTCCGTTCAGTGTGTCAGCGCTTTGACAACCAATTTCCTTGAGATGTTTTGATAAATTTAGACTTGTAAACAGATTATCAAAATATAATTTGTATGGTAGGTGACCTTTATTTTGAAAAAGCTCACCTAGGATCGTAACTAATTGAGCAGCTGATTTTCCAAATTGTTTTTCATACATTGCTGAACGTCTTGGATTATTACCTTGGTACATTTCAAATTTTATTAAATATCCTGAAGGGCTGTTTACCGATCATATCTTATAGCCGAAACGTACGAGTTTGTTACCTATGATTTGCTTGCAAGAGTGTTAGTAGTGTAGCTATGCCGGTTCTGACTCACTACTTCGAAAAAGGTCCGCTAGGCGACGGTGGCGCTGCTGTCGTTGGCGCTGTCGTCCATTTTTTATCGATTTCGCATTTTTACAGATTTCTTTTTTCTGTCGTCCATTTTTCAGTCGGCAGATTTCTTTTTTTAAATTTTTATTCCAGTAGATTACAGATTTCTATTTTTCTGTCGTCCATTTTTTATCCGTTTGTGCATCGAAAAAAATGTTTGCCTTGAGTGAGATTCGAACCCGGGACCTCATCGTTCCCAGCCTTCGCCGTTACATCTCCGCCATAAGGGCTCCACTAAATCTTAGTTTTGAAATCTAACTGTATAAGATACAGAGAGTCTGATTTCACCATACGATGTAATTTTTTCAATTTTTTCTTCAATACTCCCTTGTACTAATATCATTTTAGTCGCTAGAACATGTGAATCAAAAACAATGCGTCAAGCAGTTGAGTATATTCAGAATCCTTCATAAGTAGGTAATCATAGAAAAATCACATATTATTTTTAGTGACAATCTCGAGGATTTTGATTGGGACTTCTAAATTTCAGAATTAAAAGCGATGGCTTCAATCAACATACGAGTGTAAAAGTGCATTTTTATCGCAATAATATGCAAAGCATCCTTGCGCTCTTTATATACCGGTGTAGTCATAAAAGATGTGATTTTACACAGAGTATAGTAATAAAAATACTGCATTTTTTATACAGGGTGTGATCATAAAAGATGCCATTTGTCCTTATATACAGGGTATAGTCAAAAAAGATGTGATGTTCATATATACAGAGTGTAGTCATAAAAGAATCCATATATACAGTGCGTAGTCATAAAAAGATGCAATTTTATACTGGGTGTAGTCATAAAGTACCGTATTTTTTATATACACAGGTTGTAGTCATAAAAACACCGTATTTTTTCATAAAAGATGCCACAGGGTATATAAAGATAAGGACATTACAATGAATCTCTGCTATTACTGCTCAAATTTTCATCTGACAAACTGCATTGGTAGATTATTTTCACACACACGATGTTACTAGAACGACCACGACAACCACAACATTAACGATAACAACAATGATGACAACGATGACAACGATAACGATGACACCGACGACAACGACGACAACGACAGCAAATCCACTTTATTCGACAGCAGAGGACACCCAAAGCTTCGCATGCTTGAAATTTGTTGCTCGTACGACTACATTATAGTAAAATATGCCGTGACTTAATATATTATTAGACAGATAACACACATCAGAAGTCTATCAGACAGATAGCAGAGGGTTAACAGAATGGATAACAAACACACCTCAGACCCACATCAGTTTGACTGCGCTGGTACTAACAAATTTACTGCAACACTCGGTTTATATGAATTATTTTCCAAGAAACAAACAAAAGAGCAACATATTTGCAGATACTGATATTAACGGATATCTATCATGATAGAAGATAACATCTAAGACATCAGGCTTGCACCCAACTAAATTGATATAATTAAGCCGCTCTTCAAAAAGAATGCTACGCTAATAGAAAAATCTTGAAGCAATGATTTCACAACTTTGTCATACACTGGATGTCATTTTTATTATAGATGCGGTGAAACAAGGAGCCAACTTTACCACTCAAGCAGAGGGGCAGCAGACACACATCACAGGGTTAGCACACATACACCACAGAGGCACCAGACATTCGCCACGTTATACGTTTAACATTTTTGGCATCAAACAGTACTCTTTTAAAAAAAAATATCAGGAATCTTGTATTTCCGAATTTCATTATGGATCACCCCAAATATTTAAAGGGACGTATGATACTGATGGCGATATTGATAATTTTCATAGACATTATAGCTATTTATAATTTAATCACTTAATATAATTAAGCCGCTCTTCAAAAAGAATGCAATGCAAATAGAAAAATCTTGAAGCGATAATTACACAACTTAGAGGTACAGTTTTATTGAATATTACTTTTCATTAAAATAGCTATTCTGAAATATTGGTATAATTTGAAACGTTAATAATAAACCACCGATTATTGTACCAAAATGTGATAAACAAACAATGCACGCTTCTTGAATGAGGAATAATCCAACAGAGGACGCTTCTGTGTCGAATTCATATAGCTAGGATAAAATTCAGTATAGTTGAAATATGCCCCATTGTAATCATTCTTGGTAAAATCCAACTGCATTCTTTCATTGGGATACAGGTAGGGAACGCATTAAAATATTTGAATGACAATATTCTGTATAGTGGTTGATTTGAGAAGACGATTTTGAGCGGGATGTCTACGTAAATTATAACAAATATATGTCTGAATATGATACTGAGAAACCATCATCGTACATACAGATACCACATTTTTTATACAGGGTGTGGTCATAAAACATACCATTTTTCTTTATATACAGGTGTAGTCAAAAAGATGTGATGTTCATATATACAGAGTGTAGTCATAAAAGATGCGATTTTATACAGGGTGTAGTCATAAAGATACCGTATTTTTTATATATACAGGTCGTAGTCATAAAAATACCGAATTTTTTCATAAAGATGCCACAGGGTATATAAAGATAAGGACGTTACAATGAATCTCTGCTATTATTGCTCAAATTTTCATCGAACAAACCGCATTGGTAGATTATTTCCACATACAGGATGTTACTAGAACGACAACGACAATGATAGCAAATCCACTTTATTCGACAACAGAGGACACTCAAAGCGTTTGCATGCTTGAGATTTGTTGCTCGTACGACTACACTATAGTAAAATATGATGTGACTCATTATATTATTAAACGGATAACACACATCAGAAGTCTATCAGATAGATAGCAGAGGGGTAACAGAAGGGATAACAAACACACCCCAGACTCACATCAGAAGTCTGTTTGACAGTGCTAGTACTAACAAATTTACTGCGACACTCGGTTTATATGAATTATTTTCCAAGAAAACAACAAAATGAAGCAATGATTTCACAACTTTGTCATACACTGAATGTCATTTTTATCATAGATGTGGTGAAAGAAGAACCAACTTTACAACTCAAGCAGAGGGACAGCAGACACACATCACAGGGTTAGCACACATACACCACAGAGGCACCAGACATGCATCACCGTTATACGTTTGACATTTTTGGTATCAAACAGTACTCTTTGAAACAAAATATCAGGAATCTTGTATTTCCGAATTTCATTATGAATCACCCCAAATATTTAGAGGGACGTATGATACTGATGGCGATATTGATAATTTTCAAAGACATTATAGCTATTTATAATTTAATCACGTTATTTGTATATTCATTTAATATAGTTATATGATTTTCTGTATTTGTAAATTCTTAAAATTAAACTGTTATATGCTTTACCCAAGTCCCAGTAAGACTACGCTCTTCAGGCACGGATTATTATACCGAAATGTGACAACACTTTCGACAACATGATTACAAAACTAACAATTTTAGTAATGGAACTCACAAAATTTTATTCAAATATTGTGATTTGTCTGTATAGGAGAGAGAATTTACGGTCGACGGGCAGGTAAGATTTTATATGAAAAATAACAATGACATTCTCGGAGGGTCAAAAAGATTTCACCTGCTGTGTGTTACATAAAATGTAAGGAATGTATATGCAATCATAGAATTTGTATCTTCCCATGATGGTCGTTATGGTGCTAAAAATCTCATTTCTAGTCCGCGTTATCACAATAGAACAATTTTCAATGATGATCCGACTCTAAGGAAAAATAAAAAATCTCCATTTTCAATAAACCAATGTATATGAATATGGCAATTCTCGATATTTCCAAAATTGGAATGTACGACTTTCACTATAATTTTATGCTTCCAACAATGGGAGTAGTCAATTGTGAGCTATTGTACACAGACACTAACAGTTTTGCTCACCAACTTACTTGTAACGATGCATATAAATATTTAATTGACACAAAAATTGAAAAATTTGATACATAAGACTACTACACTAATAATCCATACAATATACCTAGAGTTAATAAAAAAGTATTATGCGTAATGAAAGATGAGTCTAATGAACAAATCATCACACATTTCGTTGGTCCAAAATGTACGGTTACAAAGTTCAGTGTGGGAGTAAAGTCGTTAAAGAGTATTAAAAAATGTGTAGTAAAAAATAACTTTTGATGATTATGTTGATTGTATGAAAAATTGGAAACAGATGACAATTACTCAAAATACGATACGTTCCTTTGTCCATAATGTGTATAGTGTTGAACAAACCAAAATCGCGTTGAGTCCTCACAATGATAAATGAAAATTACTTCATAATTCTTTAGATACACTTCCGTGGGGAATAGAATAATTTTTAGTAATGACTAAACTAACTTTTATAACTGAAGTTCATTTACCACATAATTTATTATTAAAATATCGCTCATCATTGAAAGAAGCAGATGATGATTATAAATTTTGTGATTGGTTTCACCAGCATCATATTAGAAATCTGATTCTAAGTCAATGCTGATGTCATATCGTTAATGAGATACAGGGACATTGAATTGTTATTTCAACTT